>JAPDSC010161572.1:129255-172450 GCA_026290005.1 Latrodectus geometricus | reverse complement strand
AACATTTTGCTCATTTTAAATTTTCCATTAAATAGAGAAATAGATTATTGAAATTTTAAAAGCTTTTTGACTCATTTAAATAATTAGCGACTGTGTTCACACAATAAAAATAAATATACTAAAGAGTAGGTTTGCTAAAGAGTATATATAATTTAAAATAATATGATTTCAGATAGAATATTCGAAAAGGTAAATATCATCAAAAGCTGCAAAAGGAAAAGACAGACAAGTAGAGCAGAAATATCTCTATATTGTCACTCAATGTCATGTATATCATGTTATCACAGCACAAAAATGATAATTTGTTATAAACAAATGGAAATCTGATAGACAAAGAGAAATCCTTGTCTTTTATATCCTAAGGCAACTGTATATTTAAATTCATACTCTGATGTCAGATGCCTATGTCATTTTCTTAAAACAAAGTTTGAGAAGATTTGTATGCATAGAGCAACAAACTTTTTCAGAATATTTTGGAAAATTAATAGTTAAAGGAGTTGAGTCACCTTAATCTAGTGGACAGTTTTTCATTTCCACTTTTTTTATTCACCATTCTTAAATAGCTAAATCTTTGATACTGCGTATGGGCAACATAAATGTTGAAACCCTAAGTCTTCTCTTAACTTAATATAAAAGTTGTTGTAATATAAAAGTCAATAACAATGCTTGCAGATTTAACATATCTGAAATATCATTGATTGAACAAAATTCGAATTTCGGTTCCCCAAAGGTTGATTTCCATAAAAACCATCCTCTATCAATTTTTTCTTATTGAAATTAGATTCCAATAAGATTAAATCATGTAATCCAGTTTCGACGACTAACCAAAATCTAATTTATGACAATTATAGACATGTCTGCTAATTTAATGGTAAATCTCTCAATATTTTTATGTTTTGGAGACGTACGTCGGGATGATCATAGGATGTCAGGGTACAGCTTTTAAAAAAATGTTCTTCATTTGTGCGTAATGTAAATGGCATTACCCACCAGACAGTCCATCATCAGTAACACACGATGAGCATGGCATTTATCATACTTCTCAAATTTGTTTTATTTCTGATTGTGTATATTAGAGATCCACTGAATCCAAATGAAAATTCCTTTGAAATATCTGTGCTTTTATGTTTGTACTCAGTTACAGAATATATGAACTCAGCAGAATCTTAGAATTTTTTATCTTTCTCAGCCCTTCCAATAATAGAGGATTTTGATAATCCTTTTAAAAAAATAATAATTATTTGCTTACACATACATGCTTTATTTGCATTGGCTTTTATATATAGTATAATTTCTGAGATTACTTATTTAATTTTTATGAAAATGTACATATTTCATTAAGTTCATTTTTAAAAAAATCTCAGAAATACATAATTCGTTCTGGTTAATATGCGCGGCACTTTTTGGATTGGAATGTCTCTGTTTACATCACAATCACTGTTAAACAGTGGGAAATAGATATAGCAATTTAAATTTTTTATTGGAATAACTATTGTAAGGGATGCTTTTTAGTTTTCCAGTTTCTTCGTTAGCAAACAATGAGATTCCCCCCAAAAAAGTTTACTGGGGACACTCATACAAACATTACAGCAACATATAGTTGTTACGCTTCTTTCTACAATGTCTTTTCGAAAACTTTCTTAAATGCTAATCATTTTGACTAATCTTATTCAAGAAAACTGAATTTCAGTTACCTATATATCATATAAAAGGTTGCGTTTTATTATTATTTTTTAAATTTTCTAAGTATCATTCATAAAAAATAACAACTATTATTACTTTTTATCAATTTCGGTAAAAATTATGTTCTTATGCTTCTTATTTATAGTACTGAAAAATGTTCCAAATCAAAGTTGTACACAAATGATTGATCATATTAAATATCTATACAATGCATTTGAGCGATTTATTTTTAGCAAAAATTTTTAGAATAAGAAAATTCTTCATATTGTATGGTTCGAAACATTCGACAATAAATATAATACAATAGAATACATAAAATGTTTGATGAACTGCATATGGATGGAAAAGAAAAATCCCTTAACGCCAAAATTTTTTTCATAAGATAAAATTTAATGTATTTTTATTTTAATCTCATTCAAAAATAAATAACCTGCTTTGAATTGACTAAAACAAATTGTCGAACCACGTATGTCTTCTCAGGCAGTAAGTTGCCAATTTTTAATCTACACTGTGATTTTCTCTACAACAGATCTGGGTTCACAAACGTAAGTGTGCATTCAGCGACATATTAAGACCTCGATGTAAAACAATGAAAGCCCCATGCCTCCTCCCCAGATGAATCTCAGTTATCCATTGTCCTTATGGTTGTATTCACAACCGAATACAAATATTCTTCGTTTTTATTCATTACCATGATGTAGGTCAACAATTGAAATGGCACTAAGTTCGCATCCACACTACTCATTTCAAGTTTAATTTGAGAAATTTTAGTAATGTATTTGATAGGAAAAAAAATCTCACCATGAGGAATCCATAATTCTATCTTTTAAAAATAAAAGTAAACGCTGCCATTTTTTTCAAACATCACTAGTTACAGATGTTTGATTTTTTTTCTCGGTGAAAATATTTTTGAGATTTGTTTTCAATTGGGTTGGTTGGGTTTTGTGGCGCAAGGTCCAAAATTGGACAAGCTGCGCCATCAATTAGGAATGTCAGATGATTTTCTAGAGAGTTCATTGGTTGGAATGGAGATAAACTGAGAGACAAATTACCATAAGAATTTGCATCACTTTTTAAGCATCAAAAGTCTATTAGAATCGATGGCAACCAGATTAAAATTGTTATTGTTAATAGAAACTTTTTCACTTGATACTGGTTTTTGACAAACCTTATAAAAAAAGTAGGAAATATGATCATTTTCTTCTACCGTTTTGTTGCATCAACTTAGTAACTGAATAGTTAGCCCTCTGATGTTCAAATGAATAACTTTTCAGTTTGTCTACCCCTAAGATATGGATGCTTATAACAGTTCCGAGACCTCATGTTCTACCATATGTTTTAGTCCTATTTAGTCTTGTGAGCAAAAAATGAATACAGTTCAAAAAAACCAACCGACTAATTTTACTGCCAATACTTATTAGATATTATTCTTATCTTATCATTAGACTTATTAGATATTATTTGTGATTGATATAAGTCAAGCAATTTAAATGACAACTAGTGCACAAAAAATATAGCTTAAATTACCTTACATTTTGTTGGATTTTCTATTCAACAAGTTATTTTAAGCCGTTAAAATGGCAAAAATATATCGAAGTAAGATGAAGACTTTTGAAACAAAATAAATATTTATATATAATATAAAAGTTATGAAAATTAAAAAAAATTTCTTTTTTTAGCAGAATGACTCATGTATTAAAGTCATGCATTTCTACATGCAAAACATTTCTGCACACTCAATTAGTGTAATAATTTACAATTCAATGAAAAGATCGCGTTTTAGTGGTATTCGGTTTACCTTCCTTCAAACTTAGAGATATAAAACACTTTTATTCAAAAAAAAATCGTTTTTTGTGGAGAATTATATTCAGTTTTTAACAAACTTCAATGAGTTGACAGTTTTTGTAACTCAGACTTAAAAAAGGATACTTAAACTCATTTCACATTATAGTAGCTAGTTTTTTAAATGGACACTTCTAATTGTTTATTTTTGCCAACTAATATCACTTATCACAATTAATCACATCGTAATTTTAAACCACGTCAGTCAAATACTCTTGAGCTGATGCCAAACTTTGTAAACAGTTCTTCTAACTTATGCACCATAGCAATAGATATAAATTAGATTCTAGAAAAATTAAATTTTTTTAGGCTTTTTCAGCATGGTGTTCTACTAAGAGATCAAATATCGCCATGGATAGCAAAGGCTATTTTTTATGATTATTGATATAATAAACTTATTTTTCCAATTCCTATAAATGCATTAAAAAAAAACTAATAATTTATGGGAAATAGATCTTATGAAAATTTTTAACTTTTGTAGAACTTCCAAGTTTGCTTTGCTGCAGGATCAGGGGTTTATTTTTGAATACACCAGAAAGATACATTTCCTCCTCCCAAGTCAAGCTTGGCGCTTAATCTGTAACTGCTAAGAACAAAAATTAATAAATTATAAAGCTTTTTTATTAACATCGAACCTTCTCAAAACAAACAACTTTAACAAAATAATAAGATATTGAGTACTGGTTTATATAGTGAGATTTTGTGTTTTGGTTTATGCAAGACTACTTCTTGCATTTTTTCCCCCCTCTTCTGAAACTGTGCTGATATGTTTCTTTTTACTTTTTTTTCAGTTTTCCGATCACAAAAAAGGCACTGGTGACAAAGTGCGGGGCATCGGAACAGACGTGGCAGCTGTTAGCAGCATGGTGTTCCTCTCGCAGTTCCTCCTTTCCCTGTCAATGGGTAGCATCACCGAAGCTGTCGGATCAAACGTGGTGCCTGTCTGCGCTGCGGCTCTCCTCAGCGCATGTGGTGCTCTGTCCGCCACTCAAGTCACCTACCTGGATATTTGAGAACACTCTCTTAAGCAACTGTACATAATAGTTCTTATTAGAAATCTTTGTCTGCTGAAATATTAGCCTTTTTAACGCAAAAGCGAAATTAATTATTGTTTCCCATTTTTTGTAGAAAATACATTAATGTGAGTTCGATCTATGTGTATCTCAGAAATGGATGTATATGTGTGCATATTTAAGAAATAGCAAGAAAGCACTTCAAACGCATGAACAGACGGAACAGCATATATATCGCTTTCAGCTTATCTTGAGATAATTTTTTGTTATTCCTGAATAGCTAGCATATTATAAAATCTGACTAAATTTTTATAATTTAAATGATCATTGCCAAATTTAAAACAATATAAGAAAAAGGTGGCTTAAATTATTCATTTCAATACTCTACCAGAGTTATAATTCTATAAAAGATTATCAAATCTTTTTAAAGGGAGTACTCACAAGCTTGTGAAAAATATTAATGCTATGGTATCTAATATGATGCTTCTCTGAAATAAAAAGAATGTAAAATACGTTTTACAATGACATATTAAATATTTTGTACTAAATTTTATGGAAATAGTTTTGTTTCAAAAGTAATATCATTTACAACTGTACAATGTAGCAAATTTGCAAAAGATTAATAATCCCTTCGCATAAAAAGACATTTTATGATTTTATAGTATAAAGAGGATTATTAGTTTCAAGTTCTACTTCAAATTTCCTTTTAACTTTCATATTGGAGTTGTAACACCTTATTGTACTTTGGCATATAAAACTTAAATATGATCGATATTCAATAATACACTATAAAAATTATATGCATACAGGCGGTTATCAAAATAATGACATGTAATACAGCTTGGATTCACCTAGAAATCGGATCATACAAATTCTGAATAGTGCAGGAATATTGTACCATTCTTCTTGGAGATATTGTGAAAGTTCCGTGAGAGATGCCGGTGGAGGATATCGATGCCGGATTGAAAGCTCTAAAATAGATCACAATGGTTTGATTATATTGAGGTCTCGGGACTGTGCCCGTCAAGGTAAATGTTCCACTTCATCCTCATGTTCATCAAACCATGATTGGACAACCTCTGGCTGCAGGAATGAGGGCATTATCATCTTGGAAAATTCTATCTTCTGCAGGAAACCAAGTTTGCATCATTGGATGGACCTGGTCAGCTAAAACTGCTCCATACTTCGGCCCAGTGATCTTTCTATTCAGGGTTACGATTGGACCAGCAGAAAACCATGATACGGCTGCCTATACCATGACCGATCCACGTCCATATTTGACAGTTGGAAGGAGGCAATCAGGATCATAAGCTTGTGCAGGTTTTCTCCAGACATGTACCTGTCCTGTTAAGGAAAAAATTGTGAAATATGATTCGGCTGATCATATAACAGTCTTTCACTTATCAAAATTTGTGGTTGGGTAATGGTTGGGTAACAAATACAAAATCTGTCAACCAAAATTTGTGGTTGGGGACCATTCTACACGACGTTTGACATTAGCATCTGTGACAAGTGGCTTGGGAATTGCTGTTTTGCCGTAGATCTTTTTATGAAGGTATCTCCTAACTGTAATTATTGACTCTGGAGAATCTAGATGCTGATTGAGCTCTGCGGCCACTTTGACTGCAGTAATTTTCTTTTTAGATATTACAATCCGCTTTAATACTCATCGGTCTCTTTCACTCAGCTTCTCCTTCCGTCCATTATTTTGCTTTGCTGAGCTTGTCTTTCCGCGTTGTGTGTATACTGTCTTGACTTTAGACACCTTAAGCCTAGAAACTCCTAAAAGTTGAGATGTATCGATCACTGTTGCTCTAGCTTGTCGGGCACCTACAATCTGGCCTCTCTGAAAATCTGTGAGGTCTGACATTTTACATTTCTGGCAGAAACTCAAAACGTAGACAACTCTGCTAAAGCTCTCTCATACTACCTAATATATGTATTTTTTAAAAAATCTGGTAGCTAAGATTATATTTTAATGCTTACGAAGCGAATTCTTAAATGCCCTTTTTATTCACAAGTGTTTCCATCATTTTCATAATCCCCTGTATGCATGTATATATAACCTAAGAATTAAGATTATCAAAAAGTGTTTTTTTTTTAATAACAATAGATATTAAATCTAAAAAGAATTCTACAATGCAAAGTCAGATAATAATGTAAATGATTGCCTTACATAAGCAAATAATCACA
Source organism: Latrodectus geometricus (assembly GCA_026290005.1). NCBI lineage: Eukaryota > Metazoa > Arthropoda > Arachnida > Araneae > Theridiidae > Latrodectus > Latrodectus geometricus. Next base: position 165,719 of record JAPDSC010161572.1, on the reverse strand, counting down.
AATCTTGTATTAAAAAACAAAATCTTCTATTAAGGACTTTATATTTACGTGGAAGTACTTCTCTTTACTTAACACTAGAAATATGATTGATTTTTGTCATTACTACTTTTGATAACTACCCAATGAATATCTTAAAACAGCTTTACACACAACACGTTCTATTGGTCAAACTACACCACTCAAAACAATTAAATGATAGTGTAAGTCTTTTAAGAAATAACGGTATAAGCTATTTTTTTGCATAAAATAAAAGTCACAAATGCAATTTTTTTCCATTTTCAAATTACGTAGTATGCAAATTTTGAGTTTGATGTCAAATACGACGATTTAGCAGCAGCAAATGAGTGAAGCTTTAAACTGAATGTAAGACGAAGCGGAAGAGAATGATCGACATCTAGTAACCGCGTTGTTTCGGTAAGTGCGACGTTCCAACAAAATCATTTAACTGAATCAAAAGCTTTGAGAGTTGTTGGCTAGCTAGAGGGAGACGGAGGCCAAAAAGAATTTGAAGTAGCAGAAGTCATTGGAGTTTCACTAACTGATTTCTAGGAATTGGAATAGTTTTTTAGAGATTTTTTTTTTGGTTTCTGGAAATACAGGACGAAGATTAGGACAAGATCGTAGAACAGAAATATGAATGTTATTCTTCTTTAATACTTTTGCTAGGCTATTGGTACCATAGTTTCAACACAAACATCTCGAAATCACCTTCACTCAATAGTACTGCATGCTAGCCGACCAATTGTGTATCACGTTAACAAGGTATAATGGAAACCCAGGAAGTTAGCAACAGATCATGTGAACCGAAGGAGATATAAATGGCGCAATATTCTTCACTGAAGAGTCCCATTTTTCTCTTCATCCCGATAAGAGACGTTTTATCATATGAAGGAAGCGTGGCACTAGAAACAATCCTGCGTTTGTGGAAATAACAAATTCATCAGTATAGGAGTGATAGTCTATGCTGGCATGTCCATATCAATCGAAATAGAGCTCTGACCGATCTCTGAAATAGGACTGAAATCTTCAGACCTATTGTAATCCCTGACAATGAAACAATTAGAGATGATTTCCTGTTAATGGACAATAATTGCAGGCTACATCGTGATAATTCGGTGAATGATTTCCCTTTGGGAAAAGGAATCACAGGAATGGAATGGCCAGTGGGTTTTTTGGACATGAATCCAATAGAATATGTTTGGAACAGTCTAGGTAGATGAGGTACTGGATGCTTACCATCTTCACAAAATCTCCAAGAACTCTTCAAGAAGCGCTGGTACAGAACACCCAAACCCCTCATTAATAGTCTCATTGACTCAATGCATTAAAGGAATTCAACGTTGCTGGCCGTCCTGGGTTATGCACTATAAAGAACGATTTTCTTTTAAGGAAACACTTTTTTTCCCCTCAAATGTTCAAATTTTTTTTCCTTTTGTATCTAAATGCTTAATAAAACGCATTTTCCGGCCAAATAAAAGCAATTTTACACCTTCTATAGCCTTTTACGTCTGTAAATAGCGAATGTATCAATCAGCCAAACAATTCTTTAAGTTCAAGATCAACCCATAACTTTAATATTTCTTAATTGTTTTGAGCAATTAATTTCAGAAATAGAGGATTTAAAATTTGGATCTTTTAATTTTAAGTCAATATTATATTATGAATGATAATAAAATTATGAAGAAATTTTTATTATAATTTATGAGATTATACTGATTCATGAGGATTATTTATTGGTCCACTAGCTTCATCACAGCACATAGCTATGAAGACGCTATTTAAAAAGAACTTCTAAAAAGATACATAAAATGAAAGTGAAGGATAACATGTTGATAATATCGATTTAAGGTAACAGAAGATTATCGAAAAGATATTGTTAACTATAATACAACCCATATCAATCGCGCAAGAACCTCAGTAGAGATTTCTTTACATGGAAGTTCTTGAAAAATCATTGAGGTGTGGCTTGACATGCAAATGAAAGAGATCGTGTAAACATTTTCTGTTATCAGCACCTAAAGTCGCCACAGTATTGAATTGACCATAATTTTTAATTATTTATTTATTTTTAACGAGAATGCAGTTTTACTATATGATTACTGGACAATCGATTTTTGTTTACTTACAAAATTTAAAAAGCCTAACTAAGAGTGGGCAATAATGGAACGAATCTTTTGAAAACAATTCGTTAAATCATCTTTTTGAAGGATAACAGGAAACAGTGAAATGCGTACCCCATAGTGTTCTAAAATAGCAGAATTTATATAAAATAAAATGTTTTGTTGTTATAGACCGAGCAACATGCTGAATTGCTGTCAATCCGCCTTCATAGATAACATACCAATCCTGAAAGAACGTTTATTTATTTTTTTTTACAAACTAAATAAAAAAAACAAAAACATTGTTTCTATTTTTATGAGCATGCCAAATCCCATAATGGTAGCCATTAAATTTTTTTAATTATAACTTTTACATATGAACTATGAAACAATATTTGGTTTTAGTGAGACACGACAGCAGATGATCAATTTGAATGGCTACGAAAATTAATCCATTAGTTAGATAGTTGATTACTGCAAATATATTATGTGATCTGATGAATCCCAATTTCAATTCATACAAAAAGCTATGCTCTGAAATGCATTTTCCACGAATTCATTCCACTCTATCAACTAGGCAGTATGTAAGTCAGTATCTTTGTAATACTCGAAGGTGTCTTAACATAGGTTGATTTAGATCATATTATTAAATCAGAACTTATATATTGGCTGTTAATTTATAATTCGTTAAAGTGTATGAATTATTACATAAATATTTTTATGCGCATCGGCTTGTTAAATTTTACATACAGAATCACAGATTCAACTTACATATTTAGTTGCAATATTTTTATGTAATATCTCGTTTGCACTCCACTTTTTAAGACAATTTAAATTTTTGATTTAACTTAAATACCACAAAACAGAGTTGCCTTACTGTTGAAATAATTTTAAAAGGATTGTTTTGGTTTATTTATTGCCATTCGTATTATAATTTATGTATTTATTTTTGAATATTCTACCCAAGCCAAAAAGAAAATAATTCAAATGAATTTGACCAAAATGAAGATAATTCAAATGATAAATACAAAACCAAAAATTGTGTGTAAATCTATCTCACAACGAATATAATTTTGTGATGCTTATAGTTAATACTTTCTTAATTTTTTTTTTTATCAAATTTTCCTTCTTTTATTTTTATATTGATCGATATCAGCGATAGCAATAAACACAACAAAACGGAAAACAAGAAGGCGCTAAATCTGTTGAAACTTATTTATGTTATTTTAGTCATGTTGGTCAACTAATTTCAGTTAAATCCACCCAGACATATTTAAATCACAAATTGCTGTCGTGCAAAAATTTAGCAAAGACAAACGGATTTAAAACTGCAATGGTGAGTTATAAAATAACAGATCATGTCTGATAATAACAGATCTAACTGACTTGAAAAACAGATCTAACTGACTTGAAAAACACACAAGTGAGTACTTATTACAAAGAAAGTACACGGGCCAAACATATTCTGGAAAATTTCCGAGCATGTATAGGATAGGATAGGAAAGAGCCTTCTGTGAAATTGATTCAGTGATATAGTACTAATTCTGAAATGTATGACTTAAAATCTCGCCAAACGACTTCCGACGATGATCCCAAGAAAACAATTTTGAATATATATTTGTTGTGATAAATTATGAAATGATATTTCATAAACAGTCCATATTTAAAGAATAAATTACTTAATTTAAAAAATTATGAAGAGCTTTATAAAATTGGAAACAAAATTTGCAGATTTGAAAAAAAAAAAAAAAAAAAAAAAAAAGATATTTAACTGCAAAAATACTCCCAAAAATTAATAGATAATTTTAATTTTCCTTTCATTAACAATCTTACTCAATATGGTACACATTCTCATAGTTGCACATTAAAAAAACTTCTGATCATTGATACTGAGATAAAAAGAAAAAAAGTGAGCTGTCAAACTGTAATGAAAGTGTTTACCACCAAAAGAAGTTCTTGATATAAAAAAGCACACAAGGAACAATCAGCGTTTTAGTCAGAGTAGTAATCAACACCCAAATCTAATTTTCTGGCAACGTTTTGGTAGTTTTTTTGAGGCCTTTGGCCCAGAAACTTGGTAGCCGTGAATCCAAAAACAGATCAATATCATTCTGCACGTCTTGAGCAGAATCGAAGATAACACTCATCAGATGTAACTAAAAGTATGAAAAAAAGTATAAGTATCCGAAGCAGCGACATCGGTACTATATCGTGGGTGAAAAAAAGAGTTCCATTTGAGTTTGTAGAATCCAGCCGGTGAGTGCAGACACGCTTGGGTCTTGCAATATCTTGATGGAACAGTTACCTTCTTGCGCCGGAGCTCAACTCGACGTTTGAATTTGATAGCAGAGCCAACACAGACTAGCATTCCGCATTACACCTTACTGTTAAGGGTTTTAGTTTTCCTAATACTCTTTGTCGATAATACCACGGCAATCCTTTGGTTAGTCAAATTGTGCTTCGCGACGCTACAGTTCACTGGACGCAGACTAATCTCCTTTTCGGCTTGTTTTGAAATAAATACACTTTTCATCGTATGTGACAACCCAATGCAGAATTTTGTCCTAGCATTGATATTCGAGCAGATTAATGAAGACATGAACATGTCTGTGCATGAACAATGTGACTAATGGACATTTCACTAACATCTAAATCCTTAGCAAGCTTTTGAATGGCTCAATACCGATTTTCTTCCATAAGTTTTAGCAGGTAGACCAAATCAAAATCATTAAGACAGCCAGAGTGTACTGCATTGAATATCATTATTCTTGATTTTGAAGTTTTGGTACTAAGCCCCTTCACCTTGTCATGATGTGACAGTACAACCTAAAGCTGTATACATGATTTAGTGACATTCTGTAGCTCATTTGTTGCAAAAAAAAACTAGAAGTAAATGATGGTTTTTACCTTGTAGTGTGATTATTCAATTTTAGACAGTTTACACATTATGATTACAATGCTTTTACAGATCTCAGTGCTAAAAAAAATCTCCTTTAAATATAAAAAAAAAAAAAAAAAAAAATCATCTGCCAAAATATAAACGAACATGATAATGTAAACTGTTTGCAATGACAATATTAGCAGAGGTGGAAAACTTTCATTACAACTCAATGTTTGTATTTCCATATATATCAGGGGTGGGCAAGACGTCGACCGCGAAGACATTTTAGGTAGTCCACGCGACTATCCCGATAATGACTTCGGATATTAACAATTTAATTTATGACTTATGACATAGAATCAATGAATTATTTAAAATAAAAATTTACTACAGTCTACGCTTTAAAACCCAAAACGAACTGCGCAAAGATTTACGATTTAAAACCTAAAACGGATATGATGAGCGTGATTAAAACATTAAAAAAAAAAAACTATAGAAAGGTATGCATCTCAATTAAGAAAACATGAACTGAAAAACTCCAAAAACATGGAGGAAGAGTGCATCCATAATCCAAACCGAGACTTCGAAGATTTCGCTTAATACTTACTTGTTTTTTTGAAGAATTTGAAAGAAGATTCGCTGACTTAATTAAGTTGAAGGAAATACTAAATTTTATGAGATTTTCATTTAATGAAAATGTCAACATTGATGGAGTATCTGAAAAAATAAGACATTTAATAGATATCACATCAATCACGATCGAGGAAGAAATTATTAAATTAAGATGCGATATATTTCTTAAATCCAGAGCATATTTAGCGATACTGATTTTTGGAAATTAATTCCTTTGGAAATATTTAGAAATTGATTATGTATTTGAAATCATACTTTGGATCGAGGTATCTTTGCGAATCTGCTTTTTCAACCATGAACAAAAAACAAACATTGGTCGCATTTAACAGATGAACATTTAATTTCGTGTTTATGCATTGCAATAAGCTCGTACCAGCCATAAAATGATAAACTTGTAGCAGATACACAATGCAAAATTTCAACTGAACGAAGTGAAAAGGATGGCCAGTTTTTGATAACAAGTACTTTGAATATTTTAGTCAGTAAATTTTTATTTTGTAAATATTAATATTTTCTTTAGAAAGAGTACATAATTTACCATTTTTTCTTGTGAACGAAAATAAATATGTAAGTTAATTTAGCTCTGCCATTGGTAGACCACCTTCGATTTTTTAAATGTGGAGTAGCCCCGGATCCCAAAAGTTTGGCCACCCCTGATATATTAGGTTGAGGAAAAAGTAATCCATTATTTTTTTGGTAGACGTCTGTAGTGATCGATATCTTGTGAGGTATCTATCAAACAATTTCAGATTTATGCTCGTTGGAAAGGTGACATTTGACACTAAAATATCCTCTTGCGGTTTTTTGTTTGACTAATTCAGTTACGAGTACAAGGTTTTAAAAATGGAAGACAACAAACAGAAAATTCGATACATTTTCGTTTTTCTCTTGTAACGGCAAAAAAGATAGCCGGGTGGCTAAAATTGTGAAAGGTGTTTATCGTCGTATATAAGATTGTAACAACCAGTTACGTACAATTTTTGTTTCGTCGATTCCGTTCGGGTATTTTTGATGTTAGAGATGCACCTCGCATGTGGATACAGCATCGTCGAAAATGTCTATAAAATATCAAAAATGATCGAAGTTAACCGCATGTCAGCAGTCGTAACGCGCAAAATCTAAAAATCTACATGAAAGCTGTTTTAAACCTTTTTACAAAGTGAATCCAAAAGAAGTTACATAAAGTTCACGTAAAAATAATGGATTTCTTTTTCCCCAACCTAATATATTATATGCAACCCCCTCTGGCAATTTTACTTGATCGAAATTGTAAGCAGCCAACTATTTAAAGCAGCATTTAACTATTAAATGCTTTTCATTTCTATATTGTGAAGAATTAAATATAAATAAAACAGCATATGAATCAAATCAAATTTTTATAAATTTTCCCTCACCTATATAAAACATTCCTTACTGATGTGGTGTATAGAAATAAAGAACATTAGATGCTGTTTATTACACTTAATACACATATTTTTAGATCTGAACATTTAATTTGTTGGTTGGTTGGTTGGGTTTTGTGGCGCAAGGTCCAAAAAGGACAAACTGCGCCACATTTAATTTGTTAAAAAAAATTTAAGACTCAAATTTAATATACTGTTTCACAATTACTATTGAGCTCAATATTGATTTCAATAAAAGTAAGAAACTTCTTTTTTATTTCCCACAAAGTTTTTATTGAAGAATAAGTAAAAAAATGTATTCGATTAAAATCACAATTTAGTAAACTGTTTAATTAATTAAAGTAATTAGCAAATTGTTTCAAGGAATGGAAACCTGCAACAAAATTCATATCTTTATTGAAGAAGCAGAGACTATAATTAGAAATAAATATTTTATTTTAAATATACAAATATTTTTATATAAATTATGTAAACTGTCAATTGTGATTATGTCACCATAAATACATTTTTGTGTACAAAACCAATTTTATACATATCTATTGTGCAACGTAAATTGCTATCATGATACACCAGCTTGATAATAACAAGTTGACTTTCCACATTTCACCAGGTGGGATGCTACATGAGAAAAATCATGATTACAACACATATAATTTTTACAATGTTAATTATAAAAATACAATAATTTATACAAATTATGAAATAATTGTTTTCAAATATGAGATTATTATTGAGAAACACTCAAATACTTGTTTCGATTAACAATGATCAATGAAAATAATATTACATATACTAAGTTAAGAGACAAAATTACTGCTGTATATGATAATACACTAAAAATTGTATAAATCATTTCACTTTCATTATAATTAGTTTGATATATTTTAACATAAAAATGAAATCAATTATTAAAATTGGTAAACACATTTATTGCTATAATTTTAAAGCAATTCACTAAAAAGTTATCATTTTAACATATCATATATCAAATAGAAATTTTAAAACAATACCAAAATAATTTATAAAGATTAAATAATTGTTTTCAAATTCTACTGCAACTAAATAATAAAACAACTTTCTCAATTATTTCAAGAAAATCTAGTTTTGGTTTTCAAGCCTTTATAAATAAAATTTTTAATTATAAAAGAAAAGAGAAAATTATATATAAAATTGAACAATAAATTTTGTAACACAATAAGACATTCAAAGAATTTTCTTTACATTTGAGTTCTTCTTTATCCCTAAAGGTAGTGATTATCATATGTTTAGCCACATCTGCTGATAGCTAGTGATGGGATTCCTATATTTTCTCATACTCAAAGAAACATTTTATCTTATAATACTCTCAGCTAATTTATAATGAATAATTAACACTATCATAAATTTGAAAGAGCAATTGAGACATCACATTTTTATCAATTGTAAAAAGAAAAGTTAGACTTATAAGTAAATTTTACATAATTTTGAAAGGTACATAAATAGGTACATAATTTTGAAAACAATTTATGAGTCACAAGAGTGAATGTTTTACTTATTGAATGAGCATATTTTTTACAATAACTGAAGTAAATGTTAATATTATATTTTAATATGACTAAGAATTTAAAAAAATCAGATTTGCTATAGAATAAATTAAACAAATTTAATTAAATGTGAAGACAGTAGTCTCAGCTATTTTAAGGTTTTAAATGGTTTAAATTTAAAGTTTTTAATTTAAACTCAAGTAAATATTCAAAATTGTGCACAATTTTCTGATTGTTGCAAAACTAATTTTAATAACAACAATACATGTAAACACTGTTTTAGATATAAGTTGTTTTAATTTTGAGACGTATATCCTAAATGACAAAAATACTACATTACTGCAACAAATCTAAAATGAATTAAAAGAACTCAAAAGTAAATAAAGTATAAAAGAATTTCACCAGTACTCTGTTATATTTTTAAAATTAAAACTTAAAATAAGTATCCAATTGAATTTTAATAAACAGCGATTTTTAAGGCACTTAACTTCGATTGCAATAAATATTAAACTTTGTAACAATATTTAACCATGGTATATTGTAAAAAAAAAGGGGGGGGAGCTAAAATGCAGCATTTTCTCAGTCATTTCTCTTTAATTACGATTAAAACAAATGTTAAGTAAAACTGATGGTAAAAATATTAAAATTTGTTATTAACTCATTAACATTTGTTTTAAAGCGATGTTTAAAATAAATGTTAAGTGAAATTAATCAAGTAAACAATTATTCATGGATTAAAAATCTAATTTTATTTAGAATGTATTTTATATAAAGACATAACTGTTTAGGATTATTTTTAAGCATTTTTCAAATTTTTTCGTTCTAAGTATTTTTATTAATTACATTTGCTTTTAATTTTTATAAATAAACCAGCACATTAAAATATTTTTTTTTTGTCATTAAAATTTATAAATGTGACTTCAAAATGAAATCAACTGAATGGAAATAAAAACTATATTGGAAATAATTTATTTTATAGTGTTCAAGAAAGGCTTAGCATATGATGCAAAGAACTACAAAATTGTAAAGAATCATTTTAGAGAAAAATTTGGAAAATCCTATAGTAGTTGATGAAAATTGTTAGATTTAAATTATTTTCATAAGAAATTGCTATAACATATACAGCAATTTCATATTCTATACATATATAGTTCAAATATTAAAAATTGATGTTATACAAGAATAAAGGATGGAAATAAAAAATTTGGCTAATGAAAATTTATATGAATGAATTTAAGAGGAAATAATCAGCAATAATTTTAAACATCTACGTGAACTTGTCATTTATGATGTATCCTTTTTTTTCTGGAAAAGTTAATGACATAAAAAATTTGCATGAACATCACAAACAGAGCCACATTAATTATTTCAAAAAAGCTATTTTTTTTTTTTTACACGAACATAGTTTTAAAAAAATATTCGATTACACAAGAAATAAATTTACAAATACTGAAGAGAACAAAAAGTAAAAACAAAAGAAGAAGAATTTACCTAATTTATTTCCTAAGTTTGACTGGAATCCACAAGTACAATAATATGTATCTTGCAAAGTTATAAGCTTATGAAGGCCATATAATTCTGTACTCTTACGAGGCCCTCTTTTCCCAAACAACAAAATGCCTCTATGATCCATAAATGCATTACAACAACAAGTAGTATACAATGGTGGTTTGCAGTCCATACATAAAAACTCTTTACTGAAAAAGTGAAACATATTAAAAATGATTGACTTAATTTATGAATAATTTTTGATTAATAAAATACAAAATGACAATCACTTATAGCTCTCAAATGCCAGTTAATATTTACATTACCATTTCATTATGTTAAAATAAATTTTAGAGTAACATACATTTATAAAATCAGTTGAATATCACCTACATCAATTATCAAACAAAAATTTTGATAAAAGTTAACTGATGTTGATATTAAAAATAATTAACCCTCCCTAAATATTACTCCACCAAATGAATGTTTGTAACCAATAATAAAATGAAAAGGAGGCTATATAAAAATTTTTTTTTATAATCATGTATCCAATACTTATCACTAGCAGGGATATAAATAGCTTGACAAAAATAGGAAAGCTTTGCAAAAGATTTTAATAAAGATGCATAAGAAATATTTAATAAATCTACAACAAATTAAATTGGACACCCTAAGAACTAAGCTTTCAAGTTTTAAACATTTATTTTTAACAATTACAATATTTATTATGCAACATAAAATGAATTACTTTTTCTCTCATAAGAATTTATAGTACTTACATATTATGAGGACTACCTAGATATGATACTAAAACTGGTGAACAAATAAAAATAATTTGATGATTACCTCAGGCATTAATACAGATTATAAAAGCTGCTAAAATGAAGAAAAAAATTTAATTTGTGTTAATCTTGGCAATGAAAATTTTATCACCAAAGTAGTCATCATAGTACATAAGTACCACATTTATTATGTTTGAAAAAATTTCATCCAAAATATTTGATAGTTACTATAATTCTGATAAGTAATCAGAATTTCTATGTAAAATGGTAGTTTTTTAAGAAAACAATTTAATTTTTAAAAGAGAATAAAATGTAATACAATACCTGAAATGATCATCATTTGCAATGGCTCCACACTCAATGCATATTAATTTACTATTTTCAGTTTTAACATAATCTTGTTTTTTCTTTTGTCTTTTATTGCAATTGTTTACATAGAAATTTTCTTCGTTGTTTTCATCGTGAGATTTTTGACATGACTCACTCGAAGAAATCTTATTATCTAATGAATTTTGATCACATGAATCTCCATCTTCTTCAGAATATATTGATTTTGGTTTTTTATTGTTTAGTTTTGCTACATTTGACTTCAATCTACTATATGTCCTTTGGTTTGAAATACTCACTTTAGGGACAACATGAGGTGCAAAATATATTTCTCGATTTACAGAAGTGAGATTCTTCCTTCTTGTAGTCACACCAGATGTGACTTCAGGATACTCATTTTGAGATTCAAGGGATGAGTCATTTGAAGAACTTTCATCATCTAATAAGTCTGGATCATACAACTCATCTTCCTCAATTAATGTTATTCTTTGTTTTTTTTTACGAAACCTATTTTTACTTTGGTTAGAAGTAGCTGACTTAGATCCACTATACGTTCTTTGAGAAGAATCAGCTTTAGATGCAACATCAACTGCAGAATTTATTTGTTTATTAGAGGATGAGAGATTTTTGCTTTCTGTATCTGTATCAGGAGGAATTTTAATTCTTTCATTATAAGAGTCTAAAGATGAATCATCAGAGGACAATGAATTTTCTGATGAATCTTGTTCCAGTATTTCAATTTCATCTTCTTCATCATCAGAAGTTGATGCTTTTCGTTTTTTATGTAATTTACCACTATTTTGTTTAATGGAAATTGGCTTGGATTTACTGTATGTCTTTTGAGTTGAAGTGCTCACTTTTGGTGATACATGAGGCTCAAAATAGATTTTTTTGTCAGAGGAAGAAAGGTATTTCTTACTTATTTGTGATTTAGAAATTATAAGAGGCTTCACTGTTTTCCGAATATTAGCAGGACAAACTTTGGTTGATTCTAAAATAAAAATTTTTTTTATGTTAAGTATGTTCTAAAGCAAAAGTAAATTGTTTTATTAAACTAAAACATTTAACAAGTATAATAACATATTTGTAAAATAATTTAGTTTAATGGGAATCTTTTCAACTAAAATCATAATCTGGCAAAAAGAATAACTTAAACTATCAATTACCTCATTCAAGAACTTTTAGAATTTTACATGTGCACCATTTATGCAAAAAATATATTTAGTACATCTAAAAGTTTAGTTTCATTTTATATATTTCAGTCAAGTGTATTCTGTATTTCATTTCTTTAAAAAAATAGATCAAATTAAAGCATTATATTTTTAGTTTAGTTTATATAAGATAATAAACATTTATATATAAATATGTAATTAAGAAATTATAGTAATAATTTGTTACTAAGTCTCTTGTTTTTGGATAATATAATTTTAATCATTTTTAGTAACTTATTCAGCAAAAAAAAATTAAAAACACAGTTATATACAATAAGTTAATCTACAGTTAGAATAATTACACTTAATTAGGCTGGCTGTCAAAGAGAATGGGAACATTTGATGGCTTTTTTTTCATTTAGGAACCACATTACTAGTTCTTATAATAAAGTCAGAAATAAAATATATAAGTACATATTTTGGGAAATCAACCAAATCAATTATATTTTTTTTCTTGTGCAAAAATGAAGGTTTTTTTTAAAGTTGATGGTATGAAAAACAAACTATTTTATCTCACTGGAATATGGTGTTTTATTTCATGATAAAGAATTTGTTTAAATTCAGTATGTGAAAATTTTTGTACACCAAACATGGTTTATTTTTAAATAATTTGGTTTTTCAGTTGCTCATTTTTTTTGGGAAGTAAACAAATTCTTTTCTCTATTGATCATAAAATTTTGCAAGTAATTATTAAACAATCAGAGTAATTATTTTTCAATAAAACTGCCTTGTAATGTTTCAAATTATTTCAAACTGTAGTCATAATAAGAGAATGGGATAATTTTAATTACTTGAACCTGCATGAGTTTTAAATTTATGGGGCATTAAAAATATTAAAATTTATATTATGTGAGAATTTACTTTGTAACCTAAGAAATAATTTTAATTGTTAAACTATAGACCACTAACTATTCAGCAAATAACTTATTTAAAATGTAACAAACCTTAAGGGGATTTTGCAAGATAAGATTTTCCCTTCAATAAATACACAGACAATTCACATTATTTATGTTAATTGTACAAAATACTTTTTTTGAATAAATTCCCAGAATTTTATATGAATTAGAATTTTTTTTCATTTACTTTTATTTAAAAAGAAAATTTTTTAGATTTTTCTTTAGATATCTATTAGAGTCAAATATTTTTTTAAATAAAATCATAAATTTCTAAAGCAATTAAAATAAATACAATATTTTAAATTTGGTTATATTTTTTAATGATATAAGTTAGCATGAGGATATAATTTACAATAGCTTAAACACACATCTATTTTCTCATTAAATTAACAACATTTTAAATGTTTTATGAAGAAGATATTCAAAAAATTAAGCTAATAAAACAAAGTGGAAAGTGGGAAACAACAAATAAATAATAATATTTATTTGTTGACCAATTGTAAATTTCTTGCTCACAAGGGCATATTAGATCTACAGTCTAATATGTCTTATATGCCAGAGACCTACTGTTTAAAGTTATATTGAATTGCTACAAACATCTAAACATGAAGTGAGATTTAAACTCACAAATTGCTGAACCACTGCTCAGAGGATTAACAAGTTGATTGGCTATCAACTGACATAGAAAAGCATAAATGAAATCATAAAAGAATATTTATTTTTATAGAATTATACATTTATTTAGTCTGGTATAGATGAAAGGAAAAAAACATAGTTAAAAGTAAAGAAAAGTATTCAGTATTTCAGAAGTTGAGATAGAAAAGTAAACCCAATGAAAGATAAATGTATTAGAATTTATAATAAATTTAATAGATTTTAAATCATTGGCATGGCTAAAAATTTAAAGGAATTTCAATTTAGATATTATTTTCATACAATGCAATGTAATTTAATGTGAATAAAATACAAAAATTACTTATAGCAATTAAATTTTTATTTTAAAAACTCACATAAAAAAAGGTAAATGAAATAACTCATTAGTCTGAGAACCTCACCTGGTGGGAGACAGTTATAAAATCTCAAAACTGTTTCAGGAATTCTTTCCAACAATACACGCAACTTTGGCAAAGAAGCTGGATCAATTTTTTGTTCCTTAATAAATGAAATAAAATTTAATTCATTCAAATTCAGAACAGTTTTATTTTATGAATTAGAAAAAATGTAGATAAAAAACTTATTCCTTACATTCTGAAGTTAAATAACTGAAGATGAAAATTTAAAAATCAACAAGAAAATAACAAACTATTTTGTCATTAGAAATTAGAGAATACTATAAATTAAAAAGACTCATCTAAAACATTACACAAAAACTGAATTACAAGTTTCATGACACTTTATAAAATAAATTCTTGGACAATTTAGAATTTTCCTGACTTTCAAAGTTTGTTTGAACAAGGAAAAAGTTTAAAAATTTATTTCAACTTCAACCATAATTTAAATGGCAGTTGTTGGATTAAGTTATACAATAATCATAAATCACACCTTCATTTCATAATCTAATGATCATTTAAATATTGAGATTACTTTTCACTGAAAGCATAGAATGTAATAGGAAAAAATTAGGAAACATTTAAATAGTGCATTAACACCAATCAGCAACATGATTTATAAATATAATAATATCAAGGAATTAAGTTTTCTTCTTTAAATTGATATTACTAATTTCATTTAATAGAGGGTATAAATTATATTATCTTATTTATAAAAATGACAAAACATGTACATTATCTTAAGAAAAATAATATTTAAAACTTAAATTGATGACACTGTAATAATTATTTTCATGATAATTAAAAACCATTTAAGGAACAGAGATGCAAGACTTAATGGACAGGAAATCTTTAAAATTAGAATTTTAGAAATTATTATATCTGAAACATTTTTTGTCAGATGTTTCATGAAGTTATAGACTATTTTTCTAAAAGAAGGATATATTTATATATAAAGCCAATTTAGAACTTATCTAAATATAATTTAATTTTTTTAACACTTCTAAAAATTGATCTAACAAAGCAACTCCCACTGTAATTAAAATAGAGAACACTGCCAACAGATAGAAGCAGCCAATTCCCAGTATAAATGAATTAATATTAATAAGAAAAATGAAAGTCTGATACACATTACTCTTTGATAGTGTAGAAGAGATAAGGGGAAAACATAATAAGGAAATAAACTTACTATTTCAATTATATCTTTTTCTTTGGAATCACCTGAAAATATATACATAAATTATACATTGCTAATAACATAATATCAACAAAATGAAGAAATAATTAAAAAAGCAGTTCATTCTATTATTAACATCACAAAATAATTTAATGAATGTTCCAAGAAAAAAGAACTTCAGTTTAAAATTACTAGTAGAATTCATTGATAAATTTTTGTTCTAAGTTAACAAGTATATAAATAGATGTGCTCAGTAACTAAATCAAATTATGGAAGAAAATTCCAAAATTTGATGTTACAGAATTATTTTTTTATATATTTGTTATTAGTCAAAATAAATCACAATTTTTCCAATATATATATATATATATATATATAATTTAAATTGTATACGTAAAGTCACCAAAGACTATGCAAATATTAAATTGATTTAAATACCCATAGATCAAAGCAGTCACAAAAAATTACACATTGTCACTTATTAAAATATTTCAACAATAATCATAAATAATTCTAATTCTAAATGTATGCTGAATGCAATTAATTGATAGTTAAAGATTTTCTTCAACTATGAAATATTTCTAAACATTATTTAGTAATCAAGATTATTTTCATATTTTTAAAAAGTGCATTTCAAACAGTTTAAGTTAAACATTTAAATGAATAAAATAACAATATCCACTTTTATAACTTTTTTTTTTAAACATTAACTAAACGTAAAATTACATTTTTGATATTCATAAAAAATTGATTATATACTAAAAGTAACATTAAATATAACACATACTTGCACAACACTGCAATCAAAGAATTTAAGATGTATACAATAAGGCTAAGCATAAAATGCACATAAGACCATTTTATAAAATTAATGACAAATTTAAATATGATGACAAAGCTAGTAAAATATATAATCAAATATACACTAAACAATAATTAATGAGATATTTCTCACTTGTTTCATTGGCAATAGCTAATTTATCATACATAAACTCATCTTCTAGTTCAGTTTCATTGTTTGAATCAAGCTGAGTTTCACCATTAGATATAGGTGGAGGATTTGCTAGTAAATTGCCACTATCTAAAAATAAAAATTGCAGATAATACAGATTGCAGATAATAGATAATACTATATGCGAAAAATTCTTTTTTTCAGAGTAACAATGTAACTGATTTATTGAATTACAAGAAATAAAAATTGGTTTGTTAAAAAATAAAACCCTCTAGCACTGAAAAACAATACATAAATTTTATACACAGCTGAACACAATCCAAGTTAATTATAAAATTAAGCTTTTCTCACACATCAATATATGGATTTTACTAAATTTTTCTAAATCACAATAAATTGAAACAAAATTTTAACTATATTAAATAAATTTAAAATGTTGTTTAAAAATTTATATATATACATTACAAATAAAGATAATACAGATCAGCCTAAGTTTAAACAGAACTAACTCAAAATTTAACCCTAAAGATGATGAGATTGGATTTTACCTTAGTATTTTTGAATATTAGTTAAAAGAGAACATTTCTGAAACTACATGGATGTGCTATTTAATTGGATTGATATCACATAATTTAATATAATTCATCACAAGAGAAGAATCAATCTCTTTTCAAAATTATGAAAAAGAAAAAAATACTTTCAAAGAGTTAGAATTGATGATAAATTCAGATGACATTTTTTGCAACAGAAGAAAAATTCTGATACTATGTGGCGATTTTTTTTCTCTGAGTCATACTACAATGTATGAATAAAAGAAATGAAGATTACAAGCTTTGAATAACTTAAGAAACTGGCAATTGCTGATTAAATGAATAAAAACTGAAAAATCACTACTCAGATTTGTCAGCAGACTTAAGTGATCTGTTCGAAGCAGTGGCAAAACTTAATATTTATGGTATGGAGCAGAAAACCAACAGAATTAATCTCACGATAAAACATACAAAAAACGTAAATAAAATAAGAAGCTCTTGCAAGAAAAGAAAGCTTAACCAGACAACCAATCAGGATCAAGAGTGTTATTTTTTAAATTTAAAAATCTTACAGTTTGAAAGAGAAAGAATTATTCAAAAATTCAACACTATACTATGTTTCGAATGTGATACACCTGGTGTTATAAGGTCAAAGTGTCTAAATTACACAAGCCTAAAGAGGAAACAATGTTAAAAAGGGAACTTATTAAAGAGTTCAGCCATTTATTGCTGTCAAGGTTATTTATCAAGCTTAATTGTCCTTCAGATTTTTGAAGAGAAAATTGGAACATGTGTTGATATAAGTGCTTCACATTTCCATAGATGTAGAAAAGTTTTATAAAAAAATTTTAAAAGCATATATTTTTGTTACTAAAAAATTGCATTTATGCTGGCTAATGGAATTTACAATCCACAATTGCTTTAAATGCTGTTGCAAATCTGTATGTAGAAGGAAGATTGTGAAGATGGACCTTCTTGTTGAATTTGAGGCAAAAGTAAAAAAAATTAAGAATAGACTTTTCCATGGAACTGGAAAATCCTTCATGTCAAGTGAAAAATGCCACTTCTGCAAAATCCTTAAAGATTTTCAATTCTTCACAAAACTCATAGATGAATCATGACAGCAGCTTTCTTATTAACAATTATTCCAGACATCCACTTGCAGAGAAATGAAGAAAAACATTAAACAATGGTAGAAATTGTTTATTCCAAAATTATCAGAGTTGTTTTAAATCAGAAAGAGCCGTTTAATACTTAAATAAATACTTTATTGGTGAATGTAAACATTATACAAATGTGAGAATTAATTGTTAATGTAACAGGTGCTCAAGGTATTTTATTGAGTTTGTAAATATATTATTGTTGGCATTATATATATATATAATAGGGGTTGGAGTTTAACACATTTTTTAACATTTTTATATTTGAAAATTCATTTAGAAGATATCCTTGTTTTTTATTATTGTAAAAATTAAATTGTAATTGGTGGCAGCCATAAAAATTTCAATTCATTAAATAAAATTATTGAAACAGGAAGATTACAATAAATAGTAATTCCAACAAAATCAAATTTTTTAAAATTTAAGATTATTATAACTCTTAAATATTAAATGCAGAAATCAGAACAAATTCCTTGAACAGAAAATATATTTACCATCAACTCCAAGAATAACAAAGTATTTATAGCATGCCGATTTTAAAAATTGCAGAGACTGAAAATTTCAAGTTAAAACATTTAATGACTGTTTTATAATTTTATAACATAATTAATTAATTTGTATACATGATTTTTAATACTGTAACTTTTCTTGAGAAATATTAGTTTTTTTTGCACAACTAACACATTTTTAACATAAAATTTAAAATTTGAAGTTAAGTTTTTGATATTCAGAGATAAAAAAAAAAAGGCAAGAGTTGAAAAATTTACAAATGTAGATAGACTTGTGTTTTGATTCCTACATTCTTTCTGACTTTGATTAAACATTTATTATCAAGATGGAAGTTTTCATCAAGTATCTACTCGTTTCTGCTGTAAGATGTTTGGAGAAATTCTAAAATTAATTTAATCTACAGGAGCAGATGTACTAACATCTCACTATACTGCTTTACAGAATCTTAAAGAAATTATTATGCCTAATAAACAAAGTAAGTATGGCAAAAACTCAGAAAAAAACCCTTTAATTTGGAAGGCATTATATTAAAAATACGATTTTCACTAGTTTATTAAACTGCGATGAAACATCTAAGTACAATTTAGTTTTTCTTTTTGTAGTGATTAAATAACATTAAAATATAATTTTTCCTGTTTTTTCTGTCATACATTGAATTTTTTTCAAATATATATACTACTCAATTATATTTTATTCCGAGTTCATATTACATGAAATGAAAATTAATAAAGAAGATTATAGATATATAACTAAATTTATGAAATCTTTCACACAAAAAATACCTGTAAAAATTCTAAAATTGTTCAATGAAGTGAAGCTAATGCTTGTGCAGTTGTAATGAAGTGTAGTTTAGTAAATAAATGATTTGTCTTAGAAATACCTTGATATCACAAGACACTTCTTGTAAAATTTTCATTTAAAACTTAAAAGTTTTGCAGTATTGCACAATTTATGAACAATGCTTTCATCTATTCAGAGTTCCAATCTACCATATATCAATATTTTTATCACAGAAAAGCTTTTTTACCCCACTTTTTGAACAAAGGACAAGGTACAGGGAAATATACTGGTGCATATACTCCATGTGGTGGCTTAGTTGGGACATCAATCTCATTATTGAAAAGTAGAGTGTTTGGATCTTGACTAAATGAAATCCATTGTGCTCATTAAAGGTGGCTGGGAGGCATCAAATAGGATGTTTACAATGTCCTCCAAGTGAAATGATAGCAAGTCAAGAATTTAGGGTGTCTTCTGCTTGGTCCTTCTAAATTATGAATACTTTTACACAGCAGCCTCCATCTAATTGGTAAAGCCCAACTCTGGGTTAGTTACAGGGAAGCATGCTGGTGCTTACTCACACTTCTTGATCTACATACAAGTTATAAGATAAATATTGAATAAACTCTTATTACTTTATAAACACTAAGTCCTTTTTTCTTTAAAAGAAAAATGAGAAATTTATTCAATTTATTCTGCTTATCACCTAAAACTTTAAGTGCATCGTATATAATTTTATGCCCATCGTCATATTTCCTAAAATAATATTCATGAATCAATATTTAATGAAAATTATTTAATTTGATCACTACAGATTCTTTTCTTTTAGCTACTCCATAAGTTGTTATATATGTAAAAAAGTTTTTCAGTATTTAGTCAGAACAAAATTAAGATAATTTATCGTTAGTTAATGTATGAATAAAGTAAAAATATATTCACTCAAAAATACGGTCATTATTTCTCTAATTAGTAACTCAATCGTAATCATTTGGTAATTAATTGACTTGTGCTGTGAAAAATCTGTAGTCTTAAGTACAGTAACTTTTTTAGTAAACATTATCTTAACAAATTTTTGATATGATTTTATTCCATAATTGCTATAATTGATGTACTTGAGTATGAAAAGCGAAATCCAAGCTCTTTCAATTTTTCATACTTATTATGCAGATGCTCATTCATACATTTTTCAAATATTTATTTTTAACAGCTTTATCAAATGCAAGTTTATTTCGGTGAATTACAAACTTTTATTTTAATGTTTTAAATCAATTGATAAAAGAATATAAAATCTTTGGTTTTCAAATCCACCAATGGGTGCATGCTTTTAGAACTTTACAAACTCAAGAGAAATTTTAACAAAAGATATAATAGCATGTCTAATAATATGTGACTCAAACTATAATTGAAAATGATAAACTTTGTGGATCAGAATTTCAGAAAAAACTGGTCCGTTTAATTGAATTATTTTAGAACTATAGATAAAGGTGAATTTTACACTTAATTAAAAACTTTTTTTTTAAACATGATTTTTGAATTAAAAATCTGAATTTTGGAAATTAGTGATGAAGATGGAAAAATGTCATTCCTTATTTACAGAAATATATAAGTTAATGAACATTCCCTTTATAAATACACATACATACACACAAAGGAACTTTTCATATCCACTGGCTAGTTTTATAATTGTTTAAACTTGCTTAAAAATGATTAAAATGAAGTAATCATTATTGCATAAGTTATTCAACAGAAAAAGTTTATTTAATTTAATATAGAACCTCATACTAATTAAAAACGTTTTCTTAAAAATTCAGATTCTTAGTTGTCAGTAACACATAATTTATTTTAAAAATACAGCTTTATCTACAAAATAAAAAAGTGAAAATATGAGCATGGATTTTTTACCAAATAGGAAATGAAACTTACAAATTTACAGATGTCAATCAATATAAAAGTGTAACTTTATAATTTTTATGTATTTTCACATATTTATTGATTACAGCTATTTTACTTTTAATTAAAATCTTATAATATAATATTCAATAGTTATTAAAAAATAAACATTCATTGATCACTGTTAACATGGAAAACTTGATAACAAGAAAAAAAATGTATAGAAAAAAAAATTATATAGGATTTTCAAAAAACAAAATTAAACATATATATATATATATATATATATATATATATATATATATATTCTCTTAAAAAAAAGAGTACTTAATTTTTTAGAGAAATATGAAATAATAAAATTTGCAATCTAACCTTTGCCTTCTAAGCTAAATATATCTTTTAAGATATTATAAAAAGCATCTCTTGGCAGTCTTCCAAAACGTTCTCTCCACATGAGTTCATCCAAAAAAGTTTGCAAAACTTCAACTCTAACATCATCTGCTTTTAACTGGCCAAACATTGAACTTATTTGTCTTAATAAATAACTTGTTACATTTAAGACATGATAACTAGAGTCATTTATATCAATAATTGAAGGATCAGCAATCTTTATAATATAATCATCGGGCATTTGAAAATATTTAGTGGCATTAATAACAACAATGGACTGAGGTAGAATCCACTGTGATATCATTCTAAAGAACACAGGAACTTGTTGTTTTAATTCAACAGGAAATGTCCGCAGTAATGTATGTCTTGTGCTGCGTTCCATTGCACCAAGTATATATAGTTTTCCATATTGCACAAGAGCAATTTCCACAATTTTCTTATCTCCACCTAGTCTTACTTTCTTTTTCCTTAAAGTTGTGGAACATAATACTTGAAAGGATCGCCAAACGTGATATAGCTGGACCAAATCCAGGGGTACATCAACAGATATCAGAGAAACATCTGACTGAACAGACCAATGAAAGATCATTGCAGACATGTGGTTCATTGTCAGCATAGGAAAGCGAGCATAAAATTGAGGTCGTTTATATATATTTTCAAACTTGCAACTAAAATAAGAAAAACAATAAATAAATCTGACAATCTTAAATAATCATGACACATACAGCAACACATTTGGTAATTAGTAATGATTATTAAGAATTCCAAAATGTATTTTACTTCTATCAAAAATTAAACAATTCTGAATGAAATAAAAAATTAATTCTATAAATTTTAATTTTAAAGATCTAAAATTAATAATTCCATTATAAAAGTAAATTAAAATACAGAACTAAATAAATAGCTGTGATTTACTGAATTGCATCAATGATTTTTTTCTCAACATCAGGAATTTTTACATGGAGTACTTTATTTCTTTTACTAAATGCCAACATGTAAATTACTTTGAAAAAAAATGATCATTGGATAGAGGAAAAGAAACACAATACAATTAAGAGCTTAAACAATTAAACTTTATAATCATAAGGGATAAGTCAATATGAATCAAAATTATTCTTGTTTAATTTGAGAAATCTAACTAATTTGATAACAAAACAAACATTTAGTTTTTGATGCCATACATATTTTATTTCGGTTTCTTAAATTAAAATACTCATACTTACATAACAAGTAAAACAAAATAATTAGCTATAACAATTAACTAATTAGGCATGAATCAGCATAATAAATAACATACTTATAAATATATTTGCAAATTAAATAATAAAAGTTCACTCTAAAAATCATAGTTACAAACTATTTATTCTAGCAATTACAATTAAAACACACTCATAGTAAGTTCTTACCTTAGTAAAACTTTTTTCGCATAAAAACACATAGCTATTAATCACTGTTTAATTTACAAATAAGTTAACAAATGAGAATTTTTTTTTTTTTTAAAAATACAAATTGTATACCATGTATATACAAATAATTTTAAATAAACTGTTTTTTGTGCATTTCTAATTTTGATATTAAAGTTATTTTCATACAGAGAACATATAATTCAACAACATTAGTTAAAATATAAATAATTAATGTGGGAAATGTAAAATTACCTAAATAGATAATTTTAAATAAGAGGAATTTAACTATATAATAAAATGTAGAATTTTTTGTACACAGAAAATCATTAATTTTAAGTTCAAAATAGAAAGATTTTAATGCACAACAAGAAGTTTTCTTAAATGAACACCCTAATCACTGCTTCTGCAAACAATCAGTCTTCTTAAATGATTTATTGATCACACATTTACAATTTTAAAAGAATCTTAAAAACCTAACACAGATCTCTTCTATTAATAGAAATTTATTTTCTAAACAAAATGACAAAGAACAAAATTATATTTAATTTTAGAATGTCTAGCTTTACTTGACATTGAATTGTTTGAATCATTACACAATTGACTGATTTAAAAATGCTTTTCATTTCATGATTTTGATATAATTTTGAGTTATAGTTTTTTATTATATGAGCTTTCTATTAACTTTTGATAAAAGTAAAGCTTTTATTAATTCTTAAATATTACAACAAAAGTTATTAATTGGCATGAAGAGAAATTCTCTAAAAAAAGATAGCAGAATTTCTTAACAATGCTTTTTAAATTTATTTTAAAATGATTATGAAGAACAAAATGTCAATTATAAAAAGAAAGTTAAAACAATTTTTACAAAAAACTTATTTTAAAATGATTCATAACTACCACAGCAAAAAGCAGTCTGATTAATGGACTTTCTTTTTAACTGTAATAGATAACTGAATATATTTTGGACCAGATATAAAAGCCTTTTTCATTCCTCAAAAGAAATAGATTCAAATAAATTTTGTATGATGAGATAATTCCTTTATCTTCTGTTGATTATAAAGATGGAGTAAAATCTTTATCTGATTTCATTTTATTAAGTAATAGTTGAATTTTATAAAATTGTGGCCTGGTAAGTGTGTAATATTATGATTGGAACTAGTTTTTTTTTCTTTTTCATATACAGCATGCAAAAATAGAAAGAAAGCGAAATATCAGCTGAAAGAATGTTTCCTTGACAGTACTTAAACAGAAACATTATAAACCTAAGAGTGAAATGTAAAGCAGTCAGGAAGGTATACATAAAACTTCAAATGTTTAAAAAATTACTTTCAAATTTAGATAAAAATTTAAAAAATCAATATAAGAAAATTTTATTAGATAATGTCATATATTATAAACCTGAAATATGGTTTAAAATAATTATTAAATATTTTTTAAAATTAAAACTGATATATAATGCAGTTATAAAATAAGCACTCAAACTATGATAAAAGTATTCTCATATAATACAAAATATACAATTATATAATACATTTATATACAAAAATTATAGTAAGAAATGTTTTCCACAGATAAAAATAAATAAATAAAAGTTGTATGATTAGATTCAAGGCTTTAATTTTATGAAATTCTATTAGCCACAAGATGACAAATTTAGAACTTAAGAACAAATTCCAGTAATTGAATGACATAGATTTAAATTATGTTTACAACATTTTACACTTGCTGATATCAAAAAGAGTTAAAAACATTAAATTGAATGGACAATTGTATATGCTTATAATGGTTTGGGCAACAATTAGGAGATAGGAATTATAGACAAAAACTAAACTAAATTAATAAAAAGAACCCTTAAATTCATAATTACACTTGTAAACCTAATTTAAAAATAAATCTTTTGCTCATAATTCTCTTTCAGGATGCTGTTAAATCTGAAGGGTCCCCACAAAGCTGTCTTGAGTTTAATATTATGATAAATGCTCGAATGAGCGGTCTTGGAGTTCCAGTCTTAAACTTTACAATAGGCTGATGACTTAGTCTTAAAATCAGTTAACTCGGACAACACCATGTTGAATAATTCATTGAATTTATAAAGTCCCTAAAGAAATGGATTTTGGAAAATAAATTTAAGGTAAACTCTGTAAAAGCAAACATTGAGAATAAAAACACTATGCAAACACTAGTTTGGAGGGAAAACATTTTACTAAAGGCTGATTGAGCTACATACCTGTGCATTGCCGTTGATAACAAACTCAATTAGATTAAACTAATAAATAGAATGGTTGATAACATGAAAAATCATTTGACTTTGCTAAAGAGAGTAAGTAGGTGGAGTAAAATGAGGAGCATCTGAAAGTATTCTTACACCCAATTATGCCTTCCATAGTAGACTAGTTTTTGACAATGGTGCAAAATCTTATCACTGCTACTGACAGCACATTAACAAAATTAGACACTGCTCAAAATAGAACTTTATTACTAGGGAAGCTACTTCAATTTTTATAGCAGCTACACATTTGCAGATTGCAATTTACAATTTAACTGATAGTGAACCTAATCAGCTTGCACTAGAGGAAGGACTGATGAAAAATAAGCTATTTCGGTCTGATTACTTCCTTTCCTAATTGGGCTTAAAACTCAACACTCTTTAGAATTCTATGAGTTCCAAAAACATGTCAGCCTTTGGCTTATCTATGTAATTTAAGGCAGACTATTTTATCATTATTCCTTGAAAACTAAGTTTAAATGTAAGTTTCAGATTGACTCATTTCTTGGAGACAGTAAAAAGGGCATTTTCAGTGGATTCTTGTAATTGCAATATTTGTGGTAATGAAAAAACTTAGCAGTTGCGACAAAAAATGCCTCTCAATTTTATCTCCCCCAAATTTTACAAAACATTAAATAACTTATCAATGGCAAAATTAAAAAAAAATTGAATTTCTAAATTTAGAGATAGTTGAAGGAAAACTGTAAGCTCGTCTTTCTGCCAGCCAAATATAAGCTTATCTTCAATCCTCTGTAGAAGTGATGGGGTGACATACTTTAGAATCATCACCAAACATAATTATTTACAAAACCATTTCCAAAACTTGGATTTGTCAATTCTTCAATCACCATATTCTACATACAACAAGAAAACGTCTTTATAATTATCCTTCTTTACTTGATATTGGTTTTCATGATATTATCTTCTTATAATTGGAAAATTTGTCCTTACACCTTTAAATTTATTTTCTTAATTCTTCCTGGTTAATGCAAGTTTTTATATTCTAGACATTAATTTAAATGTAAGCCAATTAGATGATGACAAGTCTAAGTAAATTTGAAAATTAATTAGGTTTTAAATACTTTTTAAGATTTAACTAAAATATAATTTCTTGATATATAAGGAAGTAACAATTATAATTTTCCCGAACTAATTAATTGAACAATTAAAAAAAATTGTTCTTATAATTTTTTAAAAAATACAGCAATTTAAAAAGTTTAAAGTAAATAAGTTTAATGTTTTGTCCATATAGATGTTAAATATATTATGCAAATTGTGTAAACACTACATTTTAAATTTTTTCTGAGAGCATTTACTTTCTAATAGAATGATATTGGAGATAATTCTTGCTAATAATGTAGCCATTCATGGAAAGTTTTTATATATGAAGTACAATTTAACTTTATGTAAGATTACCACAAAATTTAATGAGACCATAAGATTCCTAAAAGTAACACATATTCAAATTTGCTGTTAAAAGTAATCAAATGTTTAATTAAATATTAAATAATATATTTTTATATGATATATATTAGTTCCATCATTTATAAATAATATTATATTGAAGGAAATACAAGAACAAAATTTTTATAAATGTCATTAAAAAGGTCGTAGATTGCATAAGATTATTTTATTAATTAAAATTACATTTTAGACTTATGATTAGAGTTACACTGAAATTTTCAAAATTTAAAATACTTTTTCATTTTGAACATTATATGTACAACTAGAAGCAAAAATAAGAGTGCTTATAATTTAATCCATTCAGGACTGCACTAACAGGCCAGGCTATTTTCTACCCCTAAAGCTAATACACAAGTTTGGAAAGTATATACACATTACATGATGGATAAAATGTACACTTTACATAGAAATAAAACCATTTTTAAATATATGATTAAAGATATCACAATTTAAATCATAACAAAAAAAGTAATAAAAATATAAATATATAGACGACAAAAATGAATCTAAAAGTAAAATCCATAGCTCCAATAAATTCCATCTTAAAGTAGAATCAAAGCTATAAACAATCACTTCAAAAAGAGTTAAAAAACTATATAGTGCGACCGCCAGGAGATGGCGGGTGTGACGTAAGAGTCACGTGTTATCAGAGAAGTCTATTTCAACAATTCAGAGAACGGTGGAGGAAATGAGAAGAAAGTGCATCAATCTAGGTTATCTTATTTGGCTAATTAGCACTTTTTGATGTAGAATGAAAATAAAATATGTATGTGTTATGCTTTTTCAAAGAATTCAAATACCAGGATAGAAATATATAAATACATAGGTTAAGTTATGTTAGACAAAACATTTAGAATGAAAATATTTTTATTTCGTCATATTATATATTTTGTCATATTTCATTTTGTCATTTTTATTTTGTAATAATGAAAATTTCATTATTAGATAGATTTAAGAATTTATTTCGTTTGCAAGAACAGGAACAAAAACTGCTTGCAGATACCGAACGATAAATAATTTATGTCCCCAAAAGTTTTTTATTTTCGTTATGTCATCGTAATAATTTTTGAGAAAATAGGGGGGTTTTCTAGAATATGCTTGTTGTTAATTTAGATGAAGACAGTTTTCATGTAAGGAACGTCCCTTTTAGGCAAAAAAAAAAACTCCGTAAGTAATAAATTAA
Source organism: Latrodectus geometricus (assembly GCA_026290005.1). Lineage (NCBI taxonomy): Eukaryota > Metazoa > Arthropoda > Arachnida > Araneae > Theridiidae > Latrodectus > Latrodectus geometricus. The sequence goes on along the minus strand of JAPDSC010161572.1, from coordinate 137,722 downwards.
CTTTTTACAGCCTTTTTTTTTTATTCAAGATACATATTTCATCATATTACAACATACTAATGTTTTAAAATGTTGTGGAATTTATTTTAATTCATATATGTTTATAGTAGGAAATATATTGTGCACCTATGGAATCATTTAAAATAATTTGAGGGAATATAAAATATTTATATATCGCTCAGTAAAATCTATCAGTTAAATAGCTTTTAAGAATTTTGATTATAAAACCTATTTTATCAAAACATTTTTATGTATAATATCAAATAAAAAAATATATATAACATGAAAGAATTCTCAAAATTTTTAAAAATAAAATTCATACAGATTTCGCATAAATAATATATGTTAATATAAGCGAAAATATAGTTTTTGGAGTTGCCGAAGAAGAGGAAATGCCTTTAGGGAGGTCTTTCTAATGGAAAGTGACCCGAATTCTCGTTAACGTGCAAGGAAAACCTTACACAGTCACTCCGTTTGGTTCATGCAGATTTGAACCCACTAATTTCAGAACCAAACTCCTCATTTCGCAGAATGCTGTTTGGCTGAGTCAACCCCCTTATAAAAAATCTACATAATTTTGAGAACTTCCAAAACTGATCTGTATTTATAATTTTAAAATTTCATTTCTTATACTTCTTATGGATACTTATTTTATTAATAAGTATTCATAGAAGTGTCCGAATCCCAATCAATTGTACCACTTTCAGAAGCAGTATCAGTTTCTGATTCGGATCCTATATCAAAATTTAATGTTTCAATTGTAGTCTCCACAAGTCCATCAATTTTCCAATATTCTGCTTCGATTTTTTCTACATGACAGCAGAATTTTTGCCAGGTTTTTCTCGAGACTCTTTTAATTGCATTTGACGTCAATTCCTTCATTGTTCTCAAACTGAGATCAGCTTAGACATTTCTTTCGCGAACATGACGCTTTACTGCTGCCCAAGGATAGGATTTAAGTCACAATGGTAAGGAGGCAATCTTAGAACGGAATGACCTTCTGCTTTTAAAAGTTCGTCAATGTGATATTTTTTTGTAGGTGGAGCATTTATTTTAATTAATTGAAACAGTTCAGGCTTTCTCAAAGTGCTGTCATACTGTATTTTTTGATCATCCAAGTATTTACACATTTTAGCTTTCGTCGATACTGGATCCAAAATCCTCGTCTGGTACGATGCATTATCCATTATTATGATGGAATTACAAGGGATGTTAGGCAGCAATTTTTCTCTTATCCACTTTTCAAAATTTTCGTAATTCATTTGCCCATGGTAATCACCTGTTGCACAGCCTGCTTTAAATACTAATTCTGCATTAGGCACAAATCCATCTTTTCATCCAGCATGCACAACAATTAACCTATTACCAGCACCATCTTTTATGAAAGCACCAAGTTTTTCATCTTGCCAGCATTTTGAGAAGGAAAGGTTACTGTCAATCCAAGTTTCATCCACATAAATAATGTTTTTTTGGCTTTCTCGATATTTTTTTATTTTTCTCAAGTACCGGCATCTCCACGAAATGATGTCTGGCCGTTCAATCAGTAGTTTGGCATCGTTTCCAACGAATTTTATTTTGGCATCGTTTCCAACGAAATCCAATTTGATGCAGGACTTTCCTAAGAGATTCCCTTTTCCAAGAAAAATTAATCTTTTCTTTCAACACTGGCAATAATAATGAAATGGATGGAACTTTATTAGACGCATAAAATTCATTTATTGTATTTCGAATGACACACAAATCAAAATTGTCCAAAACTACATTGAGTTCTGCAGGTCGATTACGCTGTTTCCCAGGAGTTGAAAGCCTGCTATCAGTGCTAGATTCCTTTTTAATTCTTTGGACAGTACTAAGAGAAACGCCAGTAGCAGCCGCAGTACGTTCCTGTGCTTTCTGAATTGGTATCGAAAGCGAATTAGGTTTTGCTTCATTTTCAAAAAATATACGCACGTTATTAACAATGTTACGTTCTTTAGAACACAATGTTTTCCCTTTTAGAGACATTATGTGTTGTTCTGAAAAGAACAGTTTTAATACAAATAAAATACTAAAAAGCAAGAGAGCGCAGAGAATACAAACTTCTAGGCTAAGTAGAAAGCAAAGAATGAAGAGGGGAAAATCGTGTTCTTCGCCAAAGAGAAGAACGGGCGAAGAATTTGTTTTAACCCTAAACTGCGTAATCATTTTACTGTCCAAACCTCTGAAAGAATGAACCCTTCCACCAGAGACAGATCTCACCCGCCTTCTCGTGATGATCGAATAATACCATGTATTTTCAATTGGGGTGGGGAGGAGTTGTTGTTGGGTTGGGTTTTATGGCGCAAGGTCCAAAATTGGACAAGCTGCGCAAGGGGTGGGGAGGAGAAAAAACCCTGTTAGCATGTGTTTTTGTTTACCTTCACAAAAATCCAATAAATCACAGGCACTTGACGGATTCTATCCCGACCTTAGATAGATAAATACTAATGAACAAGAACAAACTTTTGAATGGAACATGGATTGGTAACATCATCTGACAGTAAATATTTCATTCCATAAAAACAACACAACTGTGCAGCGATCGCTCAGTTGCGCAAGTCCTTGAAGGGCATCTAACAATGATGCATGTTAGCAGCATTTGTAAAAAATTTGTTAATAATTTTGTGAAATCTATTTTTCAAAAACCATAAAATTAAAAATAAATCATAAATATGGTTTTCGAAAAATGGAATTCACAAAATTATGCAAACTACTTTAAACTTATAGTTACATTAAGAGATTAACTAAAACCAAACATATACCCTAATATAATTTTTTGGCAAATTTAACTTTCATTAGGGATTTCCATTTAATTTCAAGAATGATAAACTTTTCCCGATTCAATATTTCTTTTACAATATATGATTTTATATTTTTATAAAAAAAGCATTAAAAAAATCTTTAGCAACTTTATCAGGTGTGTAACAATGCTAAATTTATAATAATAAATAAAACAGTATATCATGTACAAACATAAGTAATTGCAATTTTCCTTTTTTTTCCTTTAAAAAAAAATAAAAATAAAAAAAAAATAAATTTATTATTAGTTTAATTTTTTTCATTGTTAAAATTTTTCCTTTAATGATTTAAATACAATAAATACAAAGAGAAATAGAGAAATATCCACATAATGCTTTATAATATGTGCATATTATAAAACACTTAGCAATTCTACACAAAATGCAAAATACAATAAAAAAGAACATAAATGTACCAAATTTGTTTTTATAAAATGCAAATGTATTAACTTTTTATTTTGGCAACTCCAAGAACATCCATCTGTAAATTTGGGATTACTGCGTAAGTATGCCATCTTATTACACACATAACAAGGAAAAACGCTTTTTTCATAACCTTTCTTCACTAGCCATCTTACAGGATTATCTTTATAACCTTCAGCACTTAAACGTAAGCCTGCAAAAAAAGTTACCGTTATAAGAAAAAAGTAGTTTTTAAATAATAAATAAGAAAAAAGTTAAATTTGTTAGTATGGAAACAGCTTGCTTACTTTATCTATTACACAAATTAGTTTTTATAATTCAATAAATTTTTTGTCTAGATATAAAAATTGTTTTCTAAGATTTTGTTTACAAAAATTATAAAACATTTGTTTAACATTCATTAAATCATACAGAAATTTTTATATATTTTCACAAATACATATGCATAGAGTGAACAGGCACAAAAAATACACCCAAATCCAGATTAAAAATACTTGAATTGAAATTTTGAGGAATATTAGTTTGTTGAAGTTCATGGATAAGCAATAGATTTTCACTCAAGTCATCAGATAATTTTTTCAGCTTTCTTCAGTTAGTAGCTTATTTAATAATGTAATGGTCAGAATGACTTTGATGATGGTTTTTGTTCACCATTTCAAGAATGCATTCACCAGAACATGATCATTCCATCCAAAAGCATATTATGATATTCTTACTTGAAGCAATTAATAACATTAAAATGCAAATGAAGTCCGAAGTTAGATAAAGTGGGAGAAATTCCAAACGGATTGCTTCAAAATATCTGAGTGTGAATGATATTTGAGGCTGATGTCTGTTAAAGCTCAGAGTCTACTCGCATAAATCACACTAGTATATTTAATTAATATTTTTCTTTAATTTTGATTTTAAAATCAAAACTACTTTTTATTTATTACACTGATTAATTATTGCTTAATGTTAGTCAGTTATTTCTAATTCAAAGGATCAGCAATTATAATGTCAATCCAAGTTTTCTCAATCATAAAATATGAATAAAGAATCAATAAAAAAATAAATGTAAGCAAAAAACCCAAAGAAACAAATTTGTAAAAAAACTTTAAAAATTACCATGACTATCTGTTAGGGTCTAACAGCTAATTTGTAAAATTACAGGAGCTTGTAAATTGCAGGCTTATAAAAAATATGAGCATTTATTGTACATAAACATATAATATTTATCATAAACACACAATAATTATCAAACTAAAAGGAATTCATGATATTTTTATTTATTGAAAATATTTAAATAATTTAGTAATAGGAATTTAAATCTCAAATGAATTATCAGTTAATACATTTTATAAAATTATGAATTAAAAGGTAAGACTTAAACTTTTTTCTTTATTTCAGGAAAGATAGTTGTAGAAAAGTACAGCAAATAAAATTTTCTGAATTTAGTTAATAGATTTCTAGTTCTTTTTTCTTAATTTGAGCAATAATTTACTGCCGTTCATCATTTTTCTTAAATAATGTAGTGTAGTAAATATATATTGGCATAAGCAGTAAAAGTAAAATAGCAACAAAATCAAGAGAAAATATACACATTGAGTCTACTTTTCATACTAACTGAAAAACACTTTATTTTGGTGACAATGAACGTATATAAATACAAAAAACTAGACATCAGCACTATTATGAAGTAAAATATAAAATGTATGGTAAAGATGTAATCATATCAAATTGTAGTACATAATTCATGGCTATAGATAAAAATTTTATGAGCATTACAAACAACTTATTCAGAAATGAATATAAGACTGAAAGTATAATGTAATGAAATTAAAGGAAGTATAAAAATTGATTGTTAAAATGTCTTGAAAGAAATTTGACTCCTATAATCTATATAAACATAGACTAAACAATGTTAATTGTTTTGCTTAATGGATACACTTAAACTATATGATGAACTAATCTGAAACATATCCATACAAACATCGATTGTTGGAATTCGGCGATTTTATATTACACAATTGTTTCATGACAGCTATGATATATAATATAACAACTCTTTTATAAACTTAACTTTTGCCTGTACTTTTTTATTACTAATAATTACCTATTATAAAATTATATTCTATCATAAAAACCAACCATATATTGCTGATCATAAAGTAATCAAAAATAGATGGAAATGAGTATATTTTATTTCTTCATTGCATAAGAATATCATGATTTCAATTAATTATCAACAGTGATTCATATGAAAATCAATTTAATATTAGCATTGTATACACTTTGCTCAAACAGAGTATTAATGAATTAAATGAGAATTATTGCAGACATGACTAAACAAAACAATGATTATTATCATACTTTGAGATGAGTTTACAAATGATATCAGATGTGTAAATTGTTCATTTGGATATTTGTGCCAATTTCTTTTTGGTTTTCAACATTTTGTGGATTATCCTTTATGGTCTCAGCACTTATTTCTACAGATAGTCAGGAGTTTACCAAATTTACATGCTATAATGAAATTCCTGTGATAGATTTTCCAAGAATCAAATTGTGTTTTATGCAAATTTATTTAAATCAAAAGAATTAGTAATTAAACTGAACACTATCAGTTTTTGAATATTTTTAAAAATTTTAAATATAATAAATGTAGAATATATCCATGTAGTAAAATTTTAAATGGAACACTATACAATTTTTAAAGAAAGGCCAAATCCCTAGAACTGGGTTAATCTTCCATGAATTTCTTTTGTTTCATGCAATGGAAATTTTTTTAAAAGTTTAAAAACTTATTAAACAGTAAATAATTCTTCTGAGTACAGCTCTAATTTTATTATTTTGAAGTGTTTTAAATCCAACATTTAACATCTTTTTATAAAAACCAACATTTTTTAAGAATTTTATTGAGGAATGACACAACTTCATTGACTTTTGTTGCTAATAAATATGAGGCAAAATGCACACACATACAAACCAAAAATAAATATAAATTAGTTTTCTATGTTAAATTAAAAACATGGATATTACTTTCAGCAGATAAATTATTGCGTAAAATAAGAATTAATGCACACAAACTGATAAAAATTATTAAAAAAAAAAAAAAATTGATTAACATAATATAATACATAAGAATACAACTGAAAGAAAGTAATGCAAGCATGTATTCATTTTAAAATCCAAAGCACACCTTCTAAATATTATAAGATAATTTTTTACAATATATTTAGGTATACAGAAAACTTATGAACTTTTTTCAATTTAATGATTGATTTAGGTAGCACAAAAAATTTGCCTGTAATAACATCTGTTCAAGGCTTAACAAAATATTTTACTAAATTTGCCTTATTTGTAAGATATATTTAAAATTATACTTGACACTTAAGCATACTATATTTGATATTACAATTTAATACAATTCAGTGTTTAAACATTTATATTGTTTCTGAATTAATCATCAATTGCTTAAGTAAATTGTACCAAGAGCTTAAAAATTTTCAACTCTATTTCTATATTTAAAATATATAACAGATTGCAAAACATATTCACTTTATTTGTAAAATGATAAAATGAGATGAATGTGAAACCTATGATTTTTCTCCATCATCATATATGTTTCACTATTATGGAAAACTTATCATAATCATGCATAAATTCTTACTCTTATTTATAAAAGTCAATTATTAAATTAGATTCAAATTCTATTTAAAATTTTTTATCAAAGCAATATTTCAAACATAGATGCAGATATATTGCACTTCCAACATTCAAAACTATTTCCAAACTTTTAAAAAGACACATTTATATATATATATATATATATAACCTAAATGAATAATTCAACAATAGTTATTTTATATAGAATCAAACTAAATTATTAGTATATGGCAATCCATTTTAAAACTTGAAAGAAATAGACTCAATTTATGTCTTGATCATAAAATATATTCCTTTTATAAAAATATTTAAATGATAAATGACCATAAAGTATTTCAAAAAAATATACATATTAGAGCATATAAACTGGTTTCTATTTTACAGATCTTATACATCTGTGTGAGTATGCATATGCAGTATATATCTTATAAATTGTAGTAGAATCTAGATATAATGTGACCATAATTATACATTGTATCATCATAAATCTTCTGCATTGGGCAAGGAGTCAATTCATCACCAGATGGTGCTCATACACTAGGTACTTATTAAGTGACAAATCCCAAACATAGATTATTTGTTTACATATCGGTCTTTAAATTTTGTATATTTGTCTCTTTAATTTAATTTTACCAAGCAACTTTACAGCAATTTTAAATTTTACAATGTTACATTTAATTTATAAACTATTATCTATTTATATTTTACAAGTTCTATATATATACAAGTTTGAATAATCTAAATAATTTTTGCAATGTGTTAAAAAAAGTAGTGCTTTGACATAAAAAAATGAAAAGAATTTTATTGTAGCAAGAGAAATTTGTTGTCATGTGTTATGTGATAAATGTTAATAATACAACTAATATTGTATCATTGACAGTTGCCAAATAATCACATAACTGAAATTCAGTCACCATTTTATTTTAACAGAGTAAAGTTTTAAAAAATTAATTTAAGGGAAATGCTTATCATAAGGATAACATTGGAAACAAGATGGTAAAATAAAAATCAATGCAGAACTTTTTGTAACATATTAAATTTAATAGTTTATGTGTGTGTGTGGGGGGGGGAGGTGCAAACTAACTTAAAAAAATCACCAAGTACATTTGATTGTGACTTTATAACATTGTCACTTTGATGGCATATGAATAAATTATAGGAGGAAACAGCAACAGCAAAATTGATACAACAAAATATATTTTTCATTTCAATTAGTAGGAATTTTATAGAAACATAAAAAACATTGTGAAGAATAAATAAGGTATGCATATTGAGGTATAAACAGAATTAACTGATATGAATTGATAACTGATATAGTCACAAAGATGGTAAGTATTCATAACAAAATATAAAAATTTCACTAAAAAAAAAAAAAAAAAATATTAAATGCAAGATTGTTATAAAGACAGTGAATTACACATTTGAATAATTTATAATTATAAACATTTTAGTATGTAATAAAAATATTTAAAATCAGGAAAAGTTAATAATCAACAATTAAGTTTTCAAAACTCACTTTTTATTGAACAACAGAATAAAATATATATATATATATATATATATATATATATATATATATA
>JAPDSC010161572.1:96973-123504 GCA_026290005.1 Latrodectus geometricus | reverse complement strand
ATATATATATAACATTTTATTTTTTAAGATTAATAGTTTTATCACCAATTCTATAATAGTTTCCATCACTGGTATTTAAATATATAAAATATTAAATCTATTTTAAAAAACAAAGTGAGAAGCAAAATATACAATAAACACTTCTTTATTAATTTTTGTTGAATAAAGAATATTGAAATAGGTAATAGTAATTTTATGGTAGATTGAGATCAAATATTATATCTCTGAATATAAAACTTCTGAAACTAGTGTCAATGATAACTTTAAGAAAACAAATATTTACTTTAATAAAATTATCTATATAACTTTGACATTGATTATAATAATAAAATATAAATTGAATATTTTATATAATGCATATTAAAGCTTTAAAGAAACAAATGCACAAATTTGTGCAGTGTGTGCATTTTACTTAAATATACATAATGATGAATAAATTTTTCTTTATTTTTAACAAAATAATAAATATCTTTCTTGTTTACCATAAGTTAAGATTTGTAAATTATATTGCTTGGATTTAAAAATATTTGGATGTCAAGGCAAAGAAAATGATTCTCATTAAAGGAAGAAATATGATCTTATGATGAATATAAACTCATTTTGATAAATATCTTGCACAAGTAATAGATTAGGTCAGCATGCCACACAATGGCAATTTTTTGCCCACACAGACTAATTAGCTGAAGGCAAGGGCATTAACCATTTGGCGGCACAAGTATTGGATAATTTCATAGTTTCTTTAACTTAAGATCAGAATTTTCTACTTAAATTAGTATTATCCATGAAAAAAAGTAAGATTAATACTTTTTTCAATAGAGAATCTGAATTTTATCTCTACATTAGATAAGAGAATTAAGAAGTAAAACACATTTAAATGTTTATTAGATATTTTAATATCATAATACAAAATAGAAGGCTCTATAACAATAAAAAGCACCTATTTGCAGAAGCAATATAGGAGTATATAAATTTTTATTATATCAATTTAAATTTTTTGGCAATGATTAAGAGAGAAAATAACTGTTTGAATAAATTTTATTACTGAGAATCTTAAACTATGGTACTGTATTTTCACATATATAATTAGCTCTTTCTTTTAAATTAAAAAAAAAAAATGCTGCACAAATATATATATGGTATACAGTTGAAAACACATAACGTTGTTAATACAGTGTTATATAAATGAAAAGTATTAAGAATATAATAAATTGTACAGGAAAAATAATTATTATGAAGAATATCTTATTTGGATCCACCCCATTGTAAAGTGGAATAAACTGAGATGAAAGCATCATCATTGATGTGTAACAATAATTTCGAGAAGATTCTAGTAAAACTAAAAAATTTTAGCTTTTAATAACTTTTAAAATGATGTTAGAAATTTATAAAATAAAACACATTTGTTTCATTAATAATTAAATGGAAAAATATGGATTCTTTTTCAAATTCACATGGTATACATTTTTCTTTTGTTATGTGCATGCTTTGTTTTTCATCTTGCATTAACACATCTGTTGCTAATTTTTTTACTTGCCTTTTCTATAGCTTTTAGTTTAAAATCTGCTGTGTAACTTATAAGCTTTTGCTTCAACATGATGATATAAAAATTTGAATATTTACAAAACTCAGATCAAGACAAAATGGAAAATAATGATATCTAATTTTACCTGAGGAATCAAATTCATGTTTGAATATAATTGGACAAAACTGATTATGGCTAAAATTAGTTAGCTAAGTCATGGAGACTTCTGTTAATTATTTTATTAAACAAAAATGCATCTCTTTCAAAACTTTAAGGTTTTTGAAGGAGAATGTTTTTTATCAGATTACCTGTGGCAGCATATAATATGCACAACAAAATTTGAAACTTTAGCACATAATCCAGGGATTATATGCAGGAAAATACAGATATAGTAACCAGCATTATATACGTAATACTGATTACTTTAATTTTTGTAACTAATAATATTAATAAAGAACTCATATTTTTAAAGTTAAAACAAAATATAATATTTTATCTTATATTAATACTTTGTACAGAAAAAATTTATGTTTAAAAATAATTATAAAATACATTCATATCAACATTTGATTTTTACATAGCAAACTTTATTTGCACTAAACAAAAGTTATATGAAATTTAAACACTTTCTAAATACGTTTACAACAAAAAAATAATGAAACATTAGCATATAACCTGAAGACTGTCACATCTAAATGTAAAAAAAAAAAAAAAAAAAAAAAAATCAGAAATTTTATAAACTATTTAATGCTGATTACTTTTAAAATTGGAAGTACAAATTTTATACAAATCACAAACCCTCTTTACAACAAGGATTTAAATTAAAACGTCAGAAAATTAATTGATTAATTTACGAAATATCATTTGTTCAGTTTATTCATTATACTATTTATTCTTTTGTAAGCATAACTTAAATTTAAAAGATTTAAAAAGATTATTTAAAAAAGCTAAATAAGCAAATAAAATATATAATGGACAGTTAAAATTTGATAAATCAATGTATAATGCATTTTCTTAAAATATTATAAAAAAATTGTAACTGGTGTTCATAAAAAGCTGCAAATTATAATTACTAATTGCAGCAGCATGATAACGGTAGCAATTTTTTTGTTGCTTTACATGAATGCGCATTTTATGACAGCATGTTATGAAAGAGTCCACAGCAATAAATTACAACTCTTCTAATAAACATTCCTTTAATATAATGAGTAATTAAATAGTTAACTTACAAATTTAGATATTTCAAGGTCACCTGCAGCAACATGAACAGTACTTTCTAAAATGACAAAATAAATTAACAAATAATAAATTAACAGTACAAAACTTTATAAAAATCACACAAAATACAATTATTACATTTAATTAACAATTGAAATGTAAGAGCAATATTTTAAATTAAAATAAAATAAAAAAAATTAAGTTACACAAGTAAAAGTTGCTTTTTTGTACACATTAATATTTTTAGATTATTAAATTACAAATTTTTATTTATTACTACACAAACTGTCATTAAAAATTAAATTAAAAACTGTAAATTAAAAACAAACAAGAATTTACTAACTGAATAAAAAACAAGATTTTATGACATTATATGAGTACATGTTAAGAATAAAATCAAAGGATTAAAAGCAGATGTCAGAAGTTAATTTCAAAGTTTTGAAAAAAATTGTCAAATTTAAGTTTATATGAGAAATTTTAATTAACATAGAAATTATGTCCATAGGAGAAGAAAAAACTAACACACATACTTTTTAAGTTTATTGCAATGGCTACTTACAAAGAAATGACATAACAAAAATGATCTTAAATAATATGAAATGCACAAAAAAATTACTTACCATTAGGATCATTTAGATTGTTGATATGCTCAAAAATACTCCAAAATGCTGTATCATTATATCTTCCATATCTTTCTCTCCACTGCAGTTCATACAAGAATCCTTGAATCACCTTTTGACTCAATGTTTGGATTTGCAATTTTCCAAATAAAGATATCATATTCCTGACTAAATACCTTGAAATATTGATGGTATGATGTCCCTTGCTTTTGATATCAGTTATAGAAGGGTCAGATGCAACTTTTTGAATGTCTGGTAGAAATTCATCTTTTATCTTGCTCTCGCTGATTAAAGTGCAGCCTCTGTTCAGCCACTTGTCTAATATGATTAAATGCTGTGGTGAACCAAAAGCTTCAGGAACACTTAATGCTTCAAGCCTTGTACCTCTATTGGTTCTTTCATAAGCTCCTAATATGAAATTATTTCCCACTTTCACAACAGATGTCTCTATCGGAGAGTGAAAGTAACTTCCTAATTTGCCTTTTTTTTCAACAACATCATGGCAAAGTTCTTGAAGTGCACTAAAATAACTGAATATCTTTTCAATGCTTAAGTTCACATCTTGTACAATATCCTCGAGATCAGATTGGCAGGCCCAATGATAAGTCAGAAGTAACAAATCTTCTAAAGTATAGAATTGAAAGCGGCTAAAAAAATTAGGTCTCTTGATCGGCTCTTGAGATTTACAACTAGAAATATGGATACAATCATTTCACATGAAACTAATCAAAAAAGCAAGTTTCAGCACAAAAAACTTAGATTTTAAAAAATTTATAAAGATCATAAATATTTTTACACAAATTAATGTCGCTATAAAAATTTTTTTAAAAAAAGTTAATTTCTGAAAACATCAATTTTTGTTTTATATAACTTATGTAAAATAAGTTATATAAAACAAAAATGAACTTTTTTAAATTTCACAAATCCATTTGTAGCCATCCATCCAAAAAATGATCTGTAATGGCTCACAAGAAATTTAAAATGTGTTAATAGGTAATTGATTTGGTATGAGAGAAACATGTGATTATAAAATATTTAACTCTGAGAAATTTAAAATATTAAAAAAAAGAGAAAAAAAAAAAGAAAAAAGAAATAAAATAACAATTCTCAAAATCTTAAAATGTAATTTTAAATTTAAAAAAATAATTTTTTTTTAAATATTTAAATACACTTAAGTTTAAAATTCAAAATTATTATAATGAAAAACTTGCTAAATTAAAACGTGTAAAAGAAATCTATAAATAAATCATTACAAAGTAAATACCTAAGTTAAAATCAAATTAAATAAAGTTAGACTTAAACTTTATAATCACAGAAATGAATTTATTAACAAAAATTACTACTATAATACATAAAACTTAACTAATTTCACCGTATAAAAGTTAAATAAAACATGCAATGCAAATTATAACCACACATACCACAATGTTTTAGAATTGGAATGTTAGTAGAAATAAGTTTATGCAAAATGTTTGATTGTTTTGCTTTATACTTTTTTGTATCTATTATACAAAAATTACAATTCTATAGTGCAAGTTGAAATTACAAGAGATAAATTAAAAAGTTTATTCCTTGTTATACCAAATCTAGTCACAATGAATTACTGAAAGACAATGACAATACAGAAGAAACTAAATTATTTGCTAGAGTTTGGGAAAATGGAATAAAATAGTGTTATTCGTAGTTTTACCCTCATCATCATCATCATTTTTTTAAATTAATTATACATGCAAGTAATATATTATTTTATTATGTAATATTCACTTAATGAAGTAAAATGAGTATTTTTGTTAAATTAGAGTTCTAAAATCTAAGATGTTTGAACATCATTTGTTTGTGTATGAATGCAATAAATATACAAATTAAATATTTAAATGTTCATTACGGATTACTGTACAATCAAAATTGAATATTTTAGGATATTTTCCCAATTATAAGAAGCATTAACTACAATATAGAACTGATAGAAACTTTTTTAAACAACAAGTTACTGACCGAAATACAAAAGTTTAAAAAAATCAAGTAAATGGACAAACTTTGTTAAATGAGCTCAATAGTTTTGATGTTTTAAATGATGATTTGCATAAGAATACTAAAAATTACAGATGTATTGGAAAGGATAGACTTTAATGATGGTGCAAGTTATTTGACTAAATCAAAATTCAGTAATTGAATATTCTTATAGAAAATATGTAAAGATTTTAAAATAAAATGAAACAAGTTAAAAGCATTTAAAAAAATTGCATCCAAATTATATAATACAAGAGTTGTTTGCATGAAAACGCTTCGCCTTTTCCTCTAAAAATGAAATGTTTTTATACAAAAACAAAATCATAAATCTAAATCCCAGTCCGTTTCATAATTTTCATCCATGTTCAAAATGTGTTTGGTTAATAAATTGAGATAAACTTTATTTGCAACAGAAATTTGTTTACACTAAAAAGTAGAATATTAGTAGGGGAAGTATTAGTAGAAGAAATAAAAATAACATTTTGAAAATACAATTTTTAAATATGCTTTTTTTTTTTTTTTTTTTGCCAGAACCACAAGCAAAACTATTTAAATTTAAATCTTCCAAGGGAGATATAATTTTTATGAAAATTCTTTTTTCTTCCAAATTTTTGCAGAAACTTAAAAGCAATCTACATTTGTACCTCAATAAACTGTGATAATTGTAACATTTATAATTACTAATATTTTGTAAATTTAAAAAATCCAAAATGTTTTAGTTTTCCTTTTTTTAATACAACAACTTCACATTTACAATAAAACTGAAATTCTCTTATTTTTTTCAGATAAGTATAGAAAAAATGAATATAGGTAAGTGTGTGGTAATATACATATATAAATATATTTTGTTAAAAAGTTATGCACCTGTTATGTATAAAGTTAAACCCTCTAAATTTTAAAACAAACTATCAAATTTAATACAAAATTTACAAAAGATTATTGTAGCTAATCACCACATTTTTTATTTAAGTCTTTTCTTGAAATGTTATTTTATAAAAAAGAAGGAAAAAAAATCAATACAAGAAATCAAAAGGGATGATAAAACCAGTTTTGATTTATACTTCAGAAATATAAACTTTGATGATAAGGGAAGTCCTTCCTTTAAAAGTTCTAAGAACTATTCTGGTGATATCTTGAAGATTACATGCTGTAAGTGATATAATTTTAAAATGTATAAAATAAATAATGGGGAGGATACTATTTATTCCATAAATTTAAATAAAAGGAATTGGTCAAGACAACAACTGAAAAAACGGTATTCAAATCTTAAATTTAACTTGTTTTGCAGAATATTAAAGAATAAACTTAATAAGAGATGGAAGGATTGTTTAGATGAAGATTTTGCCATTCTCAAAGGAAAAAATGGAAATCAATTTCTGGAAGATGGATGCCTTGAAAGGGACTTCTTTAGAGGCTCAAGATTTACAGAAGATTATTGAATGAATGATGATATGAAGCAAATTCATTCATAAATATTTTGCATAAAATGAAAAAATAAAAGATTAAAAATGACAATACTTTAAATCAGGACTCTAATTACATTTATTTTAAAAGTTGTTTTCAAATAGGGTTAAGATTTTTTTCCTTATAACTCTTTTCTTAAAATCAAGTTAGAAGAAGGGTTTCAACTTACGATTTATTCTGGCATGTCCAACAGTAACCATCAAAAAATTTCTTATTGCGATTAACTGTAAAGTATGTAGATCCACATAAAGAGCAGGGTGGAATCAGGGGTATGTAACGTTTTTGCACCAGCCACCAAACTGACATTATAATGAAATTTTCAGCTCTTAATCTTTCTCCTAATTGGTAGAAAATGACAAATGATTTCATAAGAATTTTTAAAAATTTAATCACACATTGTAAACTTGTTACAATTATGAAAATAAAAAGTAAAATATATTTTGCTCAATAATTTTATAAACACAATTTTAAGCTATCAAAATGATAGTGTTATATCAAACAAGACACGTGTTATATACCAAACAGTACAGTATCTATATAATAAATATAATAAAGAACTGAAAATAAATTTCCAGAAAAACTTATAACTCAAAAAATAATTTATGAATTTCGAATTCTTCAATTAGCTTAAAGTGCAAGAATTTGAACTAAATATGGTTGAATTTATTCCATATATATTTGCAGGGGTAGGAGTACTGAAATTTTTTTTTTCGGGACAATATTTTCAAGAAATATCAGGACATTTTTCAGGACATATGTCAATAATTAAGTAAAACTGATGCTACTTTTACATACTTATTTCTGTATTATAAATATAACACATTTTAGAAAGGAGTATACTGCTTAATAAATTCTGATATTTTAAATTTTAATACAAAAATATGAAAAATGATACAGAAATATAAACTATTTATGCTGAACATTTTCTAAATATTAATAAGTTACATGATAAATGCTTTATATTACAGTAAATTTATAAACATAACTAATAATGTTCATTTTGAACTGGATGCATTAGCATTTAATTCCGATAATTTTATACTGCTCTTTTTCAACAAATCATTCACAGATGCAGTCTCTGCATTAGCAGCAGATAGCATCATTTGTTCAACTTTCATATCACTCATTACCATCACTAATAGCATATACTATTTTTTTATTTGCATCATCCAAAAGTTTTTGAGCTGCACACTTATTATCAAGCAAATTTTTCTTTTCTTTCTTAAGTTCATAAATTTTTCTAACAAGTGCGATTTTTTAAACTTTTTTTCACAAGTACCTTTTATGTCTGCCTCCTCCTTTCTTTTCTTCTCAAATTGTGTTGCATCTTTTTATTTTCGCATGTATGATGCATATTCTGCATGAGATTTCTGAATATAATGCATCATTTCTTTGGTATATTGAATGGAGGAAACAAAATCGCCATGCATTCCAATAACATCATGACAAATGAGTAAACTTTGAACAGTTAATTCTGATAAAGAAGCTCTCTCCTTTGTCGCAACACAGAATTGTTAGTCGAAAAACCTTTTTGGTTGTGAATTTACTTTTAATAACGATAGACATGCTTTAATAACTCTAGAAAGAATAGGATATTTTATATAATCACCAGCATCTTTTATAATAAAAACTGCATTCCAATATTTACAGATATTTTGGTCATTATCATAATCATTCACAATCAAAGTCACATGTAAAGAATCCACTCTTCATTCATCTGAGCAAAGCCTGAATAAGTTTTATTCACATGAGGAATATGTTGAATTAATCTGCTAAATGAGCTCTTGGACTATTCTTTTTTCTATTATAAGGAGACAAACACTAGAAATCTTAGAGTAAAGGATTTGTTATAGAAAGTTTTTGAAGCAAATGCTTGGAAGTTGCTATGCAGCAATTTCTGACACTTTGTAGAAATGTTGTTTTATCAGTAAGCTTTTTCCGTATTGCTATTGCACCATGACCTATTTCAATCTTGTTTTTAAGTTTAATCAATTTTTTCCTGAATCAACATTAATTTACAGCAACTTTACTTCATTTTATCACAGATTTCTTCGGGATTTAAAAATTTAAACATAATACTGCGATCAAGTTCATTTAACTTACTGTACATCACATGTACTAAAGGTTCAACTTTTCGTATTAGAAGTAAATATGCTTCAAAAGTTTAAAAAAAAAAACTGAAACAAAATGCCGATATGCCAGTCTTAAGGTCTTTCAAATGTTTTATAATCCGAGGATGTCTATCAGAAAGAGGATATTTTGACTCTTTACGTACTTTAACCATAAAATATTCTTTTAGAACATCATATTGCTCATCGATTCTCTCACAAACTGGGTCAGTTTGTGTTCAAAGTTAATCAAGTTCTCTCAACATGATGAAAGAAACTAAGTCTAGATTAGGTTTCTTCCAGTATTTCCAACTGTAAGGAATGATAATCTTCCCTTCTTGCAGGAGATAGTTTGAAAAATTGATGAATATCTCCAGCAAATCCATCAATAATACAATCAATTTTATCAATACCCTTACGTTGTGCTCCATGGATTATGTGTAAGCAACATGTACACAAATCAATTAGTAATGGTAAACTTTGCTCTTACTCAATTCACTATTTATTTGCTTTAAAACAGACAAATTAATTCTAGATCCATCCATTGACAACTGCATTAATTTTTCTAAATTCAAACCATTATTTTCAATAAAATTTAATAAAATTTTTACAATTTTATTGGCTTTAGCATGTTCTAAAAAATATGGTTTGAGGTAACAAATGAAATTTTTCAGAACAATGAGATATAAATATCCAATTGTTTGTTTTGTAGTAATTTCATCGAAAAGTAAAACAAAATATGAAGTGCCGATATTCCGAAAAAGAGTTTTGAAATACAGAGCTAGTGCAAAATTAATCATATATCTGACTTTTTTTTGTCAAATAATTTGAAATTTTTGGCTAGAGGAATCATCAAAAATTTCTCCGTAAATATTAGCTAAATCTTTCAAAGATAAAAAAGAGTAATTATTTTTTATTGCCACCAAAACTAAAATGGTTTCACCTTTAATGGTTTTTTTTTTATATCATTTTGGGAAGCCATGATTTCTTATTCATTATCACAGTTGATGTCAAGCTTCAGATGAAGTTGATAGTAAATAGTGTTTAATTTTTGTACGAGCTCACAGCTTTTTTGTGTTTTAATCCATCTGCATGAGCAAACACTTGTCAAAAACCCATATTTAAAACACTGAATTTGCTTTTGCATATGAAGCACTCAGCAGAATGAACATCAACATTTCGACACCATGTTTTAATTAAGCATTTATTCCCATCTTGCACTTCCAATCATTTATCGGAAAATTTCATTTTCCTTGGCATTTTTAAAAGAAAATTGTTTTCAAAAAATAAATTCTAAACTTGCTAATAAATGTTCTTCAAAACAATCATCAAAATCGTTCAAAATGTCACGATAAGCATTTCACGCATGCACATAAAGGTAGGCAAATAATTCTCACAATTTCACCATTATAAATAGTTGCATAAATAATAAAAATAGAATCATGGCTGTAACGGCAGAAAATAGAATTTAATGGTTAGCTCAAACCTAAATTTTTTTGGTGTCAGACATTCATGACCAATGGCCGAAAATGAGGCTTAGACGAATGTTTGGCAACCCTATTTTCTGTTTAAAAAGAACAAAAAAGGAGAAAAGAATTTCTCTTTCTTTTTGCATAGAAAATAGTTAAAAGAAAAAATATATTCCACTGGAAGAAAAATTTACTACTGAAAAATAAAAAATTATTAATTAAAATTTAAACTTTCAAAGCAATATAATAAAAAATTAAGGAATTCCAGGATTTATTTTGCAAAATTAGGACATTTCAGGAAGTTTTTAAAAAATCAGGAATTTAAGGAATATCAAGACAGCTCCAAGCCCTGTATTTGCTAATTTTCTTGAAAAATAAATCAAATTAGATAATTTTATGGGATAATACTGAGTGAGTTAAATTGCTTAAAGAATTATCTATTCTCATCATTAACCCTTTCTGGCGCACTACCCTTTAAAGTTGAGATATTAAGGAAAAATTTTATAGGCTGTCTATTTAGGCCCTAAATTGTGTACAGTAAAAATTTGGTAAAGATTGCACTGACCATTTCGATTTTGTGATTGCTCCATGTGATGGAACACTGCGCCGCAAAGGGCTATGAAAAACGAGCTTTGAGGTAAACACACTAATGTGCAAATCTTTTGTATATTAATGAAAAAATAATGTATTATGCCTGTGTAGCAGATTTAGCATACCCCAGGGTGCACCATAAGGAGGACTGCTACTCTACGACCCCCCCAAAAAAATTTAAAAAATGGGGGGGGGGGGAATGAAAAGTGATTTTTATGCTGTAAATAAAAACATACGTAAAGATTGGTTTACAAAAGAAAAACTTCAATTAATTGGTAAGGAAAAAGCTCTAGACAAATTGAAAGGGGGCTTTTTTCGCACAAGTCCCAAATATCTTTACTTTGACAACTTATCGGGGTAAAATTATGCAGCGACTTCTACACAGTCTGTTTAGTTACCCAAGTAAGGTCTTGGAGCTGCATAGAGGGGCCTGGTTGGAATAAATCATCGTAATCATCTTCACTTGCATGCGATACATAGTAGCTATCAGATTGAGACTGTTCAAGTGGTATAGAAACATATTTCTCTGTATTACTATCACTATCTGCATTCTCAGATTCACTACCAGAAAGCAATTCTTGAAGCATTTTTATTGCTTCAGAAAGACTAAGACCTCTCCGTGCCATTTATTAGCAATTAACAAATTTAAAAAATAAACTACAAATTAAATTTTATTTGCATAAAAAGTATAAACTAAAATATATAAATTCCCAAAAATATCTATACAGTAATATAAAATAAGAGTAGTAGCAAAAAGGAAAATCGAGAACATAAAAATCAGGCACCTTCTAACTAGAAATGACACAAAATAACTAATATAATCTTAGACCCCACTGAAGCTTTCCAATTCAAGATGCCGAGAAGGTTGTATAAATATTTCCTATACAAGAAATCCTCCTCTGTAAATTCCAAAGCATAAGTTCATTTCTCCCCAAAAGAGAGAAAAACAGTAAACATGAACACAGATGTTTCCCTCATCATTGCATTCAAGGCTAACCCCGCACTGACAGCGTAAATTAATACGACCGTTGCGGCGCAGTGTTCCAGGGGATGGAATACCTTGTTTTTATTGAATGATTCTACGAATACTATATGCGTAAAACCTTTAAAGTAATATAGAATAAATAGTTTAATGGACAGGCAACAAAATAACATAGAAATTTTTTTCCAAACATTTATTTTTATACCACAAAAAAATTTGCAGAAAATTTCTTAAAAATAGAGGGATTTACATAACATAAAATAATTGAAAATTATTTGTCGCCTTGTGTGGTGCTGCCATCTATTATCAAAGAAGAACGTTTAAAACGCACTTTAAAAAAAAATTTGATCCATTTATCTCTAAATGCAATGGTTTGGTAACAATTTAAAATTTGGTGTTCCATTACCTGGAACACTGCGCCGGAAAGGGTTAAGGATATACCTCATTTGGTCCAAGAGTTTTGTTTAAAGATGCAACTTTTACAATGTTAAATTAATATCTGAGTAAATATAAATTTATATATTTTTTATTTAATTACAAATATCTATTAACAACACACACTTGATTGACATTAGAATGTTTTCACATATATTTTATATAAAAATCTGTAATTATTGTAATAAACATGATGCTCATATTTTAAGAATTTGTTAGGATAGCTAAAATAGTTCTTTGAACCAAAAGTTAGTAAAACAAAAAATATATGTTACATTTTAAACACATCATCAATTTATTTTGCATATGATTACAATAGTATGTCATTTTTTTTGTTTACCTCTGAAAGTTCATTTCTATTTTAATATTCATTATCTTCTTAATCATTTTATCATCCATAATTCTCAAACACAAATTACATCTAGGCCCACATTTAAAAAAATTCCAAAATGAAATTTCAGGCAGCAGCAGTTTCTTTTGTGAAGTTCATTAACCAGTCATATTATCAGGTAAATGTTCTAAGATTTCTTCAGCTACAATGGTTTATTTAATAAAGCTTTCATTAAAAAACTCTTTAATTGTAGCTTTAAAAAATGTTTTTAAAAATTTTAAGAATTCCTTTTATTACAAATCATAATTTTAAATACAAAGTTAAAATTTTATGATATGCAATTATTCCTGCCCTTTAAATTTACAAAAACTTAAATTATTAATTGTTTGAAAATTAATTTTAATATTCATTTATAAATTTATGATTAAAAAATTACAATGTCTGTTAAGAGAATTAGAGAATTTTACAACCTTTGAAACAAACTCGTAATAAAATATAGGTTGAAAGTTTTGACATAAATAAACTTTTACAAACACTGACCAAAATTTAAAAATTCAATGTTGCATAGTTAATAAAATTTTATATTATAAAATATACAATTATAATTATAATGGGAAGTTTTAAAAACAAACGTATAAATACCTAAAATATTTAAATCAATATATTAAAACATTTTTTAAATCAACTTATCAACAAAAAATTAAAAAATACATACTCAATGCATGAGCATCTTCTAATCTGTTTTTATTTATCATTATCTTGATGTTAAACAAAAAACGTATACCCTGGGTGCTTAGTTGACCTCCAGGAATCACTGGGATTGATTTTTGTAAAGTGAAAATGGAATGAGGATGCATAACTTTTGAGATAAAATGCATATCTGTAGGAATTGAATTGGACTTTAACAAGCTTCCATCATTCTGAAAAAAAAAAGAAACTTTAAATATTGCAATTCACAAACAACAAGTTTTTGGTTCATCTAATATAACAGAGAATATAATAGTTCATGTATAACATTAACGTATTAAAACAAAGAAGAAGAATATTCAATTAACTAAAAATGAAAGAAACTCCAAAACTTATGTGATAAACAAAAAAGCATAAGGAAAAAAAACTTTACTTTTATTAGAATTCTCGAATTCTGCTGAGAATGATCAATTAGTTGTGGTTTAGATTGTCCATTTGATTTTTCTGTTTTGTCAGAAAGTAGAGCATTTTTCTTACCAGAAAAAATTGCTAAACCACCTTCTTTTGCACTTACAACATCTACAATAACAGGTCCTAATGAAGCTTTTAAATTTGATGAAATTGATGTTTCAGCAGAATTTTTACTTTCAAAATACTAAAAAGAAAACGCATAATTAACTTTAATATCTTTATATTAACATTTCAAACTACAAAACTAATGAAAAAAAATCAGAAATGGGCAGTTTATAACAAAAAACAAAAATAAGAAAAAGATAAAAAATTTGATTGCAAAAACATTGTGCTATTTATTATTAATAAATAAATATACTATCATAATTCACTGAATTAACAAAAGTAGGAAATTTTTTGAACTCATTATCAATAATTTAGCTGTCTTTTAAACATACATACATATACAAGTATATATATATATATATATATATATATATATATATATATATATATATGAATTTAATACCCTATTAAATATATAATAATTAAGAAACCATTCAATATAGAAAAAAACTTAGTTGAAAATATTTACATATAATGCAGAATTTGCTTAGTTTCATTTATTTGCCTTTAATGTCAAAATGTCAAAAATTAGCTTACTAAAAAAATTTCTTATAAATATATAATTTTTAAGAAAATAAGAGCATTTTTCTAAACTCTTTTGTTTTTACAACATAAGAAAAAAATAATTTTTTAGTAAAATAAATGCTAAAAATGTTAAATATGATCATTAATTACCAAAAGGTTTTTATTTGCAACTATTACACCTATAGTATTATTATATATGTTAATTTTACTAATTTTATAAAAATAGCAAAATTACATTAATTTATTTCTTCTAGGTTATAGAATCCTTTTGTATACAACCAAGGAGCATAATCACATTAAGTGATACTTTTTTCTCCTGATATACTAAAAAATTCTTTTTTTACAGAAACTCTTTAGTGAAATAAAGCTTCTTTGTGCAGGCTTTTATAAGACAACTTTCTTATGCAAAGAGAATCCTTTCTTAATTCTGCAATGTCAAGTACAATTAAGAAATATAGTTTTATAACTCAACTAAGATCTTAATATAATTTATTGGTATGAAAAATCATAAAAAAACAAGTCAATCAGTCTCTGAGATGCAAATATCCTTTACTTAAAAACTTTTTTTTTTTAAGAAAAAGATTTTTATTTTATTATTTATTTATTTTTTTTTTTGAGCTCCAGCACACAAAGAGTACTTTAATGTTACCTTTCTGTGTAAGTATTCTCAGAAAGTATTTTTCGAGTTGAGCATGTTATTAATTTTATTTTCTGCTAACTTTGTGACATTAATCATATTATATCTGGGTATAATGATGATGAATCCTAATTGGTTTTGTATTTTAAAGGTCTTGAAGTTAGAATATTCAGTATCCCTTTATTAAATTTTTGATGTACTAAATTTCAACTGCATTTACTTTCAATTTCTTAGCAATTTTATTAATACTTAAACATGAACATTATTTTTAACATAAATTAAATACTGGTTTGAGCATAATTGCTTGTAAAAAATTTAAAATAACAATGTCAAATATTAAATCAGAAATTTCATTTCAAATAAAACAAATCTAATTGTTAAGATGCAATCAATATTTATATTTATATTTAAACAAATTTCATGCATCGAATTACTTAAAACACTTGCAAACTATTTGAATATTTTATTTGGTACGTTTATATTTTCAACCAATTCTGGCTTTTTTCCAATTAAAAGGAAATAAAATTTTATGTTTGCAAGGGGTGATTTTTGATAAATTTTAACATTTCTGTTCTTTATTTTTTTAAAAATTGGAAATCTACAGAAAAATATTGAAAGAATGAGAAGATATCAATTTGTATAAAAAGTTACACCAGAAGAAAGAAGATGCTACCTCAGTTAAAGTTACAATTTATAATGCTTTACCAAATATTTTATTTAAATTGACAAATAGAATTAAATTTTAGAAGTAAATATTTATAAAACAAATGATCTCAGAGATTTATGAACCTCTGAGAAATATAATCTCAGAGAAAACATGATTTTTTTTTTATAAAGGATAGAAATTTTTACAAACATTATGCGAAATACACATCTTTTAGCTTACATCATTTTATATAAATATCTTGAAAATTTTAATTTCCTCACATCCAAGATTTATTAAAGTCTGTTTTCATAATTTCTTTTTCGATAAAAGTTTAAAAAGGCAAAATATAAAATTCTACGAAGAATTCAAATTAAAAAAACAATTTTATAGATACCTTTTTTAAAATGGATGCTCCTGAACCTATAAAAAAATTAAAAATTTTTAATTTTAGTATCATAGCTAAAAAAAATATACTATTATAAATAATACTACATAACATATTTCATTCTAAGCCTTATAAAGATATGCTGCTAGAAATTAAAATTGGCACACCAAGAAGACAACATGCTACACACATGAATTTTATATGACAGAATGCCACTAAAATGATATACA
Source organism: Latrodectus geometricus (assembly GCA_026290005.1). Lineage (NCBI taxonomy): Eukaryota > Metazoa > Arthropoda > Arachnida > Araneae > Theridiidae > Latrodectus > Latrodectus geometricus. Next base: position 107,068 of record JAPDSC010161572.1, on the reverse strand, counting down.
AATAATTAGCTTTCCAATGCATTTATGCAAAATAGGCAGAAGAAATCCTGTCTTCATGGGTTTAAATGAAGAATTTGCACAAGTTTTTCATTCACAAATTGTATTTGAAATTATAACACAATGAAAATTTCTTTGATGCTTCATGTAACATGGAATACTTATCAGAATATTTGATGTTCACAGAGATCAAATACTAGCCTACCAATACTAACTTTCATTGTGTTGTAATACTGCTGCTTGTATTCATCAAAATCCCAAGACTATAGGCAGAATATAAAATTGATAACTTCAGCAAGGTAATAGAAAACACCATATTGAATTTTAACAGTCACTATCACTAATATCCGAATGGTAGACATATTATTTGTGTATCTTTAATGTACCCTATATTCAAGCCACAAAGAACAAATCTTAGAAATGATGTCAATTGTGCGATAACAAATGCCTGCATGAATAGTTTGATGCTATTTGTGACAGATAGCATGGACTGTAGCTACTCCTGATATAACAAAATCACAGGAATGTACACCTTTAAAAACATGATTAATAATGAACCAGGATGTAGGAATGGCTTGACACCATGTTCAGACAAATCTCAGTTCTGTTTACATTATCAAAATAATAGTATTTGTGTTTGAAATCAACATGGAGAATGTACATTGAGAGCATACATTCATCATCATGCCAGCTCATTATCTTAAATAATGGTATGTACTCCTAATAGATATGTGTCTTGGTTACCCCTTATTCATGTTGTAGATACATTGAATAGTTACATTTTTGCAGTGTTATGGGATATGACTTTGCCTTTTATTTGAGCCATGGAAATCACTGTTTCAACAAGATAGTGCACAACAAGTTTCAAATACTATATGAGCTTCCCTTGAAACAGAAAATTTTTAGCAATTGCTCTAGGAAGGTTATTTTCTAGAATTCTCAATATTAGAAAAAGTCTGGTCAATGATTAATCATATACCAATCACACCAATCAATGAACTAAAGCATCATGTTGAAGCCGCCTATTTAATTTTTTTAACTAAATTCCCAAACATGTTAGGTTTATTATAGTAGACAGGTAGTCGCTTTGGGTTTTAATTTCTCGGGTTCTTTACTTCCAAATTTTTTGTAAATTTAATTACTAGTCATTTTAAATATATTTTTCCAATAAACATCAGTTTGTTATTTGCATTTCTTCCTAGTGAAGCAATTATAATGCTAATAGCATACATAATATACAACATACAAATATATGCATACATTTTATCTTTAACTTAGAAAACATTTTCAAATATGGCAAATTTCACCAAAAACTAATTCACAATATAAACTATTAAACAATTCTAATCAAGACAAAAACATGTAAGCAATTCTTTTTTAATTCTTCAATTATGAATATTTACTGTGTGTTTTAGTATATTAATTTAGATACAATTAATCATTCATGAAATTTTTTAATTTTTTCATATTTTTAATCAGAAAGACTTATGTATGATGGAAATCAATGTTCTAGTACTAGAATGTTATTAACATTTATATTTCCAATAACTATATTCCAGAAAATAAGTTATTTGAGATTAAAATATTCATACCATTTTCATTATATCATATTTTCCTGTATATAATCTGCAGTGCTGTATAATATGCAGAAATGTTTTCATTTAAAATATACACTATTGATAATATGTGGTGTCATATATAATAAAAAAATACACAGTATGATTAAAAATATAATATGTACAGAAAAAACATTTATTTTAAAAAACATCTGATTAGATCCTATTTGAATCAACATTATTGCAAAAGTGAGATAAACTGAAATGAAGTTGATTGACAGGGCTACTTATTACATAAATACCTTCAACTAAGTATTTGTTGAAATAATACTTAAAGAATTTTAAAAGCATAATTAAATTTATTTTATAACAATAAATTTTTACAAAGATTACAAAGCATAATAGACTACATTAAAGTTTAATTAAACTAGACAGATTGTTCAGTTATAGTTTAACTGAACTGCTATTACATATTGACATACATGATAGCAGTTCAATAGTAATATACAGTCTCAAAATAAGATTTCCATTGACGGAAATAAACACCAGGTATTATGGAACTAAAATTCCGAAAGATCAAACTTAATTCAAAGCGATTTATTTTAAATAAATTTTGGAGAATCACTGATATAACTGTGAGTGCAACATGCTACATTGCTAACAGGAAGTACAAGTTGATGGCAAAGACTGGTAAACATGTTTGAGAAGAAGACCCATTTCCACTAAGCATTCGTGATAATTCAATCAAACTCAAACTGATTCTAGCAATACTGGGTGTAGATCTGTATGCTTGTACCAATACTTGATATTACAAGCAACTACTTCTACCTAATATAGCCTAACTCATTTGCACATGTAAATCTTAACGAATTCCTCTGAAAAAAAGGAATATTTAAAGATGGTGGCATTCATGATTGAGGAATTCTAGTTTTAGTTCAGTTCTTTTACTGTACAAAATATGCTGACACATGAAGTAAATAGCTGGTGTGATTTACTGATCAGAAAGTTTATTCGTTGAAGCCATAAAAATTATCAATGAAAACGGCATATGTTTTGGCTGCCTTACATATACAAAATTTAGTTTTAGGTGAACAGCAGGATAGTCACTATGAGAACTATGAAGTTTGAAAACTAGGAAATGGTCAAGAGAAAGTAAGTGCTTAAGTTTTTTGGCTATCTGATGAAAACACCAGATCGATCAAGAGTGATAATTCCGATATGATTCTAGTAAAACTTACTGATTTATAGTTTTTAATAACTTTTAAAACTAGGCTAGACATTTTAAAAATAAAATATATTAGTTTAGCTAATAACTAAATGAAATAGATTATTTTTGAACTGTGCAACGGATAATTGTTTTTGTATCGTGCAAGTTTTGTTTTTCATTTTACTCCAACACCTTTGTTGCCATTTTTTATTTGCTGCTTTGTAATAGGTTTTACTTCCACATAACAATATATGGACATGAATATTTTCAGAATGAAACGGTTCAGGTCAACATAAAGCACTAAAGCTGAAATAAATCAGTCAAGTGGTAGTGCTATCTGTTATTTATTATTTAAAGATTTTCTGAAAACAAATTCCATTCTTTATCTCCTTTAAAGAAACTTTATTATCTGAACAACAGTAAAACTAAACCAAACATCAAAACTATATATTTTCAAAACTAATCTATAATATTTAATTTAATTAATTTTTACTATTTTTAATTGTTTTAAAAAAATACAGCTGAACTTTTCTGATTGAGCTTTTTCAATAGGTTATACATACATCTATGAATAATATGTGTGTAAGTTGAATATCACCTATTTAGTATTTCTGATAATCGAAAAACACTGTTTTTAAGATCAGAGCAACAACATTAATTTATAGGAAAGAAGCAAAGCAATAAAAAAACTTTTTGATAAATTTTCAAGATATTCAGGCAATATTACAAACTTTTCTGAACCTATGTTGTTTTCATTTATTTAGAAAAGAAACAGAATATAACAACTTCGAAAAACTTAAAATGTGGAAAGATGAAATGAAGGGAAAAAGCTAAAAAATTATTTCAACCAATAAACAAGTTTTTAATCAATATTTGTTTACAATATTAAAAGGAAAATTTAAGAAATAAAATATTAAATATGTATATTTTTTAAAATTTAGTTTTTAGAGTACCAACAACAAAACAAAAAAACTTGATAATTTTTCCAGCATTTTAGAATTGCTGTTTCAGTAATTCACACCTCTTGTCCTGCAGAAAAGAATATTTTTGGAATTGTAAGATGAAATTTAAGACAATTTTGTTTTGCTGTTTAAAAAATCTACATAAAATTTTTTTTAACTCAAATTATGGAAGTTTTGAGGAAACAAAATTATCAATATATTTCTGGTTTTATTTATCCTCTGATTTTCATAATTTTTGTTTACATGCAAAATGACATTTTTTAATAAAGACAATGGATTGAAGAAAATGTTTACACTCCCAAATTGCAATCCCCAGTTGTTTTCCTAGGAAAAATGGAACAAGAAATAGAAAATAAAATAAAATCCTTCATTGGATGTTCCTGTTAAATCCCCTAATGTATCACCAACAGATTTTAGTGCTTTAAAATCTGCATGACTTACAATATTTCGTGGCCTTTGAAAAAAGCTATTCAAGAAGGGCAAAACAAAATATCTCTTCCACTATTACAAAAAGAATTATAAACATGGAATTTGCAAAGAAGAATGATCGTTAAGAATAAGAAGAGATAAGTTTTAAATTGAACTTTTAAAAAATAAAATACGAAATTATTTTTACTTATACTCCATAAAAATATCGGAAAAGTGTGTGAACAATTACATTAAAAAGCAAACAATTATGAAAGTACTTACACAATGATGATAGAATATTTTTGCCCTCCAAATTGCTACCTTGCTCATCCACTGCAACTGTAGACAATGCTTCTTCTCCATATACAGCAGCAACCTGAAAAATAATTTAGGTAGTTAATTTTTCAGGATTTCTAAAATTTATTCATGTGAAATGAAAATTTTAGTTAAACTTTTGTAAGATTAAGACATGGTTCTTACCTAATCTTGTGTGCTACGTATATTAAAATATTTTGAAATATGATAACTTTACATAGTATAATATGTGAATAAAATACCTTACTAATATTAAAATACAGGGAAAAATAATGACATTAAAGTAATAGATAAAAAAAAGAATTAATTTAAAGCGATTCATGACAAGTGAATATTTGATCTCTAATAGTCACGAGTAAATTTAGTAATTTTCAACAGTAAAATTTATTAATTTTTAGTATTCTGGAGAGATGATTTCTAACCAATAACTTTAATCTGACTAAACTGAAAACACAAGGGATTTATATTAATTTGAGTACCAAAATATAACTTATTATTTGCATCAAAAAATGTATGCTATTTAAACAGTTAATTTATTTCTGTTAAAGTGGAATTATTTTAGAACAAAGTTATATAAAATTCATAGTTAAGTTTAATATAACAATTCAAAACTTTTAAAAATCATTTATTTTCAAATATAAAATCTCAAAAAATGAGCAATATGTAGAAATAATTTTTAAGCCATTTCTTTGGAAAATGATTACTTTAATTTGTTACTTTAAAAAAGTAAAAGTAAATTTTTTTTGGTTATGCATAACTTTAAAAAATTAGATTTTTAACTTTACCTATTCTCCCTCTGTTTAACAAAAAGAATCATTTTATTATTTTTAAATTTACACCACAAATTTTGTAAGCTTCCTCTCTTTTTTTCCTGCACAACATTGAATTCTACCATTGTGAATAAATATTAATTTTACACAAACAGAAAAAAATATTAACACTGATGCAGGTAAACAGCAGTCTTATAGTAACAATATTTATTTAAATTAATTTCATTAAAACTTCATATTACAACAAAGTTGATTACATTTATATTTCATCAAATAATGAAATATCCAAACAATATTTCAAATAATAATAATAATGATGGTTATATGAGCAAATCTTTCAATGTACATTCTCTTCTACATCTAAAGATTTACTTAGACTATAACTGTAAATCTTACAAATCAGTCTTGTGTTAATTTAATACTGTATCCTTAATTAACTTTACTGCCTCAATATCAAAACACAGTAAAAAGTTGATTTTTTGTTATATTAATATAAATTTTGTTATATGAACTATTTTAAAGCTTGTAATGTAAACTATTTTAATAAACTAAGAGTGGAAATAAGTATTTAGTTAGCAACAAATTAAAATTAGTCCAAACACTGAAGATTCTATAGAATATTTTATCAAAACTTAAAATACATTTTTTTTTAATATTTCTAAAGAGGAAAAGCTTTCATTTAAATAATTTTTGAGAACTAAATATTCAAAAGAAAAAAATCATAAGTCATTTATTGATTAAAAGTCCTTAATTTCACAAGAAATTCGGAAATGAAATAAGAAATTAATCAGACAGAAATGCCAAGAAATTTGAAAGTGTTGCTAATAATAAATTAATTTTATCCTAATTGGCCAAAATTTAGGTTACCAGTAGTTTGTATGGTACAGCAAGTTTTGTTCTATTAACTTAAATTGTATTTTTGTAGATTAATAAATTAATAGTAACATACCTGATTAGGGAATCTACATGAATACTTACTTGCTATAATTATATTTAAATAATAATAAAGAAGGTAAAAATGGCTTGTGTAGTCTAATAAATATTATATTCAGAAAAATTTAAAATATAAAATTTTGAAAATTTTTATTCTTGCTGTATATTTCAAAAACACAATTTACAGATATTTGGAAATAACATAGGTTGTTATTAATTAATAATTTAGCTGAAAATGCAAGATAATAAAGTTGAAAAAAGCAAGATAAGAAATCTTAATGTAACATTGAAAAGTTAAATACATCAGAACATCATGAAATAGTAAATGATGCAAGTTTCTTACAAAATGCAAATGAAATTAAATATATAATATTACTGATTAGAAAAACAAAAAAATCTATATATTATTAATAAATACTGATGGTTAAAGCATGATAATGAAGGAAATTACTTTTATGGCAACTGATTTGAATTTTGTGAGGATTATTAACACACGGTACAATATTGGATAAATCTAAACGGTACCATTAAAATTAATAAAAACTGCAAAAAATGACTAGTCAAATGTATAAAAGAGAGAATATATTAAAAATTCAATAAAAGTTTTTATAAAAGACTTAATAGATATAAGTTAACATAAAATTTAAGACAAATTGCAACAAATTTCTGTGAAGTTTAAACTTAAAACTGTGCAGATGAAAGATGCCAAGGATAAATCATAGAAATTAAGACAATAAAAATATGTATTAGATAAAGTACATTACGCATATAAAAAATTAGAGCACTTTGAGATGAGAATAAATGCTTGTGTGTAAATCAATTATGTCCAATGTGAAGATAAGTAAGTTTACATAAACTATTCATACAATAACTGAAAATGAAGGAATATGTGAAAATATATTGTATAATTTGTTATTTATCTGCCAATCACAAGTCCTCTGCTAATAGAAGACAAAATCCCTGACAAATTATTTAGTATCAAAAATTTAAAAAGTATGATGAATTATCCACAAGCTTGTTTCCAACAATGCTAACAAAAAAGACTTGAAACCCAACAAAACACATAAAATACTTTACCTTTAGTATATTTAAAATTTCAAATGTTTCCAAAATAACTTGATGACATTTTTCATTAAAGTAGTCAAACTGCATGATTATATTCATATTATCTGTGTAAATGTAATATTTTTATGGCAGTTGTATCATATCAGATATAGAACATGCAAAATAGCATCAGCTTTGGATGCATATATCATATCTGCATAGAACATAATGCAGGAAGTCTATACATAGTTGCAAACTATTTCAAACAACAATACTATCACCAATATGACCATTTGATTTTGAAACATCAGTAAATACAGGAATGTAGAAGGAATATGGATAGTCAATATATAAGAATATTTGTTACAAAATAAGATATGCGATTGATTTACTATATCCATTGAAAGGATAGATTATATTGGCATACAAAGGCATTTTTATAGCAGTTGGGATGTTCCAAGAAGGAAATTTCAAAACATCTGCAATTTGGATTTGTAAATCAAGGAACTCAGAAGTGCAGTTTGAACACTCATAAAATGGTATTACTTGGCCAGATATTATATTCTTTTTAGATAGAACAAAACAATCAGATTGCATTTTAAAATGATAATATAGAGATAATTATGTATGTCTCAGATGAAGAAGTAATTGGTTGCAAATCACATAAAGGAAGTGCGAATCACATAAAGGAGTTTGGAATGCTCTAGAATAGATATGACAAATTAAGTGAATTATAGGGTCTAATTATGTGTAACACAGATGATCTAGCTTATCCATAAATTGTTTACCATAGTCAATTTGAGATAGAATAATTGATTGAAAAAATCTTTTATGGTGCAGATCGTAATCAATGCTAAAGCACTCTAAAAAATGTTAGAGAGCACCTTGAGAATGTTAAATGACCTTTCACACCTCTTGTGCAAATCTCAGTGATAGGAAAGTTAATTTGTCGAACCCTACTCCAAGAAAAGATATAATTAACTAAGAGAATAATTGTCCTGATACCTTAAATTCTGGATCAGGATGAAATCCAGTTTTTCTACGAGAATGGACACAACTACTTTGTCAAGGCAATAAGCATGTTAATTTTCATTGCACATGTAGATTATTCACAGTAGTTTGTAAATGGGTTAAATCAGTCACATATTGGAACTTCAATAAGAAATTAAGATCATTAATGTATAATGTTCAATGGATAGTTTGATTGTAATAGATGAAGAATATTGTTGATGAAAATATTAAGAGTACTTACGATGCTTATCTGAAGAACACTCTCAGAGTTAATAAATTGAATAACTATCTATTCAAGATTCTAAACAGACACCAAAGACATGTATGAGTTTAAAAATTTCTAAATAAAAATGGTTAAATTATGCAAAATGTGAACAATTTCAAAATGTCATATCAGATCATGAGTTTTTTCTACATCAAAAAACAGGCACCAAATGATGTCTGCACAATCAGTTGGTTGAATCTTGTGGCACAAGGTTCAAAAAGGATAAGTTTCTCCAAATTTCTAATTAAGTCTCAGTACAAAGGCATTTTTATGGGATACAGATCTTGGTATAAGCTACTGACTGTTTTAACTTTCTTCCACAACTCTTTGCTAGAAGTTGTTGATATGATAAAGGAGATGTATCTTATTTATGATTCTTTTTGACTACTTTGTCACACTTAACAGGCAAAAGCTTTATCCTCTCTGAAAGCTGCAAGGTTTTCTGTAGTGGGATTTCTATGATAAATAGAGCTCATAACATTTTCTCTCTCTCTGTTTCCTATACAACACTTATTACTCATTGTTCCACCATAGTTTACGGCACTTGCATGTAATCAGGGAGTGCTTGGGAATCATGCTTTTGGCAGCATCAGGAATTTTTTGCACAACATCACTATCCTTACTTCTAATCATGCTGTAATAACCAATGTTTGAGTGAAGTTTGACCTATCTGTGCATGATGATAAGAGTGAGAAAGGAAGATTTGTGATCTAATTAAACCAATTAGATTTATAATTAGAGGAAAATGATTACTGTAATGTAAAGGATCTTTAACATTGAAGTTCAATTAAAGGCATAATTGATGGAGGGCAAATAGCCATATCTAATGAATGAAAAGTTATTGATGGTTGGTGCAAATAAATTACTTCTGGTGAATTTAAGATGAAATTTAATTGTACAATTGTGACCACAAGAACTAGTATTACCAATACACCATAAAGTGCCATAGCCATTAAAATCACCAAGCAATACAAAGGGTGTAAGTAGCTGACTCAATAAATTGTTCAACTCTTTTTCATGGAAGACAACATGAGGAGATAAGTAAAGATATACAAACAATAATGAAAGATGTTGTATGTATGTATACTGTAAAAGCATAAAGTGAGATGTCAAGGAATTGTACAGAACTACAAGACACCAGAATGCAGTTTTTCAAAGTCAAAGATACAGTGTTAAGACTAACCTCTTTTCTCATAGTTATAAGCATGCAATTTAATATACCAAGGCTTCAAGAATATATCTTGAAGGCAAAACACTGGATTATAGAGGGCCAAATGTTTTAATACCTTCTACGACTAAAAAAACCTCAATGATTTCAAGGGAGGAACGATACCATTAAGCAAAACCAAATGCTCCAGTCTTAGAGAAGGACATCTCGTATTCAATCAGATTTTCACTTAGTGTCTCATTGCCTGAAGGATCAACATTCACTGCATACGTTTCAAGGGAAACTAAAAGCTTTTACTAGTAAAAGGTGATTATGGTTTATAAACAGCATTTAAACTTTTGAGATCTTAGGGACTTTAGAGCAAAAGACTTAAGAGAAGTTCATTTTAGAATAGGTATGCCATGTTTAGGAATATTTCAGGATAATTTTGAAATTCGAAAACTTAAGCAATTTGTTAGG
>JAPDSC010161572.1:81197-96573 GCA_026290005.1 Latrodectus geometricus | reverse complement strand
TTAAGTGGCTTTCACCATTATTGAATCAACCAGCAATATATGATCACTTGATTCAATGTAAGCTGACTAATATGATGAAGACCACAATATATCTCTTGCTTACCCGAAGCAATGGCCAAAATAATGTGACGGTCTCTAGGAGTTTCCATTACCAGGATCCTCCTTTCAAGGGACATGGGTCTCCATGTATGGTAAACAAGTGGGTGACTTAGTCCCCAGGAGAATCTAATAGCAACAAAACAACAACAGCACCTCAAAGGGAGTCCCCAACCGTTTACAGACAGCCGAAATGAGAGAGAAAAGATAAAAAGAGAAACAAAAGGACAGATTGATGGAGTACATCCAGATTGTGATTTCTTTGTTTACCTTAAAGACATATAAACCATCGGAGGGGTGCATTAATGACAGTAAAAAATATTTTTATTCAATATATTAAAGATAAATGAATTTAATCAAAATGACCTAATTATAAATATTTACTATACATATTCACAAGAAAAAGGAATAAAACTAAACTTACATTACTAAAATCAGGTTCATTCTCACTGTTTTTACCTAGATATTTACAAAAAGAAAACAGTAATTAAAAAATAATTCTACAGTAAACATTCATTTAAAAAACGTCACCCAAAAATATATCAAGAGTTAATTCAAAACAAAACTTAAAAATTGTCTGCAGTTTTGTGTGGTTGTTTTCAATATTTATAATATTATGTTAAAATTATACAAACATATCATATTGCTATTGATGTTAATCATAAAAAATAAAAAGAGAAAAATGAATGCATAAAAAATATATAATGCTTATTTTCATTTCAGCTTTCCCCATTTATTAATATCACATGACCATCAAACTTAAAAACATAAACAATTTGAAAGTAATTTAGATTCAATTTAAAATAAGCATTACCTTTTATAGTTATATCTTTTGGGATAACTACACATAATAAATCAAAACATATTTCTGGCTGCTACTTAACACTTTAATTATTTAAAATGATGCATTTTTTTATGATGATTAACAATATCTCATATTAAAATAAATTACACACACTTTTTTGAAAAAAAGATTGTTTACGATACCTAATGATCACTTGACTTAGAGCATAAAAGTAAGCTCTAATATACATCCATATTTATATATACACATAAACCACAAAACATTATATATAGTATGATTTGAAAAACTGGTTAAATAATAAAATTACAACAAATATAAAAAAAAAGCCAAAATGTTTGCAAAAATTTACTCTTTGATTTTAAATATTTTAATAGTAACGAATTTATTGAAGCATTATATAAGTTTTCAATGGTACAATGAAAAGCTAGTTTAACGAAATAAAATAACATAATCAAATCTTTTTACTATTAACAATCTCTTTCATAAGTATAATAATTGTATGCTACTCACATTTTTTCTATTAGCAGAGTCACAAAAAATTCGCATTATATTTTATATTCTTTTTACATATAATATTATATTTATTTTTAAAAGTAAAAATTTTGAAATATTTTCTGGAATTCCATTCACAAAATTTTACTGTTAGCACAAAGAAGAAAGTATAATATAGTATAATACTTTTACTGTGCACAAACTAAGCTATAATAAGGTTTTTGCTCTTTATGCAAACATAAAATCAAATAGAATTTTGTCTTTAAATACATTTATTTTGTCTTTAAATAAATTACTTTTTTTTTTTTAATTTGTCTTTAAATTCAATAAAATCAAATACATTTATATACATAAATTTTAACATGAGAGGCCTGCCAGCAAATAAAAACTTAAACTGTAGAAAACAATGAATTTAGCTAAATATTCTACAATATTATTTCTCCCATTATTCAACATAGTAATGTGCATGCATGTTCTGAATTTCAATGCTCAAATAGATTAAACATAAAAATATAAACGTTATTTTATCCATATACTTCATCAACACATATCATAATAGCAATTCATTTATAAAAGGAAATGACAAGTTTGGGTAAAATTTTTAATGTCTAATATTTCTTACTAAAAAATAATTGTTAATAAGACTGACTATATAGTTATAATTGGTTTGGATTGTTTTTAATTTTTTCAATAATTGGAAATTTAAAAACTGCAAAAATATGGCAAGCAGGTAAATGAAAAATACTTATTTAAAAGTGTTATTGAATCTTACCATTAAAAAAAAATAATAAAAAATAGTAATTTATCTTAAGTTGTGATTTAATGAGAAAATCTTTGAAAGATATTCCTACATAATTAGTAATCTCTACTATTTTAAATAAATTTTTAAAATCTATAACTAAAGGAAACAATTTATACTTACAGATTAAAAGAAGTCTTATTTGACACATAAATAAATAAAAATCACTTATTTAATTATTTGTTATTCGCTAAATATAACTATTATGAATGCATACAATTCTATTTTGAAAGTAAGAAAACACAAACAAGCATGCCCAAAATTTATTCAACACACACACACACAAAAAAAAAAAAAAAAAACTAAAATTCATACATAATTTTTTTAAGTAAAACATTATGAACATATCTGTTGAATAAACTTTTGAAATGCTAGTTTACATTGCAAATATTTAAAAAAGGTGATATCAACAGATTTTGAAAATTTTACTAAATAACTTTAATATAAGTTACTTGCTGTTTTATATGGAGTATTGATGACAGTACTAAAATGTACTTTTCATCATTACACCACTAAAATTATAATCAATAGTGCAAAAATACTTTTAGTTTGCAAACTAAGTTCATTTTTTCTTTATTTTCTATGAATAAACAATGTTTTAATAATGTATCAATAATTTAATTAACCATGAATGATGAGCATATATAATTTTTTTGTACATAATTTACAAAAGAATGAATGAATGTAGAAACACCAAATTCAAATGACATGTACACAAAACAAGTATGTATGAACTGCATAAATTTACAAAAGAAAATGCATAAATAATTTACAACAAAAAAGTAATCTGGCTGGAAAAGTCCACTTTTGAAAAAAAGAATAATCAGTTTTATGCAGTAAAATGTCCTAGAAACACAACAAAAGGGAGTTTTAATAAGAAATATGCCCACCTCAGTTGAATGCATTAGGGGCATAGACTTTCCATGCTGTTTATTAAGTTGTCGATTACTGAAATGGGAAGTGAAGATCAGACCGGAGTAAAAGCAGCAACTTATCAACCAAGATAGTTTCATAGATGCTGTATGGGATTCAGGTCTGAGTTGACCATTCCACTTGTTCCAAACCAAGAACCTCAAGGTATTCCTCAACAAATATATATATATTGATGAAATAGTTACTTATCATCCATAAAAATGAAATCATTGCCAAATGCGCTGGCATATGTGCTTACATGTGGACCAAGGACCTAATACCGATATCTAACACCAATCACAACTTCTCTCTGGGACACATGCAAGTCTGTGTGACCATTGAATGTGATACCTGCCAAACCATTATTCTGACACAGCAGTAACTGTGTCTTTCCAAAGTGTTGGATTCATAGTATCTGGTGATTTGTTCTCTCCAGATCAACACACGTCCTGAATTAATCTCCATGTGAATCTGGATTTATCAATAAAAAATACAAAAGCCATTGCTATCTGGTTCAGGTAACTTACCTTGCATAGAAACTTGGAAGGGGAAGATATCTTTACATTGTACTAATGGATATTCTTCTCTCTGATACTATAGAGTGATATGCAACAATTTAAGGCACAAAAATGCTTCTTCTTCAGGGCAAAAGAACTATAAAATGGTCTTCTGCAGATGTTTTAGTTTGTGGTTGGCTTGAATTATGTTTCCTACACACAAAAGTTTTTGGTTTGATATTGATTTCAGAAATGGTGGATGACACTACAAAATACATTAAGACACCGAGAGCATAAGCCTGTGACACTCCCTTTTCCATCTATATGACTGATCTAAACAAATTCAGCAAATGGCTTCTCTCTTATATTGTGGGACCACACTGATTTTTGTCAATGTATCTGCTAAAAAAGGTTACATGTGTAACTAACAAAGCCTGTTTATATATTTTTCTCTCCTTCATATATATCTGTTCCTTTCTATCGAAAAAAAAGTGGTGACTAGCGTTTTTGTATAAATTGTGATAGAAATAAAGTTTGTTTTTATCACTTATAAAATAATAAATTTTATTGTTAGTGTCATTTTTGTGTATACTAATACTTTTGAATCAAATAAAACATATAATTTCCATAACAAAAAGAAACATCTTCACAGGCAAACATTTATGCTCTTTCATAAATAACAAATTTTGATAAGAAATTTTTCATAATTATAATTTAAACAGTAACATGAAAAATAATACATTTGATATTTTAAATTAAAGGTTAATATATAATTAATGATAAAAAAAGATTAATATATAATAAGTTTTAGAGGAACAAACTCTGTTTAATTTGTTAACTTTCCATTCTATAAGAACAATTTCTAATTTTTAAAAATCTAGCTCATTCATATAGTACATCATCATCTGATAAATATAAATACTTACATATATTCACATAGGAATGCAGGTGATAAATATACTTGTGTAACATCTATATTGATATAAAAAGTTCATACATAATATTTGTTTAAATTTATTATAATATATTTCTAAGTTAATACACACCTAATGAAGTTGTTACCAAAGATGAAGCGTCTACAGAATTGACAGACGAAGATGAATTCTAAAATATAACCAATCAAAATGAATTGTTAATTTAATTATATATTGATTAAACAAAAAACATTTTTAAATAAAAATAATTGAAGCAATAAGAAAGTCTAGCTAATTCTGAACCATATTTCTAAAACAAAAAAGCAGATAAAAATTTCATTGAATATATATGTAATGTATATACATTCAGTGAATAACACATAAAAAATTCTTTCTACCTGTCAAGTGGATGGAGAAACTTATTTTTATAACATGTATATTTATTTAGTATGTATATTTATAAGCATTTAAAGGAAAATAATTTGATAGGATAAAATTAGATAAATACTGAAGTTGAGCTTATGCAACTTAGATATAAATTTAATATTTATTGTAAATTGTTTTATGATAGCATACTGTAGTCAGTGAAGAATTTTAAATGTATTTCTAACTTTAAAATGGTTTTCTAAAACAATATTTCTTACACCAAAGATGATCCACCGCATACCTTCGGGTGGGACGGTGTTTGCTGGATGTTACACCAAAGATGATTAAATGGTATTAATTTGTTGGACATATTCAGTATATGCCAGTATTCCTTTCATTGGGATTTAATCTAAATTTGCTGATTCATATGAACCAATCTATTACATGCATTTCTAAGAATGCATTTACTTTTCTCTAATAAGGGGGAAAAAACTAATGTTTATTTGTTAGTTGAAACTTTTATTTAAATGAAAAAATGTGTCATTCCTTTAATTTTTTTTTAAGTTGCCCACAATGTTTGCCACTTTCCATAAAAATTTTTGTATGTCTTTTCTTGTAACTATTTTCATATCTTCAGTTTATGAGATTTTCAAGAAGTATATATTTTTATCATAGAAAATAACTGTGTCCAGAGGAGAGAAAAATAATTAGAGATACATAATTGGTCATATTAAGAAAAAAGTACGAAAAATGAAGAAAACATTAAAAAATATGAAAACAGGTTAAGTAATAGAATAGTAATTGTTTAAAAAGTTTATATAATGTTTGGATAAAATATAAATGAAAATTAAATTTTAAAAAGTTAATTTCCATGAAACATATTTGTTTGCTTTTTTTTTTTTTTTTTTTTTTAAATTAAATTTTGGAAATCAATTATTCTCAGCATTGAAACTAATTTAATATTTTATTTAATGTCCAATCATGTAGGAAAGATTTTTGATTGGTGAAAAATTCAAGAATATAGACAGCAATGAATCTTTTCTATATCTTTGCAGAGTAGCTTGCCTGATTTGTACAAAGTGACATCTAACAATGAAAAACTGATAGGGGCCATTTGACAACCTATGAAGAAACATTGCAATTACTAGAGGGACCAGCCATTTATTTATCTTGAATCCTCATACTGCTAGCAACATAAACTAATGATGATCTGTAACTAAACACAATGGTGCCCCAAACCAAGATGCCACTGTCATGTGATATGAGAGCATATTTTGGGCATTTATATTTAGTTTAAAATACAATCTTAAATGCTATTGTTCAACATTTGTTAACTAGTGTTCTAATGACTTTTTATTTGGATAACACTATCCAAAAGAAAATGGACAGAGATAGCTATTGAACAGTTAGAACTCTTGCCTTTGATTCAAAACTTTGTGAGTTCAAGTTCTATTTAGATGTTTGTAGTGCTTCAGAATCCATTTTAAACTATAGGTCAAGGTCTAATTAGACCATGTATGCACAAAATGACTGTTAAATGACAACAAAACGAAGAAAAATTACAACTCCAAGAACATGCCAAAATGTTCACAATCAGTTACAAATTGCAGATCAGTGTCAGCATCAGCAATGCAAAATGTTATTTTATTCTCATCACAGAGGAGAAAGTTTATATTTTTATTAAAATTCAACAAATTTGCACAGAGTCAGTATTACTTTTGTTTGGGTGCTAGACAGTAGTCCCTTGGGAATATTTTATTTTCTGGAATTGAGATTACAAAGCTAACTAACAATCAAAAGAGAATCCACTCTTTCTCCTAGATAATATAAGGTAGCTGAAATATATTGAACTAGCTTTGCTGGATATATTGTTAGTTAA
Organism: Latrodectus geometricus; assembly: GCA_026290005.1. Lineage (NCBI taxonomy): Eukaryota > Metazoa > Arthropoda > Arachnida > Araneae > Theridiidae > Latrodectus > Latrodectus geometricus. The sequence continues at coordinate 89,813 of JAPDSC010161572.1, read as the reverse complement.
TATTACAAGTTTAATTTTTATGGTTTCACCTATACATAAATTCTCATCATATGTCAAGTCAGTGAGATTGTACAATAGATAAAAATTAAGTAAATATCTAACTTGATCATCAGAATTTTAGATTAGTCATTTTTATCAGTCTCGTTTTACAATCATAAAACCTCTGCGATGTTAAGATTTAATATATATTTCCACAACATTTGAGACTTCATTTTGCAGCATTTGGTTTTTTTATATTGGGAGGCAGAAACACAAAATAAATAAAACTCCCTATTGTGATTACATCAGACCTAGAAGGATGTAATTACCAGATTTGTATCCAGTGGTTATCACTGCTTATGAATACAAGTCCTTATACAAAAATGTATGACTCATCTCAAAATAGTATATCATGCCATTCCAAAAGCTATATGGCTGCATCTTGACATCATGGGAGAGATGCATGTGTGTTTGTTTGGTTGGGTTTTGTGGCGCAAGGTCCAAAAAGGACAAGCTGCACCAAAAATCAAGATTTAAAGAGAATTTATAAAGTTTAGACAAAACCCAAACTCAACATTAAAAAGTAAAAACACAAAAATAAACGTATATATTTATTTTAAAATCTAAATATGCATAAGTAAATGAAGGTAAAATAAAATTCAGCAAATTTAAATAAAATTAAGGAAACCAATTTCCATTAAAAAGAAAAAAAGGTTTCGGTGGGGTGGCTCCCCCATAAATCATACATGGTTAAAAGGTCAGTGGCAAAATACACAAAACGGTATATGTTAAAATATGGGCATGAAATTAAAATAAGAGTAACTGTATATGGTACATCACACGTTTCACACCAGGGATTTAGTTCGCTTAAAAACAAATGTCTGTGTGTGAAACGTGTGTGTCCGATACGAAGGCGAGTCAATCTGACATCTGCTCTTCGTAACGGTAAAACTGATGATGGGATGAGGTATAGAAAGATGGCACATAGTTTGTTTGCGACCTGCATACTCCATGACTCCTGCCAAAGAGAATTTACAAATTTTTTTACAACCCTTCTCACGCCGAAAAGAGGGACCGATGAATGGAGTGAGGACAATGTCGCTTTCTGCCTTTTCATTTCCCTCTAGACCTACATGACCTGGGACCCAACAGAAAATTACTTCGTAACCCTTGCCAGCAAGGGAATCCAATGCTCCAAAAATCTTGGACACAACTTGATGACAATTGTTACAGTCTTTCGACGCTTCTAAAACACTCAAACTTTCAGTATACATGCAAATTTTATTAAACTGCTCTGTATTCACTAGCTGAAGGGCTTGATGAACAGCCGTAGCTGCAGCGGTAAAGATGGAGCAGGACATATGGAGGTTGTAACCATAACTGGAATTAGCATAAAATATGCCACAGCCAACATGTCCTGCACCTTTAGAACCATCCATGAATACAGGCGTATATGATGAGTACTGACAGCGATGAGATAGATACAGCTGTTGAAAAACCATTGAAGTTGTGTCCGATTTTTTAAATTGAGCAAATGGATTAATAATATTAATCTGTGGATCATACCAGGGTGGATGTGATTGTAAGTCCATTTTAATAAAACGGACATCATATAGGTCTGTCAAAAATAGTTGAGCTTTAGATTGAGTGAGAAAAGGTTGGATGCTGTAAGGTCGAGCATCATACAATCTTTTTAGTGCAGGAGTAAAAGCCAAGGAACATATAGGATGATGCTTATCTGACAACACCTTAGCGTAGTAATTGAGAGACAGCTGCATCGGTCTCAGGTCTAAAGACAATTGTTGACAAATGGCATAAAGACTCTGGACGGGTGATGTGCGGAATGCGCCTGAACAAATTCTCAAAGCAGAGTGATGCACAGTATCCAATCTGCATAAAACAGATGACTAGCAGATCCATACACAACACTTCCGTAGTCAATTTGAGATAAAATGATTGATTGATAGACACGAAGCAGTGACAAGCGATCTGCACCCCAAGATGTATTTGATAATACCTTGAGGATATTAAGCGATTGCTCACACTTCTTCCGCAAATGTAAAATATGCGGAAGAAAGGTCAACTTTCGGTCGAATATCACACCAAGATACTTAATCTCATTGACTACAGGTATTGGAGTGTTATTTAGATGTATAACAGGATCGTTGTGAAGGCTGGTCTTCTTGCAGAAATGGACACAGCAGCTCTTGCTAGGAGATAAAGTAAAGCCATTCTCTGTACACCATGCAGCTATTTTATTTACAGATGTTTGTAACTGTCTCTCAATTAAACACATATTTGAACCTTGGCTGGATATTTGCAGGTCGTCTACATACATAATGCAATAAACAGAAGGTGACGCAAGATGAAAGATGTAACTAATGTAAAGGTTAAAAATAGTGACACTTAAAATAGAGCCTTGGGGTACACCCTCGGCTTGAATAAAAGTATTGGACAAAAAGTGACCAATACGAACTTTAAAATTACGGGAGCTTAGAAAGTTTGTAGGAATATCGAGAGATTACCCCTAAAGCCAAAATCATATAATGAACGGAGAATTCCATATTGCCATGTACGGTCATATGCCTTCTCGATGTTAAAGAAGATGGAAACCAGATGGTTTCTTCGCACAAATGCCTTGCAAATTTGGGTCTCCAAATATGTAATATTATCAAGAGTGGATCTTCCTTTACGAAATCCACTCTAATTAATATGTATACATTTATTTTTTTCTAAGACGTACACGAGACGGGCGTTGACCATACGTTCGAGAGTCTTACAAAGGCAACTCGTCAGAGCTATAGGCCAATAATTAGAAGATTCTGAAGAATCCTTACCAGGTTTAAGGACCGGAATTACTATTGCTTCGCTCCAGAATGATGGAAATTCATTTTCAGTCCAGATCCTATTGAACAAATGCAATAAGTTCGACAGCGAATCTGGACTTAAATGTCAAAGCATTTAATAGCTAATTCCGTCAGGTCTTGGGTTGGTATTGTTGGCCTGCTACAATGCTCGCTTTAATTCCAACATCTGAAACTCGCAGTTGTAAGGAAGAGCTTGTCTTTGGTTGAAACGGATTGGTGTTTGCTCAGCTCGAATCTTCGTCCTTAAAAACGAAGGACTATAAGAGTCGGAACTTGAGACGCTAGCAAATGTTTCACCAAAGACATTAGCAATGTCCATAGGAGAAGAGTATATAGCAGCTCCAGTTTTTAAAATAGGAGTTGCAAATTCTCTATAAATACCATTGGCTGCTTTTACTTTTCTCTTTAACTGCTTGCTGGATGTAGAAGATGTTATAGAACAGGGATGGCCAAGACGTCGACCGCATAGACATTTTAGGTAGACCGCGCAACCATCCCAATAGTGATCTCGGATATTAATAATTTAATTTATGACTTATGTCATAGAATTAATGAATCATTTAAAACAAAAATTTACTGCAATTTTTGCTTTAAAACCTAAAACAAAGTGTGCAAAGTAAGGAACTGAATTTTTCGTATTACAGTGAAATTAAATCAAAACAATTTGGCAAAGTGGGATGCTTAGATTATATCCAGTAGCCGGCGCATGATACCGACGCGCCGAGTCGTCTAGTCTACCAGTCTCTTCTGGCCTTTTAGTTTCACTAAGTTAATCGTCTTACGTGGCAGGTCGCTCGCTTCCTACCACACTGATATGAATTTGTTTCAAAACTGTTGAATGTTAAAATTGTTGTTCGCACGCGAAACTGTTAAATTTGTTTTTCAACAACCCGTCCAAAATGACTCAGCCAGGCACCAGTGCTAAGAGAAGTAAAACATACCATTATCCCAATGACAAGAAGATTATTTCTTTTTTGTTATAATGAAAGAGAAATGTGTTTGTCTCATATGTAACTCAAGTGTGGCATTACCAAAAAAAAAAAAGCAAACGTCGAAAGACATTTTAAAACCATGCACTTAAAATACGCTACAGACTTTCCAATCGGCAGTGAACTTCGAAAAGTTAAGGTGCATGAATTAAAGTCGAATTTACATTTAAAGCAATCGGTATTTACGAAACTAGGCACCAAAGCTAAAGCAGTAACATTGGGGTCGTTTAAAATTACTGAAGTTTTGATAAAGCGAAAAAAACCATTTGAAGATGGAGAATTGATAAAAGAAACTTTCATTAAAGCGGGGTAAGTGCTTTTCCACGATTTTAAAAACAAATCTGAAATAATATCGTCAATAAAAATTATTCCTTTGTCGTGTAACACTATGATGCCATGGACTGAAGCTATAAATAATAATTTGGAAAATTTATTAAATGACGATTTAAAAGCTTGTAAGTTCCTATCACTTCAATTTGATAAATCCACAGATATTAGTGACATTGCACAGTTATGCCTTTTTGTGGGAATGGTTTTCATAGATATGACTTCAAAAGAAGAATTATTAAATATAATTTCATTGAAAGGACAAACGAGGGGACAAGATATCTACAATTCATTTAAAAACTTCATTGACAAGACAGAATTTCCAATATATAAATTGGTCTTTATTACAACAGATGGAGCTCCATTAAAGGTCGGGAATCGAACTGCCTTATGCAATAATGATGAGAAAATTCTCAGTTTTAACAGCTATAATTGCATTATCCCTCAACAGGTATTGTGTTCAAATACACCAAAGTCTTATGATATAATGCAAATTGCTTTTAAAATCGTCAATTATATTCGTTCAAGAAGTCTTCAGAGACGACAATTTTGGGCGCTTTTGGAAGAAACTGAATCAGAGTACGGAGATCTCTTATTGCACATAAACGTGAGGTGGCTAAGCCGTGGTGCTTTTTTAAAAAGATTTCGTATTCTGTTACCAGAAATAAGAAATTTTCTACAAATAAAAGGAGAGCACATTACTGAATTGGAAGATGGGAAATGGCTCATGAAACTAGCTTTTCTCTGCGATATCACTGCAAAACTTATCGACTTAAACCTAAATCTACAATGAAAGAATAAATGTTTAACAGACATGATGAGTGCGATTAAAACCTTCAAAGAAACGATAAAAAGGTATGCATCTCAATTAAGAAAACATGGAGGAAGAGTGCATCTATAATCCAAACCGAGACTTCGAAGATTTCACTGAATACTTAGATGTTTTGTTTGAAGAATTTGAAAGAAGATTCACTGACTTATTTAGGTTGGAAGAAATACTCAATTTTATGATATTTCCATTTAAATGAAAATGTCAACATTGATGGAGTATCTGAAAAAATAGGACATTTAATAGATACCACTTCAGTCGCGGTTGAGGAAGAAATTATGAAATTAATACGCGATATATTTCTATCTAGATATATTTCATCTAGCGATACTGATTTTTGGAAATTTATTTCTGAGGAAACGTTTCCAAATATTTACAAATTGATTTTGTATTTGAAATCATAGTTTGGATCGACGTATCTTTGCGAATCCGCTTTTTCAACCATGAATGCCATAAAAACTAAACATCGGTCGCGTTTAACAGATGAACATATAATTTCGTGTTAACGCATTGCAATAGGCTCGTATCAGCCACAATATGAAAAACTTGTTGTAGAGATACAGTGTCAAATTTCATCTAAACAAAGTGAATTGGATGGTCAATTTTTATGTATATGAATACTTTGATTATTTTCGCCAGTAAAGTTTTATTTTGTAAAATTAAATTTTTTTAAATTAGATAATATTCCATTTTATCTGTTACCGAAAATAAATATATAAACATATACGTTATTTCTGCCATTGGTAGACTGCCTTCCATTTTTTAAATGTGGAGTAGACCGCGGATCCCAAAAGTTTGGCCATCCCTGTTATAGAAGATACATAGCGAGACCAGGATTCCTTCTGACTTCGTCGACGAGCTCTGCGAGCTAATGCTTTTGCTCTTTTAAAGGCAATAAGATTCTCCGTTGTGGGGTACCTCCGGAAAAGTCCCCATAACTTCCTTTGTTTTTTATATGTTTGTTGGCATTCATTGTTCCATCATGGTCGCCGTTTTGGTTGAAAAGAACTTTTAGGTATTGCTGTATCAGCTGCATTTATAAGTGTTTCAGTGACTTTATCTACAGCATTATCAATATTCTCGATCGTAACCATTTTATCATCAACGAATGCCAATTGTGTAAATAACGTCCAATCTGCCTGACTGTACACGTAAGTAGGTTGACAAATTCGTACACTACTACCTCCAGTCTGGGAGATGACGAGTGGGAAATGATCGCTGTTATGCAGATCATTCCCTACTGTTAAATTTAACAATGGCAGAAGTGACGGTGAACAAATGGCGAGATCAAGAATGAAATGTCCTTGTGGGTGTGTGGAAGTAAGTTTTCTCGTCGGTATTCATCAGGCAGAGGCTGTTATCAGAAATAAAACCTTCAATCTGACGACCGCGAGAATTGGTACCATCACTTCCCTACAAAGTATTACGTCCGTTAAAGTCACCGATTAACAAATATGGTGAAGGCAGCTGATCAACTAATGTATCAAGTTCTTCTTGGCGGATGACATCATGTGGTGGTAAATACAAGCTACAGACTGTAATCAAACATGTTGTATGAATTCTGATAGCTACAGCCTGTAGGGTTGTATTGATTGGATGGACAGTGCTGGGGAAGTCATTAGATGTTAATATGCAAACACCTCCAGACACTGCACCATCGTCATCACAGTCTTTTTTTAAAGCATTGAAACCCAAGGATTGTGATGTTATTTGAAGACTTCAGGAAGGTTTCCTGAAGTGCTACACATGCAGGGTTATAAGCTGATATAATAGACTTGATGTCATCAAGATGTGAACGCAAACCATGGCAGTTCCAACAAACAAAGGAAGTTGTTTTTTAAATAGAAAAGCTCCTTCCTCGGAGCTGGAAGGCGAGTCTTCTATCATTTCCTCGAGCGATAAATTATCGTCCGAGGGACGAAGAGAGACAGCATCAGCTTCCAGGGATGATGTGGCTCAACGGGTGGATAAGGAGGACTTTCGTGGGCCCTCCTTTGAAAATTTTTATTTTGAGGCCTTAACGCCTCTAGATTTAGCCAAAGAAGCTTTTCTAAATAAGGTAGATGTTGTTTTGGCCTTTCTGTTGGTAAATTGGGTAATCTCATTACAGGAAGTGGCAGAGTATCCGTTTGTGTGCTAGAACACTTGGTGACTTTTCTTGCAGCAGTTGCATAGCTCACTTCAGACTGTGGCGTACGTGAGGCAACAATTTTCCTTCCCTCAGGATAAGAACAGTTGTTTTTGACTTTTATTGTGGTGATTTCTTTTTCGTAAGCCCATTGAGGACAACTTCGAGAAAAGTAGGGATGCTCACTGTGACAGTTTACACAAACCTCCTTTGCTGTGCAGGTCAAATTATCGTGGCCAACTACCGGGCAGCGAGCGCAGGTAAGTTTACCTCTGTAAGCATTTCTCGAGTGTCCAAAACGCTGGCATTGGAAACATCTCAAGGGATTTGAAATATATTGTCTGACGGGTAGATTCAAGTAGGCAACTTTAATTTTGTCAGGAAGGTCTGGGGTCGCAAAGGTCAGAATGAGATGTTTGTTGTCAATAAACACACCATCTCTTCTGACTCTAATGCGTTCTATCCCACAGACCTTTTGACTTTTAAGTACACTTCCTCCATCGACGTATTTAACAAATCCCAAGCCGAAATCACACCATGTGAAAAGTTCAAATTTCCATGAGACAGGACTGTCACCTCTATATTTGCCATCAGTTTCATGTTACTGATCTTGGGTGCTTGAGTTGAGTTAGCAACCTCAATTAATAAGTCACCAGATCGAAGTTTTCGGATACTCTTAACTCCACCTGCAAAACCCGATATTCCTTTTTCAGGGGTCGGAGTACAGAATTTTTTTTTTCAGGACACTATTTTCAAGAAATATCAGGACATTTTTCAGGACATATTTCAATAATTAAAGAAAACCAATGTTACTTTTTCATATTAATTTCTGTTTTATGCATAAAACACATTTTAGAAAGGAATAAACTATTTAATATATTCTGAGTTTTTTAATTTTTAATACAACAATATAAAAAATAATACAGAAATTTAAACTTTTTATACTGAACATTTTCTGAAAATTAATAAGTTAAATGATAAATGCTTTAAATTAACAGTTAGTTTATGTATAATTGAATAATGTTCATTTTGAACAGGATGCATTAGCATTTAATTCCAATAATTTAATACTGCACTTTTTTAATTTATCATTCACAGACACAATCTCTGCATTAGCAGCAGATAGCATCATTTGTCCAACTTTCACATCACTTATATTATCATCACTGATAGCACATGCTATTTTTTTAGTTGCATCATCCAAAAGTTTTTGAGCTACACACTGATTATCAAGCAAATTTTTCTTTTCTTCCTCAAGTTCATTAATTTTTTCTAATAGGTGCGATTGTTTAAACTTTTTTTCCCTAGTAGCTTCTATATCTTCCTCATTCTTTCTTTTCTTCTCTAATTGTGTTACATCTTTTGATTTTTCCATATATGATGCATATTCTGCATGAGATTCCTGAATATAATGCATCATTTCTTTGGTATATGGAATGGAGGAAACAGAATTGCCATGCATTCGAATAACATCATGACAAATCCGTAAACTTTGAA
>JAPDSC010161572.1:51332-80797 GCA_026290005.1 Latrodectus geometricus | reverse complement strand
CTTTTTCAATAAGAAAAGGGGACACTTTTTCAAATGAACCCACTTTTCTTTTGACTATAAATATTTGCAATTTGATTCATCAATAATATCTCCGGTGGGAGAAAAGACATTTTTCTGTTTTCCATAGTATTTTATTAAAATTTCGGGATTTGGCCGCACCACCCACCACTGAGTCCAACAAGGGGATGAGGACCAGCTGCACCAGTGCTAGCCAAGTCCTATACGCTCACAGTACATCCCTATGATGGCTTCCACCCTTAACGAGTCATCCAGCAGATGTACCGATCGCTTGATCCATAGAGCCAATTGATGTGCTGAAGACCACAACACACCTCCCATTTACCTGAAGCAGAGGCCAAAGTAATGTATTGGTCTTTGGGGGCCTCAATTACCAGGACCCTCCTTTCCAGGGACACGGATCTCCACGCACGGCAAACACATGGGTGATTTAGTCCCCAAGAGTAGCTAATAGCAACAGAGCGGCGACAGCTACTCAAGGGGAGCCCTCAACCTCGTAAGAGGCAACCACAATGAGGGAGAAAAGGAAGGAAAAGCAGAAGAGTAGAGAAGAGAAGAAAAAAAGAGATGAGGACAGATCACTGGGGTACCTCGGGATTGTGACACCCGTGTTTACTTAAAGAAAGTTAACCCCCTGAAGGTGGGAGAGATGCATGTGTTCTTAATTCATTGACAACTTTCTCATCCAACATAATCATGGGTGCCACTTTTAAAAATCACAAAGATGGAAAATTTTAAGTTAAAATATTTATTGATTGTTTTATGCAGTTATACAATATAATTAATTAATTTGTATTATAAATTGTTATTTATTTATTTATTTATATATATATATATATATATTTTTTTTTTGATATTGTAATTTTTTAAAAAAAATGTTAATTTACATTGCAAAGTTATATTTTTAACATTACATCCAAAATGTGTTGATTTTTTGTCATCTTTTACTATTTACAGATAATTTTTGTTTATGTATAGGATTAAGGTTCGATTGCACATAAAAATTATTTAATTAAAAGGCGATTTCAATTTTTTTGAAAAGAGAAATTTTTCTTAGCTTTCTTTTTTTTAAAAAAAAACTGAAAATTTTTTTTGCAAAAAAACAATGATATCTGTGTTTTAAACGATTTGACTTGCAAATATTTAACTATGCAAACAATAATTTTCTGTGTTTAACATCACCCATAACATTCATAGAACCCTTAACTGAAAGTTCAGAAAATTTAGTCAACACTTTCACTAAAATACCTAAAAATTTATATTAAATTTTATTAAGCTAATTTAAAGACTTGAGACTACCATTTTAAATAAATTCTGTCAGTTTGTATAATTTAACATTATCCACTTTATTTATTATTTGATCTGCTGCATAATCCCAGGCATCTATTTAATTGTTCAATCCTTCAGAGATCACAGGAGATGAGAGTTGACTTAAATTCACAAAATCTTACAAACTTAAATTTTATTTTCTACATTTTAGATTTAATGCAAAAGTAAATCAAGCACTTATTTTCATAAAGTAAGCAGCGGTTTCCTGATAAACTGTTTGGAAGGATTCATATAATAATTTTATCCATGAATAGTTCTTTTTTTTAAATCTATAGAATTTCATAAGCATGTATACATTTGTCACAATACTGCACTGTTTTACAGGAGTTTAAAAAGAGATATTCTTTAATGATGAAACTTCATTAATTTATTAAAATGTAGTAAATAACTATAGCTAAATTTAAGGAAAATAAATCTTCTCTTGTTAACAAAATAATAATATTTTTTTACACTGATTAAAGAAACCCCTTTTTCTATTCAGACACAGTTTTCTTCATATACTTGTATATCACTTGACTATACCTCATTCTAAATTCTTTTTTTTAATGTTATAAAAAATTACATAATTACTAATGCATTATTTAATTTATAAAATTTTCATACACACAGGAAATATCAGTAAATATCTATTTTGAATGGTTTTAAGTAAATTGAGATTGCTTTAAAATTCAAAAATCGATTGAATGAGATGCATCTAATATTTGCAGTTCAAGAAACAAATGGTTTGTTTTAAGAGATTCACTATATAATTAAGAGATCCCAAGTAAAAATGTTAATTATTTTATGCAAATCCAAAAGAAGTTTCATAGAATTATGTACTTTACAAAAAATATTCCCATCTATTTCAAACTCTAAACCAATTATTAAAAAAGAAGAGTATATTCGTCATAGAGAACCCATTCATCATCCTTTTTTGATTAATGCATTGTTGAGTACATATTGAATAAACAGGTTATTAGCTCACAAATACTAAACCTTTTTTTGTAAGTTCTTTTATTTTACTCCATGTATTTTAATTGATAATTTTCTTGTTTTGGAATTTAAAGGTGTATAATCAATTTATTCAATACATCTTCAAAAACTTTCATCGTATCATATGTCATAATCATTATTTCATGTCCATTTTTATTTGCACTTTATATTTAATAAAAAATATAACTTAATTTGTACATAAAATATTCTCTTGTGCTTTTTACTCCACAAATTGCTATATGTTACAAAAATGTTTCTCCTCTTAATACAGGCACACTAATTTATAATTAGATCTGATCAAGTTTAATGTTGAGTTATTTGACAAGTTTTGACTAAAATAAGAGTGTTTATACTTAATCATACAGAGGAAATTACTTTTTGATTAGTAGACAGATCACATACAAAAAGTTCAGCAATTAATTGGTCATGAAAAAATCTTTGGGTGAACTTTCGATGTTTTTACATATACATATATACAGGATTCTTATGCTGTTTTGATAATGATTGTTATAATTTATCTTTCTTGAGCACTAACAGCAAAATCAAGGCTCTTTTCATTTTTTATACCATTTATGCAAATACCTTATGACACCTTTTTCAAGTATTTCCCAACATCATCTATTTTTAACAACAATTTAAAAAAGATGTGTATTGGTTTCAATGAATTCCAAAACAAATGTGTCAGTTTTTAGGTCTACTAATGCCAACAGATATCCTTTTGAAATCTTACTAATTCAAGGGAAAAAATGAGTTTTCAGCTTTACAAATGTATTGCCATAAATTTTCTATATGCAGGAATGTAGTTTGTGAGAGGATGATGAAAAACTTTGCATTATAGACCAGTTAAATTTCAGGTAAAACTAGTCTCTAACAGTCTCTTTTAATGAATTATTTTGACATTAGTGATTAATGATAAATTTTAGATGTAATAAAAAAGTTTCTCTTAAAACATAACTTTTCTGAAAAGTGGCATCTCAGCTTGATGAATGAAGGTTGAGATGCCAATTATCAAATAATAAAACTGCTTGCTACAAGACCATCATAAATATCTTAAATCTGATATGAAACAGTAATGAAAATTGTCTGCAGTGTCAGTTACTAGTGAATTCTCATTATTGGAAATCTTGGCAGTTAAAACATAATGTAGTCTTTTTGGTAAACGAGCAGTGATGGTATCAAGTTGAAATTTTATGTAAAGGAGAAAAAAAAAAAATGCTTTGATCTGTAAGGAAAATAGATGCATGCACACTGAATCTACACTTGTAAATAATTTCTTGTAAATATATTTGTCCTATAATATTTGTTACAATAGAGAGATATGGATAATGGAGAAGTTTTCTTTGAGATTAATGGATCATGTATTATAATGTAGGAGGAATACTCCTGAATTTGAATCAGAGGATAAATAAGGTAGGAATAAATTTTCTCTTATAATTTGATTACTTTTGATAAATTGAATTATTATTAAAATTTGGCATTCCTGTAGTATTCAATTATTATTTAAAAATTTTGAGAATTAGATGAGAATTTAGAATTAGATACTGATGTTGATAACATTCACAAATTCAGAACACTGATTACAACCAATTTCTCTCAAAAGTATTATACATAGCTTTGGAAATAATAGAAAATAAGAAGGAGAATACGGATATCATAGAAACATAAATAGTTCTTTTAGAATAGAAGTTTGGTAATTTAAAGAAATCAGATAAAAATATTTTTCAAGATGATAAAGTTGCATGCAGGATAATTTTGATTCTGAATATGAACTGCTTACAAAGATACATTTTTAGAAACTACTACAAAATTAAGGAGGGGATTAAATATGAATATATCAAAAATAGAAAAATTAGCATTAAAAAAATTCTTTTGGAAATATTAATATGCCACAGAAATTTAAATTGCCAGAATTGGTATTAAAACAGTTTAATGGTAATATTAAAGATTGGCTCCAATGATGATGCCAGTTTAAAAAATATGAATATATAGATATTAAGGATCATAATAAATTACAATATTTAATACAATCAACATTGAAATACTCTGATGCCAGAAAATTTGTTGATCAAGGTCTACATAAGGGAACTACTTGCTTTGGTAATTAATAACTCAAATCCTCAAAATCACTAGAACTATAAGTATTGCAAAGGATAGATAGTTTCTCAGCAATTCTATTATATCCTCTTATTGAATCTTGCTAGCCAAGTGATTTATTAAAAACACATAAGCATACTCAGAATGAATTAATCCCCACTGAGAGCATTGGTAACAACAGATTGATTAAATATGAAGTTAAGTTTAAGTTTAGTAAGTTAAGTTAAATCTCTTAAGTTTCCTTAAAAAGGAAGTTAAGTTGGTACAAAAATTGACATGGAAAGCTTTTTAACTAATGCAGCAAATTTATTTACAAATGTTAGTAGTTTGAATTCAAGGTAATAATGAAAACAAATTTATATGGGTTTTCACTGATACAGGTTTGTAGCAATCACACACTTCAAAATATGCTGCAAAATTTATGGAATATAATGTTATTAAGAAAAAATCTATTTTTCACTGTTTTATTTAGGAAAGTTGAATAAACAGAAATACATAAAAATATTTAGTTCTGTTAACTAATGCAAATAATAGTTATCATTGTAATTTTAAAGATATTGGATCAAGAAATAAATTGTTTTAGTAATTCCAGATTAATACTGTGCCCCCTCCCTTATGTACAGGAATTTAAATCTCATAAAATATTCTTAACTGATAATATGCATGCATTTGATGATCAATTATTGTATCAATTTTCTCCCCCAGAAATTCATTAATAGGGGCAGATATCAATGACAAGCTGCTCAGTGGTGGGATAAAAAAACTTAGATCAGGATTGGTGTGTGTAGAAATTAGATTAGGTTGGACTCTGAAGGGAAGGAGCATTGAAATGCAAAATCATGACGGTACAAATTCTTTTTTTCTCCCCAATGACGGGCACTTCGGTGATCAACCCTTTGCCACAACAAGGCCTGAAACTGCTACTTATTTATCGCTACCCAGTGGGCACCTGTGAACCAAGTCGCAGAGGTGAGTAGCATTACCCAGGTCACACCGCCACAAACCCATTTATAGGGAGAGCCACATTCATACATCATCTCAGGAAAAAAACAAGAAACACAGAGAAAGAGAAAGTACACTCATGTCCGAGCCGGGATTCGAACCCAGGTCCTCCCCATCCGTAGTCAGTTACGCTAATCACTAGACAGGTTGGGCGGCAGTACAAATTCTGTTTCATCTTGTCATGTGACTGACTGATGTTAATATCTCATATTAATGGAGGTTAAATACACTTGGTATTAAAGTTACCACTGTAAGAAAAACTAGAGAAGAATTAGAACAATCAGTGTAAGAGCATTTTTCCCAAACTGTTACTAGGGATTCAGAGGGAAGGTGCATAGTTCAATTACCATGGCTAGATAAATATCTCTATTTGACAAATTGTAAGGAAATGTCTAAGGAAAGATTTATTAATTGTTTTTGAAGAAGTTAGACAAGATTGCAGAATACAAAAGTATTTTTAAAAACTGGTTAGAACAGGATATTATAGAAGTGCATAGTTCGGATACAGAACACTATTAGCCTCATTGGTCTACTTTCAATGAAAATACAACAATTGGAAAGATAGGCCAAGTCCTTGATGGCTCTGCAAGAAACAAAAATTCACCTTCACTTAATGACTTAATGAGGTCCCAATTTGGTAAAATTAATACCGTCTGTTATAAACACATTTAGAATATGAAAATAGAGAGTGATTGCTGATATTGAAATGGCAGATTGGGCTCCATGAGCACAATATGCTATAATCAAAGCTTTTGTGGTGGCAGGGCAGAAAACAAGAACAATTAAGAACTTTTCAACATTGAAGTTTAATTTTTGGAATTTCTTCAAGTGATTTCTTGCTAGGAGCTACTTTAGAAATTCATTTGAATAATGTTCCAACTGAATATAAATAAAGTGCTGAAAAACTGTCCTTTTATATAGACAATTGTGTTCACAGTGTAAATACCTTGTGCCATAAAACCCAACCAACCAACCAACCAACCAGTGTAAATAGTGAAAAATAATTCGAGATTTATTCAGGAATCCCAAAAAATTCTTTGTACATCAAAATTTAATTTATGAGGGTGCTGGTATACCTTTTTGAAACAAAACTGTCCCGTTTTGAGTTTAAAATGGAAAAAATAGAAACGATACTTTGACTGTTGATTTGAGAGATTTTGATCCCATTTTAGAAAGTCAATTAGTAACTTAACCCCTTACCTGCCAAGGAAAACTTACGAGATTTACTCCCCAGTGCCACCGATTTTCACACAGGCAATCGCAGTTATGCTGTGTATCGGTGGAAAAGAAGAGGCAAGCTTGAAATAGATGTAACATCATCACAACAGATATTTTAAACAATGTCAAAAACATTCTATTGCATTCCAAAGCCATGAGTTAAGCTTTATTGATAGCAGAGTATTGCAGAGAAGCGTATTTCCGAAAGCCATATATATACACACGGGGCAGTTAACACATCGGCTTAGCCCGGCGTATAAGGGGTTAAAGGATCGTCGACTGTTCACAAAATATTTTATCCCATTCTACAAATTGGATACATTTGTACCATAACTAAAATACCAAACCTATAACTTAAATACCTTATAGGAATGCCAGAAATTCAAATTATCTGGGGATAATGATGTCACATTAATTGTAAATAAATCTCAAAAATGCAAAAATCAACTTGAAATTATGAATGACATTTTAATACCTAGATATTTAGACAGAAATGAAGGAGATAGAAGTACAACATTGCAAATCTTTTATTATTCATTAGAAAAATATATGCTGTATGAATATTTTTAAGGAGTGAAGGGGAAAATTCTTCAGATTGCCAATTAATACAAGCGGGGCCAAGGGTCGTATCCATTAAATGTATATCAGCAACTAAGATAGAGTTGTTAGCATGCAATAAAGGGGCAAGACTTTGAAAATCGGTAAGAGAACTTAGGAATGGAGAAAGTGACTACATAATATTAGTCTGATTCCAGTAATACTTTATACTGGATTAAAAAGAATGAAAACTAAGCTACTTTTGTTTTCGATCATGTCAAAGAAATTTATTATTTGAGTGATTAGGATTACATTTCCTTAGCATTACATTTCTGGACAACTGAATCCAGCTGATTTGTCATTTTGAGGATGTGGAGTTGAAAATTTAGCAAACTCTAATTAGTGGCTTGGACTTACTTGGCTAAAAAGACCTACTAAAATAATTGCATAAATCCAATATTTTTCCTAATGAAGAAATTATCAATGCTAAAATAAGTAATACAGTGTTAATGTCACAAACACAAAAAATGAAAAGAAAAAAAATTTACAATTTTTTATTATCCTAAACATCTCTTGATTATATTGCGAATTTAGAGATTTTAAGACAACTGCAAGGTGGAAAAAGATTTTAAGAAATTTGGAAACATAACAGTAGAAGAAAGAAATAGATCTGAGATTTTTAATACTAAAGTTAACATAAAGAGAATTTTTCACAGGGCTGAAAGATAAAAGATTCAGAAATTTAAAAATTTTGTGGATGAAAATAATTTTTACTGATTTAAGACTCTCATTGAAAGACTTAGATAATTTTTTGTTTCCTATTGTATTATCTTGTGAGCATCAAACTGTTGAAAAACTCATTTGATGGAAGCACTGTTCTCTTGGTCATGCACAGGTAAAGAGATAGTAATGACCTATTTGAGATAAGAGTTCTGGATATTGAACACAATGTTATCAGAAATTGTTTTACTTGCAGAAGATTTGATTCACATCCTATAGAAACTCCAACAGTTCCATTGCTAATAGACATCTCAGAGGAGTCTCTGTGTTCAAAATAATTGAAATTGACTTTGCTGAATCACTCTTCTTCAAAAGAAATCATAGATGCTGGACTGTAATTTATATTTGTGCTGTATTTAGAGCAATTCATTTGGAAATGATCACTTCACTATCCACAGAGCAATTTTTACAGTCATTCTAGAGATTTATAGCATGACAGGAATACCAGATATTATATATTCAGATAATGAGACTTTGTTGGAGTAAATAATTTTATTGAAAGACTTAATTGGAATGCAGTAGAAAATACAGAACTGTCAACGAGATCAATTGAAAGTTTATCCCACCATCTGCACCATAATATGATAGCTTCTGGGAATGTTTGAATGAGATAATCAAAATAATACTTCAGAAAGTTTTGGGACCGATTTCTCTCAACTTTGAAGAATTAAGCACTTAATTTTATGCAATCGTGAAAGCTTCATTAATAGACAATCTCTCACATATGTGAGTGAGGAACCAAATGACTTAGAAGCTCTCAATCCCACTATTGTCCAGTCAGGAGGTCAAAGAAACTGGTACACTTCACATGAACCTCCTAGATAGTAAATATTTAGATAAAAAGTGTGTCCATCGTCAAAAAGTGTGACAGGATCATTGAAAACACTTGTGCTCAGAATACTTAGAACAACTCAGACAGTTAGAAAGAAAAGTGTGAAGCTTACCACCCATTAAGACAAGTGATGCTGTTCTAATATCTAGTGACAAAATGAAATGGCTGGACTGTCTCTTAAGAAAAATGATGGAAAATTCAATCTAGCCTGATGTGAATATTAGGTTTGTAAAATTATAGACTAAAAATGATCTAAATTTTATTTACAAAAAAAGGAACAAGTAACAAACAAGGGAAAATCAATAAGTACCCAAAATATATCCATTGGCAAAATCATATGAAAACATTGTGAACAGTATATTCAAATTCCATGCTCAATATTTATACATTATCAAAAACAAGTTCATCATTAAACAATATGTTCACACTGAAGTCATAATGATATTCAATAAATCAAAAATCGTTAAGCAATCATAA
This sequence comes from Latrodectus geometricus, assembly GCA_026290005.1. Classification (NCBI taxonomy): domain Eukaryota; kingdom Metazoa; phylum Arthropoda; class Arachnida; order Araneae; family Theridiidae; genus Latrodectus; species Latrodectus geometricus. The sequence continues at coordinate 71,538 of JAPDSC010161572.1, read as the reverse complement.
TCATAAAAACTTAAGACATTTAAAATAACATAATAAATTAGGTATTAAGAGAAACTGTATTTTACTTACGATTTTCACTGGCAATGAATCTGCTTTTTCAACTAAAAAAAAAAGCATATAATTATATTTTAATGTAATAATGAAAATAGTATATTTAATATAAATAATTAATAGATATAGAGAAATCAATTTCAAATTATATTTTTTAAAAACTAATTATGAAATATTAAACTAATTAGTTTGACATTATATATATATATATATATATATATATAACATGAAGCAGCAGCATGATATTGGAAAAACTTTTCAGAGTTATTTTAAAAATAAATCTTAAAAAACAGTGAAAAACTGATTTATTAAAGAAGTTTAAGGTAAAATATATGTAATATATAAAGGAATATTAAAAATAGTCTCAAAAATTAAAATCTGGAAAAAATAATGAATATTTATTGTAGTGCAAAATTTTTTCTGAAAAAAAGATATAGGTAAATCTTATTTAGCTCTCAGAACTAGATTGATTTAAACGTGAGAAAACATCCAACAGACGTCTATCAAAATCCTACAGACATTGTCGGAAATTTGCTTATACAAGTATAGGATGTCCCACACGCATCTGAGGCAGACAACATTTGGAAATGATTTGGACAGTCATATATACACTAATGGCCATTAAATTTGCTACACCAGAAAGAAATGCAGATAACAAAATGATATTTATTGGACAAATATATTATACTAGAAATAACAAGTGATTAAATTTTCAAAACATTTGGCTGGCTAGATCCTGAGAAATCAGTACCCAGAACAACCACCTCTGGCAGTAATAACAGCAGTTATACGCCTGGGCACTGAGTCAAACAGAGATTGGATTGCATGTACAAATGCCCATGCAGCTTCAACACGATGCCACAGTTCATCAACTGTAATGACTGCCGTTTGGTGACAAGCCAGTTGCTCGGCAACCATTGACCAAACGTTTTCTATTGGTGAAAGATCTGGAGAATGTGCTGGCCAGGGCAACAGCCAAACATGTTCTGTATCAAGGAAGGTCGGTACAATACTGGCAACATGCGGTTTGGGCATTATCCTGCTGAAACGTAGGGTTTCGCAGGGCTCGAATAAAAGGGTAGAGCCACAGGTTGTAACACACCAGAAATGTAACGTGCACTGTTCAAAGCACCATCAATGCGAACAAGAGGTGACTGAGACGTGTATCCAATGGCACCCCATACCATCACGCCAGGTGATGGGCCAATATGACGATGACGAATGCACGCTGCCAGTGTGCGTTCACCACGATGCCGCCAAACACAGATGCGACCATCATGATGCGGTACACAGAACCTGGATTCATCTGAAAAGATGACATCTCGCCATTCGTGCGCCCAGGTTCGTTGTTGATCACACCACTGAGGGCGCTCTTGTCTATGGTCAGGCATCAAGGGAAGCCGCAGCCATGGTCTCTGAGCTGAGAGTCCATGCTGCTGCAAACGTCGTCGAACTGTTTGTGCAGACACTTGTTGTCTTCCAAACGACCCCGTTTCTTGACTCATGGCTCGTGACGTGGTTGAACGATCCATTACAGCCATGTGGATAATATGCTTGTCTTCTCGGCTGCTAGTGATAGGTGGCCGTTGAGATCTCGCATGGTGTTCCGTATTACCGTCCTGAACCAACACCTCCTAGAGTGAAAGCCGAAGCACCACTATCTCCCCTTCTGTATGACTCATGCTCTGGAGGCGAAGCTGTCGTTGCTTGAACCCGTTTCAATTCTAGTGTCGCCATTTTGCTCACGGATTGGATTTGTGTTGTTGCTTTATGTCTGTAATATATTTCTTTTATAGTTTCAAGTGATATTATTGTCATCATGCCCTACAAATGTTCAGTGGTTAATTGCCGTGGTAATTACGACAAAACTAAAAAAATAAGCGTATTTTGATTTCCTAAAGAAGAGGAAATGACTTAAAGTCATTCCTCAAGAAAACTTGAATGTTACTAAAAATTCCAGGGTAAGTTATTTGCTTATTTTTTTAAATATAAATAGTAATAATTATTTGTGTATAACTTTAACGTTTCGAAGTGTTTTAAAATTAAAATTTGTTTTAAATAAGTGTTATATATACAAATAAAACATTTAAAACATGCTTATTGACCATGTAGTAACGTTAGATTTTTCTATTTTCAATTGTATTTTTAATATTAAAGTTGCATCTTTCGTTAAATTATGAAAGTAAATTATATTTTAAAATAAAAATTGAAAATATTTTTAATGCAGATATTTGATATCCATATGTTCTGTTTAATATCATTAAAATTTTATAATTGTGGTCTTAATTTTTTAAATTAATTTAATGTAACAATTTAACAAACCTTTTTGTATCAAATGATTAAATATTCCTATTTTATTTTAAATAGTTAATATTTAACTGCGTTAAAATATTCATCTGTCAACAATTTATAAGAAATAGCTGCAAATTTCTTTTATGTAATAAGTAGTAGAATTTGTAATAGCATACGTAAGTAGTAGAATTGTAATAAAAATTTTCCATTTGATTTCACATTGACTTATCAATCTGCAACATGTATTATATATTTTATGACTAGAAACGATTTATGACATTATTCGAAAAAATATATTATACATCCTTAAACTGAATTTACTTAAATAAAAATTTAATAGATTAAAGAATTTTACTAAATTAATTGAAAATTAATAATTTTTCAAATTCTTTAAATACAAAATAATTTGTTAAGCAACTTTTTATCTTCTAATTGAAATACTGTATTAACTTCTTGTAAATGAATCCAATGACAAATTTTGGATATTTTTTCTCATATTATTTCTTGTTCCATAGATTTGTGAAGCTCATTTCATGGAAACGGACATTCAGAGGCTGTCAGTGATATATGATGAAAAATCTGGAAAAAAAATTAGTGTTTCTCTACCTCATCCCAAATTAAAAGCCAGTGCTGTTCCATCCAAGTTTCCGAATTGTCCTGCTTATCTTTCTATGTTAAAAAGCCATAGAGAGGAGCCCGATTTTAAAAAATTGAGACTGGAAAATAAAAATTTATATGCCACTATTCAAGAAAGCCTTAAGACTAAAGAGTCATATGAAAAGAAATTTTGTTTTAATTCCTTTGATGAACTAAAGAACTTTTAAGAAAATTTTATCACCGATTCTAACTGTGATATCTTAAAAAATGATAATTTTATCATGTTTTTATTTGTAACATCTGCCTCATGTCCAGTATTAGAAGCAGCTGTCACCATAGACAAACCTTTATCTGTGGTAAGTACAATTAAAAGTGTTAAACTTGACAAATTAGATAATTATTTTTTTCCAATGACTACCAACAACATTAATGTTATACTTGATATTTTAAAATCTATTGAAAAAGGTATTGTTGATGATAAAAGAAAAAATTATTTACTTAGTTTACTTGCACATATCATTGATGAATTAAAAAACGTCTATAAGGATAACAAAAATTTACTGGATTTTATCAAAGAACAAATATTATTATTACAAAGTTCGAAGCATCATCGGAGATATTCTCCTGATTTTTTAATCCTTTGTGCTTTGCTATACTCCATATTGCCTCATTCTTATAAAATTTTTTTTGCTGCATGCATTCTTACTAAAAACAATAGTAGGACTAGAAAATAAAGGTTTTAAACAGTAAAAATTAAAAATTAGTGAAACAGTAAAAATTATAAAAATTAATTATTGTGTAATTGTAAACTATTGTCACAAGAATTTGAAAAACAGTTTATGTAATGTAAAAATCAGAGGTCCCTTGCATGCAACATAACATTATATAATCTTAGATTTTTAGAAATTTATTTTCAATTTGATTGTCGTAAACATGATGTATATAATATTATGAAAATTATTGTGTATGCTTCAACCAATACTTTATTAAAAGATTATTGTAAGAAAGTTAATGATGATCTGATAAAAAATAAATGTAATAAGACAAAACACAGAAAATTAGAAATATTTAAAAAATGACTTTGTGTTATGTATTTGAAATATTGTATAATCTATTGTTTTCAATAAAAAATTTTTTTCCCCATATATTTCCTTGTTTATTTACTGTGTAAAATATTAAATAAAATTTCCTGTTGTTTACATTATCAAATTATTTTCAAAACATGTTAAGGTGATAAATAAATTTTAGAAATATTTACCAGGATATGAATTATAAAAGTTAAATTTAAACTTTCAAAAGTTGTTTGTGTCAATAATATATACTTATCTATAAATATCTATTCATATATTAAAATTCTCATTTTTTAAATTACTCATTAACTTTGAATAGCTTATCAAATAATAGAAATTTCCATGTACACATTACTTTAAATTGCTACAAATAATTATTTAAAAAATATTTTTCTATGAAATTGAAATTACGAGAATAAAAATCCTTAGACATCAATTTACTAATAACGAAGAAAATATTAATGAATTTAGAAAATTCTAAACAAATGTAAAAATCATTATCAGAATGATGAATTTTTAACTCTGTAAAAATATTGATGGGTCAAATATACAAGAAATGTCAAAAAAAATTTTTATATAAATTCTTGAGAAATTCTAAAATTGACAGGTGTGAAAAAAATATAAATTTAATATATTTAAATTAAGGATTTTATGTCATAAGATAACATTACACAGTAAAGTAAGCTCATTTTGTAAATAATTTCTTAATGTTTCTTGTGCAGTAAATTCATTTTCCATTCATAAAAAAAAAAAATTTCTTCCTCCTTCACTGTGTTTTTAATTAAAACGAAGTGAAAATCTTTTTAACCAGAGGTTTTTCCCATTCAAGTGATAAAAAAACTCCTCTAAAAAAAGTAAGGGAATTTTGAGTCCGCCTCCAGAGCATGACTCATCCTTTCACTGCAGAGGCTTTCTACTCTAGGAGGTGTTGCCTGAACCCATCGATTCCACATTTTGCTAACAGTCATTGGATATCGACCGACACGAGCAGCAATACTGCGATAAGATAAACCGCAATCCTGGTACGCTACAATTCGACCTTCATCAAAGTCAGAAACGTGCTGGTACGCATTTCTCCTTCTTACACGAGGCATCACAACAACTTTTCACCAAGCAACAACGTTCAAATGCAATTTGTGTATGAGGAACCGGCTGAACAATTTCCTCATTTAAACACAATGTAGGTGTCGCTACTGGCGGCTGCTTTGTCTGAATGCGCTGAAAAGTTAATCATTTGCATATCACAGCACCTTCTTCGTTTCGTATAAATTTCACGTCTGTAGCATGTCGCCTTCTTGGTGTAGCAATTTTAATGGCCAGTAGTGTATATATAAGAGGCATTATTACCTCATTTATAGAATTAAATTGTAAGCTTTATCATTACTTTAACAGCAAAAAAAACTACATTTTCTAATGATGTTCATAATTTCTGTATTAATTTATGAATATTAAATATTAAGCTTTTTATCATTATTTTAAAATTTATTTTAAAATTATTTAAATACTTACATTTGTTTACAAAACATTTTAATTGTATTATTTCCACATTAGTGTAATTAGTTGTTTCTTAAAAGAATCAATCTCTGCATTTTACTATGAGAAAATAATTATATATCTACAATTTTTTGTGGTATAAGAAATAACATTCTAAAAATTAAACTAATACAACATATTTTTAAAATATTAATTAAAAACTTATTGTTTAAAGAAATAATTAAGATTTTTTTTAAGTTAATAATATTTTTAGAGATTCTTTTAACTATAGTTTTTAAATGAAAGTATTAAAAAAGGAGAAAAGTAGCCAAAGTTATAATTTTTTCGAAGGTTCGAAATATTATTTTCACTGTATATTTTTTGGAAAAATGTATATTGTTTTCTTGGAAATTATGTATTGTATTGGAATTTATTTTTCCTTATATTTATAAATGCCAATCATTTGACAGTTCTTTGAATCATCATTATAAAACTTAATTCTTTGTATCATGAACCTTTTTTTTATAAAAAATATTTTTTAAAAATGTATCTCAATCTATGTGTTTCAGATAATTGATATTATTTTGTTCTCTCATTTTGTAGTAAATTATTAAGCAAAATCAATACAGAATCCATAATTTTTATCAAATGCATTTATTTACTTCTAACTAACCCTCTTACTGTGCACATCCTATGATTTCCACATACAATGTAGAAATAGTAAAATGTGCACAACCCGAATTTTTGTGGGGATGCATTTTTGACCTTTGCACAATCCATTCTTTCCCAGTTCATGGTTTCAATTCACTTTCCTGGTGATGTTTGTCCATTCATATGTAAGACAATAAATAGCATTACTTTTTAAAATTTTGCAAAATATACAAGAATTTTTTGTAGTATTTTATGCACACTTTTCAAGACATATTTGAGGTTTTCAAATATGTCTTGCAGAAATAAGACATCATACAAATAATATAATTTATATTTTTGGCGATATTACCAACACTGATAGTGGTCTCTGATTTTTAATATATTAAAAACAGTTATAGAGAAACTGATGAGAATTTCTCGAATTCCTATGAGGATAGTGATGAATCTGATCCTCCCTGATTGCATTAATAAGTATGTTTTACCTTTGTGTATTTTATATAATCATTTTTCAATTTCAATAATCTGACAACCTTTTTACAATAATTTAACCAACAAAAAAACTCTCTTTTACAAAATATTTTTTATGTATTTAAACTTTAACCACTTCCCTTACACATTTTCTTGAAAAAATTGCCAAAAATCCTCCCATTTTCTAATTTTATTATTAAATACAAGGAAACAAAACAAAATATGTAAGTTTAAAGTTGAATTTTTAATATTTTACAGATCTAAAAGCATTTAGTTTTAATATTAGTTTACTATCCCAAGTTATCTCGAGAAAATAGACAAAAGTTAAATATTAATCATTATATGATAGTTTTTGAAACAAGGGACAACACAAAGTGATATAATTCTGTACACTAGTATCTGGTTTTTTTTTCTTATCGTTTTTTAAATTTTACACCATAAATGAGCTGGCGGAAAATCACTCAAATCAGATACACTTGAACTGTAGTCTGCAATAAGGCTACATACAGAAGAATCACTTTCACTATTTTCAATGTCCATCTTATCATAATCACTAGCTGAAAAATCTCTCATCACTTCTGCTATCTTCCATCATCACCATTATTTTACTTTTTTTTAATACAACTATCCTTCTTTGTACATTACAAACCAATAAGATGTCATACACTATACAACATGAAAACATGTGACCAATCCTGCCAAAAGAACCGTGAAATCAATGAACCTTGGCAAATTGTCAGTTAAAGCTGAATATTTCTTTTAATTTATCCAGGCCAAATAAAACCGTGATAAAAGAAATTGTAATTACAAATTCTGCTTCACCCAAGTTTTTTCAGGATAATAATTAACTGCAATATATAAGAACTTGTGATAACTCAGGATAATCAAGCAAACAGTTAAAATATATGTAATCTTATAATGTAATATGATAATACTATATATGTTAAAAATATATACAAAATATATGTAGATTTGAAGTATGTAATAAAAAAATATGCAAATTTTTAAACCTATTTTGATTTAAAAAAAAAAAAGACACACAGTGAGAGAGCTAACAATCTTAACTCTATTCTTAAGAGTAAATTTTAAAAATATTGCCATATTTTTAAAATTTACATAAGAGTTATCTGTTCATCATTTATCAAAATATGTCAACATTTATTTAATTAAAAAAGAAAAACGTTTTAAGTCAAATTTTCCTACATATTTAAATATAAAGCTTCTGAGAAAACTAACTTATTTTTTTTTTACTTAAAGGACATCAGATATTTTATCTACAAATAGAAATAATGCATATTTTCTATTGGGTGCTTAAAATTAAGTCTTTCTGTTTTGAAAGCAATGCTTTTTATATTCACAAATGTAAAATAGTTTTATTTGTCTATAAGCACAAATAGATAATTATAATCAAGCATTGACTGAAAATCGCTTTAATAGATTTGTCTTCCTATAGCAAAAAGATATTTGGATACTTCTGAAATACACATAAAAAAATTTGCATGAAAATTTGGTTTAAAATGCAGTTATAACAAGCACAAATTATTAAAATAGTATACAGATGGGGGAACTGAAATAAAAAATAATTTGAAGCATAACAAATTATAGTTTTCCATTTATTTTGAACAACACAGTGATTGAAAATCATAACTGAATATTTGCATTCTCATGGCAAAAATATACTAATTGATACTTTTGCAATATATAAGAAAAAAACATTAATTTGAAAACTTCATTTAAAAGTGTAGTTATTTCAAGCACAAGTTAGGAAAATAATAAACTGCAAATAGGTGAAATGAAAAATTAAAAATAGGGTAAAATATCGTTTTACGTTACACAAAATGTATGTATCATAGATACAGTATTCTTTTATATAATAATTTTTGCAAAGAAACCAATTAAGTTAAAAAAATATATTTAAAAATATAATTTTGAAATTTAATATTTGTTTCTATTTTTTTCTGAGGTGTTCAACTTTTATATATATATATATTTATATACCAGAAGTAGACATATATGATAAAAAATACAAATTTTAGTTTTTTTTTTATATTTTATAAAAATATATATACACTAATTTTTTTTTTGGCATAATTGTATTTGTTTATAAATTCTTTAAAAGAACATAGATGATAATTTTAGAAAAGGAAATAATTATTACAAAATTTCAGTAATCAATTTGAATTGTAGAAATATCAAACATATAAATTTTATAGCAAAAGTTTTCATATTTAATATAAAATTAGTTAAATCTCACTGTAGAAATTCCATAAAATGTTGACTGGGGCAAATGTTTTTTTTTCCCCCCAACAGCGGGCACTTGGGTAATCAATCCTTTGCCACAACAATGCCCGAAACTGCTACTCATTTATCGCTACCTAGTGGGCACCTGTGAACCAAGTCACGGAGGCGAGTAACATTATGCACGTCACACCACCAAAAACCCATTTATAGGCCGGGTTACATTCATAAATCATCTCAGGAAAAAACAAGAAACACAGAGAAAGAGAGAGTATATATCCATGCCCAAGCCGGGATTCAAACCTAGGTCTTCCCTATCCGTAGTCAGATACGCTAACCACTAAACAGTGTAGGCGGTGACTGGGAAAATGTAAATGACTCAAAAAAGCAATCACCCACTTGAAAGTTCTATGCAGCTTGGTGTTCTACATAAATTGGCCAAAATAAGATTGGTTTGATTGTTGCTCTACATTAACTCTTTACAAACAATTACTAATTGGAATGGGACTTACAGTTTAAACAGATTTTTAACAACTACAAACCTTGAGGTGGGAATCAAACTCATGAGCTGTTGAACCAAAGGATTAAACATAAGTCATTCAGCTGATAAATTGAGCTAGTCAAAATATGTAGCATAAATAACATTCCTGATATATACAACAAAACTGAATTCCAATCACTGCTACAACTTTTTTCAAAATAAGGACTGACTAATATGATTTACATCACATGTTCACTACAAGCAATACAGGAAAAATTAAAAGGAAATACTTAACGAATTTAATAAGAGATTATATGCAGTTTTTGAAAAATGTCATTGGTGGGTGCATTTTAATTAAATTCATTTCTTGTAAATTATTATTTTAAAATTGTCTGAGATTGCTCATTAGGATCACAAATTAATAATATATATTTTTTAATCTGAAAAAAAAATCTACAAATTTATGCAACAAAAAGTTTTAAAAAAAATTTACTCAGTAAAATTCCTAATACATAAAATTTAATTTGTTTGAGAAATCCTATTTAATATTTTTTCTACCTTTTGGAGTTAAAGTAGGCAAAATTTCTTCAGGCGGCTCTTTAGTCTCTGAAATCTTTTCAATAGATTCAACTCTTCTGAGTATCATTGGGATCACACTTGTTTTAGATGCATCAGACACTGAAGAGCCCTATGCAAATAACCAAAAATGTTAAAATTAGTGCAATAAATGAAATCAAAGTTCTATTTTAACAATTCAATACTAATTACAATTCAATAACAGTTAAAACTATACTAAGCAATCAAAAAACTATTCCTGAAATATTCATTGTTCATCAAAATTAAAACATTAAATTTTGAAAACTCTTTTCAAATGATTAATACAACTAATTTTATAGTAATTTTCTTTAAATTATTTATATTTGAATTTTTACTACTTTCACATTTTAATTATTTTAATGTTTATTTTTTTATATGATTGCATTTTATCTTTTGGCAAAAAAACATAACATTTATTTGAATTAAATTAGCCACATACTACTTGGCTATGTATAGAATATTTATTTTTTCGGCACATAAGTAAAACAAAAGATATACACCCTAGAAATTATTAGCTGATTCTTACACTAAAATATAAATAAAGGTTAAAAGTGCAAAATAAAAAACTTTATTTATAAGCAGAACATATTATGATGCTGCTCTTATATAAAAAAATTCTTATCACAAGTGTTTCATAAGAATTTCTGGAAATAAAATATTTTAATAAATAGAGATAACTAATTTCATAGTAAATGATGATGACATTATCTTTAGGATTTCAAAAATAAAATACCATTCTCTACTCTAAGCACTCATTAAACTACCTCCTCTAAGTCTACTATTTAGATTTCATAATTAATAAGAAGTTTGATTTTTTTCTTATGACAATAGAGATTTCACATCATTGAAGTAAGTAATGTATACATGTTTAGCATTAGAAATAAGGATACAGATCATATTTATATTATTTTAATAATAATGTGACTATTATTATTTTGAATATATTCATTAAAAATTTATAAAAATGAAATTTAAAACATTTTTTGACAAATAATTTAATTATTCAATATATAAAAATTTTACACTATTTATAATATTCTAACCCTGATAATATAGAATTTTTAAGAAACATATAGAAAATTTGCATTTATATTGAACAATTTATGATTAAATAAATATATTTAGCTATAAAAATAAAATCCTTATTCTAGGTGCTTATTTTTAACTGGCTTGAATTAAAAATGTTTGCATGGAATAAGCTCACCTTTGACTAACCTAAGCCACAGAATGTTCCATTTTTAGAAATTTCATCACAGCATTTGTAATTATAATTTAAATCCTAATTAATTTTGATTTGAACTCATTACAAAGTTCCTTATGCCACAATACACCATATTCTTTTTGAGAAAGAAGCATTTGATTATTTTCGTCCTTTTAAAATTGTCGTTAATACCTAACCTAAGGTACAGAAAAAATATTTACAGTGTAATATTCTTCCTTCTTTTACAGTTGTAATTTTAGAATAATATTTATTAGCCTTATTTTCAAAAAGTGCAGTCCCCCCCCCCCACTTGTAACTCATTATTTCTCAATATGTTGATCAAAAATATATTAGAGAATTCAAGCAAAAAGAATCTAGACTTCATTATTTAATAACTTTTGCAACTAAAGGGAATTTTCAAATATTTCATACCTCATTTCATAGTGCAAAATAATACTTTAAACAAAGCAAATAATAAATAGCTTTATTTTACAAGTTGCAATTTTGTTGAGTATATATTTTTTTATTGGAAGTATGGTCAAGAACTGCCTATTTTTGTAGATAAAAATATTAAATCTTTAACTAAAAGGAATCTAAGAAAATCAGAAAAATTTTTATACATATTTGAATATTATAAATATAAGCTAATTTCTAATAATCAATGAATTAAACATCACATTTTTGTATTTTAATTTATTAATGTAGTGCTAATTTAAAATAAAATTAATACCCTGTTAAAATCAGAAACAATGTCAAAGATAACATAGATTAATCAAGTCATAATGAAACGACTAATTATATTAGTGAGTTACAAGTCACTTATGAACAAATATAATGGCCATTTTCCAGTATAAATTAAACTTAATACAGAAAATATAGACAAGAAAATAGCAATCTAATAAACTATGTATGCAATTAATGTTTGAATATTTATTTTAAAAAAATGCAAAATATAAAGAAATAGTTGAATTTGTCAATGCAATTACAATAAAGCTTGGTGATTTACCTTTTCAAAAATTTAATTCACAAAAGTAAAATAAAGAGAAGAAACAGTTCAGAAAGATAAAAAGAAATGATAAGAACATTTTAATTTTGTATGTAGCACCCGGCGAAACAATTCCTTGGTTAAATTATTGAGCATTTGCATGTAAAATCTAACAAACCTGCTTTAACACTCCCACAGTAAACAAAAATGTTAATTCATCATAAAAAATTTTAGAATATTTTTAATAAACAATATACAAGGTTTGTTTGTCACTCAGTGATTATTTTTTGCACATGAGGACTAATTAAACCAGGGCCTATATTTAAAGTGAATTCTAAACCATTACAAACATACATCCCCAAGGAGGGATTTGAACCCATGAACTGCAATATTCCAGAGAAAGTTTCAAACAATGAAAATAAATCTTTATATCTTTAAAAAGTATAGAAATTGAAGTATAAAATTATATATGTTGCATTAAAATTACATTTCATGTATCGCAACAGGTTTCATGCTTAAATGGTAGATATTATTGTAATTTAACATGTAAATCATAAAACATTTTATTTTGTGTAATAAATTTATATATTAAGTGAATAAAATATAAATCAGGACGAAAATTTTGTATTTAAAATTGTCTTTAAAGAATTCAAATGTTTAATTCCAATTTCAAGAAAACTATAAGCTAAAAAGAAATAATCTTAAGGGGAACTTTATTGGAACAAGTAGACTTCTAATGAATTATTTTCATTGATACTATTGATATCTTTTGCAAATAAAAATATATAAGTGAAATTAACAAAAACAGTACAGAGCTCAACCATCATTATACCTATAAATACTGAAATAAAGAATGAAATCTAATCTCATGAGATTCCTGTTGATAATATCAACTATAAATCAATTACAATTCAGATACACATACGTGATTTTTTGTATACATATATTGAAGCTATTTATGTTTCTAAAAAAGTAAGAGTCCATACGTAAAATAAAGCTCCAAAATTATAATTAAAGTAGAAAATATGAATTAATTTCATCATGTTTAATTAAATATCATTAGGTGATCAAAATGGCCCCAATAATGTATTAGATTTCATATTTATTCTTAACATTTTAATTAAAAAAAATTCTTGAAAATAATGCAATTAAAAAACATCAAATTAATGATATACCAATCCTATAATTTAAATAATAAAAAAGAAAATTTAAAAGCATATTTTGGGCATTTTTGTTCATTATATATAATCAATAAGGGTGTTTCCTTATCTAATAATGTTAGTGACTTGCAGATTATTTTAATAATATGCCACTAATCATATTTTATATAAGTTATGATAGAATAAATTTCAGATAAATCTAAATCATGATATTTCTGAAATCATATTTTTTGTTGACATTAAAATTAAATTTTTAAAAAAGTGTAATACTTTTTTTCTTATACCAATTAAATGGCTGGTTTCTTGCTCAACTGACAATTTTTGCACATGAGGGATAATTAGCCCAGGACTTACGATTTAAAGCGGATTTCAAATGAGTAATGACTACAAACATCCAAGCCAAGATGGGATTCAAATTACAAACAGGGATGCCAGCTTGGCAGTTTTTCAGGCAAGAAATTTTACACTATTCTTCACATTTAATGAGATATATTATGTTTTAGTATCCTAGAATCAGAACAATAAAGTTAAAAACTTTCTATTTCTTTAATGCTACTTTATAATATTTTAATTCATTTCAGATTCCATTTCATAAATTTATTATTTATAAAAACGCAAAGATTCATTACATAAAAAATATGCTTACAAAATTATTGTATTAAAAAAACAGATTAAATATCATCAGATTTACAAAAGTAGGGTTTGAAAGTTAAGTAATATTAAAAGTTAATGTTATCTGCTTTCTATGACAAGTAGTTAAAATGTAGGGTACTATGACTGTTCCGGCCATGATTTTATAAGTTTCTGTAATTTATAAGATAACAATTAAACCTTCAATAAAAAATATGAAAAATTAAAAGAACTTATTTTTTTCTTGACAAAATTAAATAAGATCACATAAAATAGATAACATAATATTTATACATTGTTATTGCAATTTTTAAAATAAGTTTTTTTTCGATATATTTTTCGGTTAAGTTGACATAAAATTCATGTACTAATACTTCTATTAAAAAACTAATCAACAACTTTGTTTTCAAGCATTTTATGTTTCTTTTCAATAAGGAAAAAATATCAAATAAGCTAAATAAAATTACAGTATTTCTTTTATAAACTTGAATTATATATTTCATTGATTTTTCATTTTGCATTCAGTTTCAAACTGTTATCTGAATGAGCACCTATTTCAAGAAAGTGGGGGGAGGGAAATCTTTCAAAATATGCTTTTATTTCAGAAGTAGAGATTAAATCTAATTAGATAGCTTTTAATTTATAACTTTCATTAAAAGCAGATTGTGAAAATGAAAAATATGAAAATTTATTTTCATTTATCATTAAAAATCTAAAAGATATTTTTTTAATAAACCAGAAGAACTCATTTCTTTTGGTTTATTGAAATTTTCCATAAGATTCACATTTCCATAAGAATTTTCAGGAAATACAATAATTAGATGGCATGCATCTTTTAAGCAAATAAGGAAATGAATACAACTTTCCGATCTTTGCTTTAATATGGCCAACTGATTAGTATTTTTACACTATGAATAAAAAATTTAAGATTATAATAACTTTCAAAATAATTATTATTCAAGGTGTCATTATATAATTTACACTTCACAGGAAGACTAGCACAAAAATAATAGGAAAATGAATAATAATTATCTTCATACACTTATAATTATACACTTGCAATAAAAGTAAAGAATATAGCTTACACTAGGAGAAACTAAGGATGACACAGATGTATTATCAGTATGTAATATTGCAGATGTAACTGGCACAGCATTTGAAGTTGAAGAGGAAACTGCTACTGTAACAGAAGGTTTTATGTTTTGACTGTTGATGTAAAACAAAGGAGGTGATGATACTTGCTTAAGATTACTCGACTGATTTAAAACTGCACCTTGTGATGAAAATCGGGCATTGGACAAAGAAGCAATTTGATTTGTAGGGCCTTGTAAAGAAAATGGTACCTGTACAAATTGTGGTTGAAATGTAGACGATGTATTTACAAACTGAAAGCTTGCAGTACCAGAGTTCTGTGACTGAACTTGCACTATACGAAATGGTAGTTTAGAAACAGAAGGTACTGCAGCAATTGTAGGGTTCTGTGACTGTACTTGCACAATTTGGGAATTTAAATTAGTCACTGGTCGCACATTTTGAGATGAAGAAGGAATATGCACAATTTGAGGAGGAGATGTCAATGTAAATGATCCAATATGACGCTCACTAGTCTGAGACACAACTTGTCCACTAGAATTAATCTGCACCGTACTATTAATAGATACATTAGAAACATTAGATGTTTGCATATGTGATATACTAGTTGCATTATGTGCAGCAAGATCTTTACGTATTGTTTCTTTGATAGCTATCCAATTAGTATGATGTAGTGATAGCTGAGCGGGACTTAAGGTTTCCTCTTCACATTCCAATATAAGTTGACTATTTTTTAAAAGATTACCAGGAGTTAGAGTTGGAATTTCAGTTACAATAGTATTACTGGTAGAATTTGCATGAATACTAGAAGTAAAAACAATGGCTTGAGAGGAAGTCCCAGATGAAACTTTAAATTGAGTTGACTGTGAAATTGGTGGCTTTAATATTGTTGCAGACAAACCCTGGAGTTGAGATGATTGTAAAACTGGTTGTTTCAGCACAGATGACATTTGATTCTAAATATAAAAAAGTATTTGTATAAATTGCATATAACATATCAACTAAATAAAAATCAATTAAAATAACATTTAAATGGCAATATTTAGCCCTAAATATTTTCTAATTTACTTTATGCGAAATTGATAGAAATATAAGCATATTTAGAATTATTTTTTTAGATTATATGTTAACTTTGTTTCTGTAAGAATTTAAAGCATATGATTTAAATTAATATATTAGATAACCAACTCAGTGTAATATTTTTTCAGATTTTAATGTCCATTAATAACTTGTAAGTAATTAATAAGTTACTGAAAATATGAAATAAAAAATCTTAAACCTGTATATCTGGTTATGTTTGTAACTTGAGTTTAGTAAACATTGTAAAAGTTTGCTCATTTGAAATTCACATTTACATTTAGATGTATGTAAGACACTTTTACAAGAAGTACTATTCTGAATTCTTTTCAATTTTAAAATAAATTTTGAATAAAAGAACCCATTAGATACAGGTTTTAAGTCTAACTATAAGAAAATAGAAAAAAAAGGAAAATTATAAGAGAAAATACTATTTACATTTTCTTTGCAAATATTAGGTCTACCGGAAAGTTCTGTCCATTTTTAGAATGAAACAAAGGAATATATTTTTTCATACTTTGGATAAACTTTATTGAATAATATAATTGCCATGATTATTTATGACTTCTTGCCAGCATGATGGCAATTTGTATACCCTATTTTTAAAAAACGTCTTATCTCTAGAGGCAGAAAATTGAACCAGTGCTTGTCTGATATCTTCTTCATTCTTGAACTGTTTGTCTTACCAAGAAATTTTGTAAAGACAGAAACAAGTGAAAATCAGATGGCGCTAGGTCTGGAGAGTATGGTGGATGCGACAGAATTTCCCAGCCTAGCTCTGCAACTTTCTGAAGAGTCCCCAAAGCAGCATGTGGCCTGGCATTGTCAAGAAGCAGTATGATGTCCTTCCTATTGAACATCGCCGGCCTCTTTTCTTGGAGTGCTGTTTTTAATTTATCCAATTGTTCCAATTGCTGACAGTACCTCTCCGAATTTAGCCTTTCGTTTGGTTTCAACAACTCAAAATGTATTGGTCCTCGAATGTCCCACCATATACACAACATTCTCTTGTTCAGGCTCAACTTCGTTTTAGAGGTAGAGGGGGCAGGTTTTCCAGGTTCACAATATGTCCTTTTCCTTATAATGTTTTCATAGCTAATCCACTTTTCATCCCCAGTTATAATCTGGTCCAAGAAGAGTTCAATTTTATTACATGCAAGCAGAGATGTGTATATGATGATTTGATCATTCAAATCCTTCTCACTTAACTAGTGTGACACCCATCTCGTATACTTCCACACAAACCCTAGTTTCCGAATAAGGTCAGAAATGGTTTGTTGAGATGAATCAAGCCTTTCCACAATCTCCGATGTTGTCAAAAAAGGATCTTGCTCTAACATGATCTTGACAGTATCGTCATCGATCAAAGATAGTTGCCCAGAGCATGGCTTATCAGAAAGGTCGAAATCACCTACATGAAATTTTTTTAACCATCTTCTGCATGTTCTATCGGAAACTGTACTTTCACCAAGCACTTTCAATAAATTTCTATACGCTTCTGTAGCATTTCTTCCTTGTTGGAATTCATACAAAATACAGTGGCATAAATGAACTTTATCGGTAGACATGGGTACACAATCGTGTCTCACTTAATACTAACTTGATCTTCGTTTTAGTTCATCTGCGACGAAAATGTGTATACATTGTTAGCGATCAAAAGAGAGAGCCAAATATGTGTCACAGGAATATGCGCATACTTGTTGAAACTGATTGTAATCGGAGCGGACAGAACTATCCGGTAGACTTTATATTTTATATTCTCTTGAAAATACTAAAACAATCAAAGAAAGTCCGGCTACAATATTTATAGTAAAACGATTTAGAATAGGATTACAATTACATACCATTGTACTATAAATATTCTCTGAATTTTAACTTTTCCTTATTGGTGCTACAGAACCAAGATGAGCCTCAGCCTGCTGCACAATGTTCCCCCAGACAGCTCTGTCCCTGAATTTAATGCTATTGTCAGAATTTTAAAGTGTTAAGATCATTCCAAACATCAAGAGTCAGCTTATCCTTTCTCTACCTTGTTACTTATTACAATGGGCTTCTAATACAAGATCTTAACCATTAAATAGTAAGGTGATCCCTCAATATGCCCAAGCCATGAAAGCCTCTGCTTTGATCAATATAACTGTATTTTTATGAGTAATAACATCAAATTCATCATTAGTTTTAATTCTCTAATAATTATTATTTAACTATAATGGACCAAAAAATTTCCTAAGTATTTTCTTTTCAAATATTATTACCTATATCATTTTGTGTCAAAGTCCAGGTTTTACAGGCATATGTCACCATGGGACAAAAAAGCCTTTTTTGAACACTTCTGGTTTAGTTGCTTTCAAGACCAATTTATTTTTAAACAGATACTGATAAGAAAAATCAAAATGGTTCTCACATTCAAGATTCTGGAATAGTACTTCTCTCTCTCTCTCTCTTCTGAAGTAGTATTTGAAAAATTTATAATTGTACCCAAATAAATAAAATTATCAACAGTTTTCAATTTAAAATTATCAAATAATCCTTATTATAAATTTAGTTTCTTCCAAGTATATTGTTCAATAAGTAAAAAGCCAGTTATGCCTGCTAACTCTAGGAATTGTAAATCTATCAAGTTAAATTCACTAATTATGAAAATTTTCCAATTAGTTGATTCATTGAAAACTCTCTGAATACCTAAGGTGAATTTTTCTCAGAATTATTTCTTAATGTTTAAAATCTGTATATCAGTAAAAATAATTCTAAGCTTAACATATAATTTTGAAAATAAAATTTTAATTATAATACTTACACTCATAATCATACCATATAAGCAATATCATATCAAATTTATAATTAGAAAAAATTATTGAAATAACAAATACAATAAAAATATAATACAAAATAAAAAAATTATACTTGGTTCTATTCAAAAGCAGCAGTGGTTATTTTAACACTTCTAACTATAATGTTGATTGTGTTGATCAACAGTATGGTTATATATATATATATATATAAGGGCTAATTAAATCTGGACCAAAAGTACATTCTGAATCACTACAAACATTTATGCCCAAGGGGAGATTCGAGTCTCCAAACTGTTGAACAAAAAGCAAGAGAGTTAACCATTCAGCAGCCAGCTTAGCCAACTACAATATGGAGAGGGATTGTTTTTAAGTGGGACATGCATTCAATAGTAGTTTTTTAGAATAATGGTTTAAGTTGGTGATAAACTTAATAAAATAAAAAATAATATAAGAAAATTCATTTTTCTTCCCTAAAAATATTGAAGTGAAATACAAAATGAAAAATATCAATAATGAGATGATTAATCAAGATTAGACAATTTCAACATTTGGAAGTTTAAATGCTGGTCAAAAAGTCATAGAAATACCAAACAAACTTCTATATGAAATTTTCTCCAAAGATAAAAATATTACATAATTTTATTTTCAGAGAGAAATTTCAAATTGTTTACATTGTTAAATAGAGGGAAAAATTAGTTTAAAGTAAGCATTTTTAAAGTTAAAGAATGAAGAGCTTGTATTATTCATAAAAATATATCTTTTAATATTTATATACAACAAAACTTTATTTAACAAACAAAACTTATATATATATATATATATATATATATAACTCAATTATATTCATAATATGAAATACCATCAAATGAAACAGTGTTTATCATAATAATTAATATTATTACATCATAATAATTAATATTATTATAATTACAGCAAATTATTTTATAGGAAAAAGTTGTCTCAAGACATGACATGTCTGAGTTTTATTTATTGGAATTTAATTTGAGATTTTTTTTACTTACAATTTACTTTGGATATTTCTTAATGGTTATATTAGATGCTTCATTGCAAATTATTATAGTTTTATTAAGTGTTTCAATCAATAGTGTCATCTTCTATTTACTTCAATAGGAGAAACAATCTTCAAATTTCATCAACATCATATAACAAAGACATATGAATTTTTGTAAAACCTTAAGACAGTGATTCTCAACCTGTGGGGCGCGACCCCCTAGGGGGGCGTGAGCACACTAATGGGGGGGGGCGCGATCATATCCAAGAGAAAATGTTATTTAAAAAAATTTATTAAGTGACTGAAAGGAAAGAACACACACACACATACAAAACAAAA
>JAPDSC010161572.1:11227-46332 GCA_026290005.1 Latrodectus geometricus | reverse complement strand
CATTATTATTGTATATATTTTTTTGTATGCGGTGGGGAGGGGGCGCGCGATGAAAATTATGATTGAAAATTGGGCCGTGAATACTAAAAGGTTGAGAAACACTGCCTTAAGAGCTTTAGTGGCTCACTAACTGCATGCCACTTCTTGTAAATATCAGCATCATTTGCTACAGGCAGTGATTGGAAGAGTGACTAGACTCACTCTCACTGGGTTACTAAACCTTCATAGGTAGAGGACATGTCCATGTTACTCTGTGATGTCCAAAGTCCTTCTGCTAGTGCGGCATGGATATGAAGAGGGGGTGCCAGCTTATCAACTGACTGTGATTCAAAATTACAAAGTACTGGGAGATAGGTGAATATTCCAAACTCATTATCCTTAAGGAAAAATCTGGGACTCAAATGTATCAAATGTATATATGCTATCTCATTGATAAATTTTACTAATTTTGCTAAGACTCAAAATCATATGAATATATAAAATTATTCTTCATATTTACAATTTTATAGGTCCTCCAGAGGCCTATAAAATGTCTAAATCCATTCAGTAAAATTTCAGGTCAAAGGATATGTATGCAGGACAAAACAAAATATGTTGCTCAATTCTGTCAGTAAATATTAGTTTCTTATTGGAAAATAACTAAAAATACTCCTGACTTCACAGAAGTGTTATCTTTTCCTAACTGGCTACCATTTATAACTGTTTGTCATCTTATTTATAGGCTGAAACTTAGTCTATACAGAGAGGATTAAAAGAGAAATCCCAATATCAACTATTCTCATGTACGCTTATGCTCTAACCACGATGTTCACCATGGTCGATCGTAAAGACATGATAGGTAGTCTGAGCGACCATCCCGATAATGACCTCGGATATAAACAATTTAATTTATGACTTATGACATAGAGTCAATGAATTACTTAAAATAAATATTTACTACAGTTTAAGCTTTAAAACCTAAAACAAACTGTGCAAAGTAATAGAATGAATTTGTCATTTTACAGTAGAGAATTAAATGGAAACAACTTGACAACGTGGGATATTTAGATTGTATCCAGTAGCCAGCACAATGATAGTGATGCAGCGAGTCAACTAGTCTATCTGTCACACCTGCCCTTTTAGTTTGTTCTCAGTAGTCTAATGTTGCAGGTCGTTTACTCCCTACCGCTCTGATACGATAATTTGTTGTTTCAACAACCCATCCAAAATGACTCAGAGAGGTCCCAATGCTAAGAGAAGTAAAACAGCATTATCACAAAGTGGGAAGATGATATCTTTTTTGTCATGAAGGAGAAAACTGTTTGTCTCATATCTAACACAAGTGTGGCACTATCAAAAAAAGCAAACGTCGCAAGACATTTTAAAACTATGCATTTAAAATATGCTATAGACTTTGCAATTGGCAGTGAACTTTGAAAAGTTAAATTGCATGAATTAAAGTCTAATTTACATTTACAGTGATGTTTATTTACGAGACCAGGCACCAAAGCTAAAGCAGTAACATTGGCGTCGTTTAAAATTACAGAAGTTTTGATAAAGCAAAAAAAAAAACCATTCGAAGAGGGAGAGTTGATAAAAGAAAAGCTTTTGTAAAGTGGGAGAAGTGCTTTTCCACTATTTTGAAAACAAATATGAAATAATATCGTCAAAAAATAATACTTCTTTGTCACATAAAACTGTGATGCGACGGACTGAAGCTATGAATAATAATTTTTAGGATTTATTAAATGACGATTTAAAAGCTTGTAAATTCCTGTCGCTTCAATTTGATGAA
Source organism: Latrodectus geometricus (assembly GCA_026290005.1). Taxonomy (NCBI): domain Eukaryota; kingdom Metazoa; phylum Arthropoda; class Arachnida; order Araneae; family Theridiidae; genus Latrodectus; species Latrodectus geometricus. The sequence continues at coordinate 44,558 of JAPDSC010161572.1, read as the reverse complement.
TCTACGAATATTAGTGATATTGCACAGTTACACGTTTTGTGAGAATGGACTTCAAAGATATAACTTCAAAAGAAGAGTTATTAACTATAATTCCATTGAAAGGACAAACAAGAGGCCAAGATATTTACAATCCATTTAAAAACTTTATTGATAAGACAGGATTTCCAATATATAAATAGGTCTCTATTACAATGGATGAAGCTCCAGCAAATTGAAAGGAATTGAATTGATTTTATTGCCTTGTGCAATCATAATGAGGAAATTCTCAGTTTTACCAGCTATCATTACATAATCCATCAACAGACATTGTGTTCAAAAATACTAAAGTCAAATAATATAATGCAAATTGCTTTTAAAATCGTTAATTCAATTCATTCAAGAAGTCTTCAGAGACAACAATTTTGGGCGCTTTTGGAAAAAAACTGAATCAAAGGACGGAAATCTCTTATTGCACACAGATGTGACGTGGATAAACTGTGGTGGTTTTTTAAAAAGGATTTCGTATTCTGTTACCAGAAATAAAAAATTTTCTACAAATGAAAAAACAGCACATTACTGAATTGGAAGATGAGAAATGGCTCACAAAACTAGCTTTTCTCTGCGATATCACAGCAAAACTTAACTTTAACCTAAATTTACAAGGAAAGAATAAATGTTAAACAAACATAATAAACGCGATTAAAACTTTTGAAGAAATGATAAAATGGTATGCACAAGACTTTGAAGACTCGCCAAACATTTAGATGTTTTGTTTGAAGATTTAAAAAAAAAAAAAAAAATTCCCTGACTTAATTAAATTGGAAGAAATATTCAATTTTATGATTTTTCCATTTAATGAAAATGGCAACATTGATAGAGTATCTGGAAAAATAAGACATTTAATAGATATCACAGCAGTCAGGGTCGAGGAAGAAACTATTAAATTATGATGCGACATATTTCTTAGATCCAGAGCATATTTAGCGATACTTATTTTCGGAAATTAATTTCTATTAATAAGATTAATTAATTTCTATTAATAAGAAACTATTAAATTATGATGCGATATATTTCTTAGATCCAGAGCATATTTAGCGGTACTTATTTTTGGAAATTAATTTCTGTGGAAACGTTTCCAAATATTTACAAATTGATTTTATATTTGAAATAATACTTTGGATCGACATATCTTAGCAAATCTGCTTTTTAAACCATGAATGCCATAAAAACCTAACATTGGTCACATTAAACAAATGAACATTTAATTTCGTGTTTATGCATTGCAATAAGCTTGGGCCAGCCATAATAGTCGCAGATTATACAGTGCCAAATTTCTACTAAACAAAGTAAATAGGATAGTTAATTTTTGATATATGAATACTTTGATTATTTTCATAAATTTTTATTTTGTAATTATTAAGTTCTTTTTCAGAAAAATTAGATAATTTCCCATTTTTTCTAGTTACCAAAAATATACAAACAAGTACGTTATGTTAATTTAGCTCAGCCATTGGTAGACTGCTTTTGATTTTTTAAATGTGGAGTAGACCCTGGATCCCAAAAGTTTGGCCACCCCTGCTCTACACTATCAAATAATATTTTTAGACTGTAGAGACTGTAATGTATAATAAAGTGCAAAAAAACTAATGGTGTCATAACCAATTGTCAGAGCATTTTGAAATAAATAAGATAATTACAAAACAATACAACTATATTTTTAATATAAAACCTAATTTTAATCAGTAAAAACAGTTAGTAGAGCTTATAATTTTTTTTTATTTTAACCCTGTAAAAATATAATATTTTAATTCAATTATTAATTATAAAAATATAGATAAATGTTACAATGAAAAAATTTCATTTTAAAAATTTTTGTTACTACACTCGCATGTTATATTATTCCTTTTATATTAGTTCTACACTAAAAAGAAACTTTAAATTCAATTTATTATTTATTGGCCAATATATTTCATACAATTTGCTCAAATATTGAGATCTTAAAAACAAATGAAAACAAATATTTAACTAGGATTTGCTGTTTGATAAATATTTGTTTTAAAAAAATATTGAAAGACATTCAGCAAAGTCAACCGTATGTCACTAAATATTAGGTTGGGGAAAAAGAAATCCATTATTTTTACGTGAACTTTATGTAACTTCTTTTGGATTTGCTTTGTAAAAAGTTTAAAACAGCTTTCATGTAGATTTTTAGGTCTTGCGCGTTACGACTGCTGACATGCGGTTAACTTTGATCATTTTTGATATTTTATAGACATTTTTGACGATGCTGTATACACATGCGAGGTGCATCTCTAACATCAAAAATACCCGAACGGAATCGACGAAACAAAAATTGTACGTAACTGGTTGTTACAGTCTTATATAGGACGATAAACACCTTTCACAATTTTAGCCACCCGGCTATCTTTTTCGCCGTTACAAGAGAAAAACGAAAATGTATCGAATTTTCTGTTTGTTGTCTTCCATTTTTAAAACCTTGTACTCGTAACTGAATTAATCAAACAAAAAACCGCAAGAGGATATTTTAGTGTCAAGTGTCACCTTTCCAACGAGCATAAATCTGAAATTGTTTGATATATACCTGACGAGATATCGATCACTACAGACGTCTACCGAAAAAATAATGAATTACTTTTTCCCCAACCTAATAATTTCAAGCAGAACGTGTAAACAAACATAAAATCTAGGTTTAATATTTACATATTCAAACATTTATTTCTGACAATCAATTTAAAAATTACATTCAAATATTTAATATATCCATTGAATTAATTTTGGTTCTTAAATTATAAAACAAATGTATTATAGAATATAGCTATTTTTTCATTAAATAATTAACTTAATAGCCTTTAAGAATATTGTGTTATTTTCAAAAGTATGTTTTCAAATTAAAAAACACTTAATAATGCATGTCTTACTCAAGGGGTGCACGACCTATGACCGAAAAGAAGATAGATTTTGATGAAGAATGCAGTTCTCAAAAACTAATTGACCCAAATGGGCAGACATTGTACAATAGCTCTCAGAGAATGAAAAAGAACAACTCATATTAATTAAGAAGCACTTTTCCGAATAATATAAATAGAGATTTGTTAAAGAGGCAAATATAAATTCAAGCTTTAAACAAAGCAAAACGTAATTCAACACCTAAGTGAAAAAGGTTTTAGTCTGTTTGGCTCATTCCTTAAATTTATTTAAAAGCATGCATAAAAGAAAATTGCATATCTTCAAAGATATATACTTACTTTTTAACACTAACTCAGATATTTACACTTTTGTTCTTCTGTTTTTATATGTTGCTTCTCCTCTTATAAATTTATGTTTTTCAAAGGATTTTTTTAATATTGTTTAATTTTTAATTTTATTTGGAGTAAAAGGACTATAGCATATCTTATTTTTTCTATTTAATTTGATATTTATTTGCCATGATAGCAAATTAAAGAAAAGTAATATAACAAAAAGAAACCTTCAATTTGGTAAAACTAATTCTTTCAAGATGTTTTTATTAACTAAAACTGTCAAATTAAAAACTTATTGTGTTAATCTGGATACGATAATTTACAAAATAATCTTCACACTTATATGGCTATGTTTAGAAACTAGACTTTCCATGACCATGGTCAGTTAAAAACATTCCCAAAGAATACATTTTATGAACTTCCAAAAATTTATATTCTAGAAACAAACAAGTTTTTAATTTTGAGTTTTAACTGAACAATAATTCATATAAAAACTGGAAATTTATCTGAAAATGAAAGTCATCAAATACAGACAGTGCTAAATAAATTAAAAAACTTATCTGTAAAAAATAAAAATACTGGCCCTTATTTTAATAACTTAACTGCTTTTACTTGCCTGAGGTTTGGTTTGTAGCTCAATGGTCATTTTTTGCTTACAAGAGCTAACTAGAGCTACCCCACTATTAGGGTTTCAAGTGATTTTTCTTTCAAATCACAGCTAACACACATGCCCCTAGAGGAATTTGAACTTAAAAACTGTTGAATCAAAAACATGAATAATTATTTAAGAATAATTATCTCATTACTTGCTTGAAGGAAGTCCAAGATTTTGGTAATTGAAGAAATTATAAAATAAGCTTATTGAAAGAACATACAAAACTTAATTATCTTTCATATTGATCTGATAATCTATGCATAATTTCAGTATCAACAAATTATAACTTTTCCACCAAATGAGACTTCAGCAGTTATTAGAATTTACAATTATGAAGCAAATTGATTGATAAATCATTTAAGGGATCAAGGTTTCGATTATTTTTTCTAACGATCATTATTTGCATAAGTGTTAGTGTTTCAGGACAATATTCATTAAATTACCATTGCAGTATTTGACCAAAAGCAATTATGTACAAAAGAATAAAAATTTGGCCTTATAATGAGAATTGAGAGATTAAATAAAATAAATTTGCTTGCTTGGTTTGGACCACCAAATATATAAAAGAGAAATTAGAACACATAAATATACCATATAGTAATTTAATATATTACTCAGAAGTACATTAAGTCAAACTCTTTCAATTGGCAAACAAAGACGTTAATGATCAATCTTTCAAATATTAATTTATATTGTTAGTCAAAGTAATAATCATAAGTGACTTATGTAAGAACTTTATAAGAAAAATCCAATTTGTTAAGAGACTTTGTTGAAAGTTTGTCTTTGTACACTGCTATAAATGCTATGCTAGTAAAAGTAGTCTACAATTTGGGAAATATAGAATGGATTAATTATTGTACACAAAAAAGAAATGGCTTTAAATCTGAAGTATTGAAAGGAATAACACTTTTAATTCTTATAGACTACAATGAATTTAGAAAACTGATAATTTTTTTGAGAAAAGCATTCCTCTGAATAAGCAATCAACCACAAAATAAGAGACAATTCATACCACAACTCAAATAGATGAGATAAATGAACAAAAATCATTAAACACAGTCACTAAATAAAATTTAGGAATGCAGCTCATGTTCATGGCACAAATTCACAATTCATAAGCTCAAATAGTAGGAATAACGATAAATCAAATAACAACGCAAAAGAGAAATCAAAGAGCACTCAATTTGTCTTATGATAGATGAAAAAACATGGACATGAAGAAGCCACATGCTGAATACCTTTTTGTACATTTTGCTGACTAATGAGATATAAAACACAGAAATGATAGTATCCAAGAAAACAAAATTAATCCTAAGGATAGTAGAAGCGAATAAACAGCTAAAATAGCATTGAGAGAAGAGATAGCCCCTTTGATATTAACCATGTACAGGTTAATTTTGTTGGGCATACAATAAATGATTAATAACCAGGGAAAAAATACAATAGTGCTTGGTAAAATCCTAGGTGACAGTATGGGTGTGATGTGATTTCCAATTTTTGCAACATGAGCTGCACAGTTGCCTTGCAGCCTAAATTATGACACTTCACACATTATCCAGTTTTCAAAATCCCAGTTGGGCACAAATTTGAACTTTGAATATCACAATCTCAGCTAATTTCAAATATTGAAATTTCTAATACTTCATTATCATTACTTACAACAGAAATATTACAAATATAATGCGAGTTGTACAAAGATTACATATTACAAAATAAATAAAATAACTACAAAAATTAATACTACTATTAATACTCAAATAAAAGATAAATAAATTTTTATTTTATTGGTTGAGTATTAATAAAGACTATATTCTTTCAACTAATGGGAAAAATGCAAACACAATCTACAAATATACTATATGTAACAATACTAAGCAGATATTAACAACTGCAATATAAATATAAATCAAGGTGAAAATGTGCTTTAGGTCCCCTACTCTGCCAACTTGGCGAAAGTGTGCTGTGGGTCCCGTAATTAGCGGGTTTTCGAAAACGCTGTTGCCATGGCGATAATGGAATACGATTTTTAACGGTTTTAAACTAATTAGCAACCAATGAAAATGACCGATTTTTCAAACTGAAACTAATTAACGACCAATGAAAATGCTAAAAGAAAAAACCAATTAATGAGCATGCGCGAAAAAGCACAAATTATTTCTTCCGGAGGTTACCATAAAGAGCTCATTAGGTATAAAAACGTCCGGTTTACCATGCTTGCTGCATTTATCGCCAAGTTGGCAGAGTAGGAAACCTAAAGCGCAGATTAACATAAATCAATAACATAAGTAATATACATTTTCATGAAAATTTACATTTTTATTAATTAAGCAGTGGCACTCACCTAAAATCACATTAAATGCAATCAAGTATTGAAGACAACCAAGCAATAATTCTAAATCAATGGCGTAAATAATACACATTTTTTATGAAAACTCCAATTTCTAATTAACAAGGATTATAATTCCCAATATACATAAATACATATATCCAATATTTTAATACTTAATAAATTATAATAATTTTTACATACAACAGCAATATTAATAAAATAACTCACAAAGTAAAAAAAATACTCATCTAATCAGCTGAAAAAAAATTAAATTTTCTGTTTTTAAAAAAAAGCAAATTTAATTTATTATTATCCATATTTTTAATATACTATACATAATACTAAAATTTAAAATTTTCAACTTCATGCACTTTCAAAACATAATTTTAAATACTTAAATTCCATCTATAAATATAATTCCTATAACAAAGGCTTCAGGGGTTGCTAAAACTCCAAATAAATTCTATGCAAGCTCACATTAAGTTACTTCGTAAAATCCCAAGAATCCATTCTGCTGAAGTAATATCCAGGTTTAGCCTATTTGGCATTCATATCTATTCAAAGGATTCAGCCCATTTCAAAGAATTTAATTCCTTTGAGACTTTTCATCTTTTTTTTTTTTTTTTTTTTGCATAAATTTTAATTTTAATGACTGGAATCAATTTTTTCTAGTTTATAAATTGCTAAGAATATTAAAAATAATTTTTAGGTTTATTTTTTAAACGCTTCACACAAATGATTGAATTTAATGAATGTTACATTATGTTTACTTTAGCAATCCAATCAGCTATGAAAATTACATAGTAAACACACAAAAGTTTTTTATATTTTTGTTCAGAACATTTTTAATAAGTGTGAGCATGAAATGAGGATGTATTTAAACAACTTAAGCAACAATTTCATTCAGTTTTATTAAAGGAAGTCTTTATAAATGGTTTAGACAATAAAATTTTTTTATAATGGAAAGTAGTGATAAATTGCACAGTTGAAAAAAGGATTGTAACATATTTATATACATGCAACAATATAAGAAAGGACATTCATTGGCTAGAGGTTCATATTCACAATGTACAAAGGAGAAACTTGGAAAATATAAAAGCATACACCCTAACAGATAGGCACATAGAAAGCAGAGACACAACAGCCATCTATCATTGTTCAATAATAGCCAGGATTGAACATAGGACCTCCATTAGACAAGGTGAGGCGAGATCCTGGTATTTATATTAATTATTTACAGATTAATTGGGTACTTGCAAAGCAAACAAAAATACATAAAATGATAAACTTATATTTATTTTGCTGTTGTACTTTATCAATATTCATAGCAATAAATATTCTATTTTTGAAATGCTCACTGATTCACTTTTAAATATTTCTGTAACATTTAAAAAATTTGATACAACTTTGTGGTAAGGTCAATGAATGATAGCTATGACAATATTTTTTAAAAACTAAAGTATATTGTTTTCTGAGAAGACTTTTCAAACAAAACTAGACTATTATCACACCTTACCTGAATTTGGATGTTTGAAGTAGTATTAGATGCTCCAGTAACTCTTTGTCCATTTTCATCAACAAAAAATGTATATGGAATCTGTTTCGTAATCGGTGTCTTATTATCCTCTCGAAGGAAATATTTGTACCTGAAATGAGCACCGCAAACTCTTGAAGAAGGATCCACGGCCACATATTGTGGAATTCCAAAAACTTGACACCAAAGATCCCTCTCAAACTCGGTTTTTGGAAGAGGATATAAATCTACACCCGCATTAGGATCTTTATAATTTTTACATACACTAATACAACAATACGAATTGGAAAAATCGTCATCATCTACACGAATGGGTTGCATGATTATTTACATACATGTGTGAATTTCAATTTATTTAAAATCATTAGAAGTTTTCAAGCTATTAATTAAAACATCTAACTTGAAAAAAAACATTATTCTGAAAAAAAGTTAATATTACGGTAATTATCACAATAAAGTTTAGTCAAACGAGTTCATTTAAAATTTCCAAAGTTAGACGTTTTGGTTTATAATATTTCACAAATTAAAAACAAAACACAATGCCAGCAGGAAAAAATATAAACGTGAAAATCGTACAGTATTGGCGCGTTTTATGCAAGTTACACGCATATATATTCACTGGTATTTGTTATATACAAATATTTTTAAATGGAAACGTTTGTAAATGCAAATGTTTATTTTTTTAAATTATAGCTATAATTTTCAAACACTAAATCAATATTTTTTCAGAGAATTATTCAGTTATATCAGTAAAATTTTTGTTTATTGATGTTTGTTATGTCATTTATTAAATAGAAAAAACTTATTCCTTTTAATATTTCAACCCCGTATTTTATGTTAAAATAATATAAGAAAGTTAATCAGACATATTACATCTAAATATTAATAAATTAATTAAAAAAATATCAATTACAGTTATAAAGCAATGATTTTCGATAATTTGAAACAATCGCATCATCACAATTATTGAGAGAGATGAGAAATATTTCATTCCATAAAATGTAGGTACTCTTATGCAGTTATATGCATATTCCTTTTGTTAAATGTGCGTATATCTAAATGTACATTTCTTATTTCAAATTAACTTAAAATATATTATGGCCCTTTTAAAATCTCTTCTTTATTAGGACAACAGTCCAAAATGGGCCTTAGCCTAGTGCACAATATTCTTATATATTACAAGTAATAGTTTCATATGTTTGAACGAACTCTCGATGAACTCCATCTTGTACAATTCTTTGAATAAGAGATGACACTAAATCGGATTCGTCTTGCATGGCTGCGACGTGTACGACGTTTGGAAGTCCCTAAAACTTTCGTCGTCCTGTCCTCTTCTATTTCATGTCTTCGATGTGGTTGCGCCATTTAATGAAATCAGCTGTAGTGTTGATATCCTTCGCAAGAAGTGTCTGATAAATGTCCTCCGTTATACCCTTCATTAGGTGTGACACTTTTTCATCATCAGACATTTGATGATTAATTTCTTGTCAGAGCCTAAGACACGTTGCATATTATACTTCGTACTTTCCCTAGAAAACTGGGTTCTATATTTCAAGTGTTTTTCTACCTTTATAGTATTCTTTCGACAGTTGTCAAAAAGTGACCTAATCTAATTTTAAGGGCCTACAGTGAATTCAGATTATCTTCGTTGTTGAGGTACCAATGTTTGGTGGTACTGTCAAGGAAGAAATTAACATTTGCATGTCACATAATATCGTCCCACTTACTGAATTTAGTCACCCGATCGTAATCTTTCAGTCATTTCAATAGGTCTTCTTCAGGCATTCCCCAGGAAATCGAAGTACTCCTCTGTTGTTGGTATGTGGGAGTCACTTCAATACTCTTAAAATCTTCGGCATTTTCCTTTTTTTTTTTTTTTTTTTGTCTTCTTTCTGGAGAATAAAGTCCAAATTCTGGAGATATTACTCTTAAACGAAGGCTTCTGCAAAATTGTCACTATTATTCATGCTTATAAGGATTTTAACGTACCCGGTGCTTCACCAAATTTGTCGTGAAGATAGAAATAACTACTCAGTTAAATTGAACAACAATTGGATTTATTGGAACTCAAGAACAGAACGAAGAATTTGTCCCGACTGATGGGACTCATCTTTTATTCACAGGTAAGATGTTCGAGAAACTTCAAGCTCAAACAGAAAAGAAAGTTTTAAAATCCTTTAGAATTTAGACAATAATAACTAGCAAATTTTAAATTAAAATTTTTCATTCTTCGGATCCAAAGCATTGCAAGGATTAGAACCAGGGATGAACGGATCAGGAGAACAATTTTCTATCGACCAAGCTACGGTGTATGCTAGAAATCTTTCTATTTGCGGCAATATATGTAAGTGTTTTTGAAGTTCAATAGTTTCTTCCGATTTTCAGATATACCTCTAGTCTCCTCCAAAGCTGCGTTATATGTACGCAATTTTAAGTATTTAAAATGAAATTTAACTATAGAATTATACGAGAAAAATCATGAAGTCTAAAAAAACAAAACTAATTTATTAAATAATGGAAAAATATAAGCTTTAAGAAATTGAACTCCATTGAAGAAAATTGGTGGAAATGCAATGTAAAGATACAAATTGAATATTCTAAAATGAAATAGAACATTTGAGGATAGTTAAAATAATTTTAGAACTTTCTAGAACTTCCTGTTAGAAATAGAAAAATTATTATGTTTATATAATTATCATGTATTATCATATATATATATATATATATATATAAGGATGTCCCAAAATTAATACAGCATTTCAATCAGATAAAAAATTTCTTTCAATATGTTAATTCAATTGTTATTTTTTTACTGAATCATAAATTATGTAGGCTGGACTTATCTAAGGAATAAAACGCACAGCAAATGGTCCTTTTTGCCTTACCACAATTTTTTTTTAAATTTTTCATGAACATTTCGCATAAATTTAACTAAATTTCATTGAAGGCAGCGTGTTGAATTTTCTCCTTCAATATACATGTGCTTGTGGGCTTGTTGACATTGACCTTTGATTTCTAACTCCATTTGAGGAAAAATCCAATGGCGTGAAAAGGCACAATCTAGGGGGCAAAATCTTTTTATTCATAATTTTGCCCTTTTATTATCTTTTTTAAAATGTATTTAAATTATCAATGTACGTTGCCTCTCGATCCTGAAAACGTATTATTTTTTCTAACTCTAAAATATCAGCTTTCAAAACATTTTTAACAAGTTTGCTAACATTTAACTAAGTGAATGGTGGTAAACTCAAATCCTCCATTATTAATTTTGGGAACATATATGTATATATGTTCAATTTTTGGCCTCTACGGATATGATATTATTTAAAAATTGAATATAGAAATTGCCATCACGCTTCCAAGAAGTCGTAATAATGATGGAAATTATATTATTCAATAAAGTTTAAAGTTTATTCAAGTTACGAAAAATTTATTCCCTTATTTTATTTTAAAAATAAACAGAACTTCCCCTTAAATCCCCCATATGTACATATGGGGGGATGTACTGGGTTCAACCGTTCAACGAACCTTTTAATCAATCTAAATGAAAGTTTATATATAAATTTTTGAATTTATGGGGTTCAGATTGCATGATTAAAACAAGAAAACTCTCATAGTTATGGTAACAGTAAGAAAATTTGCAAAGTTTCGAATAGAAACACCCATTTTTTTTCGTGCGCAAATTAATCAGAGCTTGGAAAATGTTTAATGGCATTTGAACGAGAAACGTATGACATAAATTGGAGGCATTGATCATTTGCAAAGAAAAACATAGTAAAGAAACAATGATAACAAAAGAGAGGAGAGGGAAAGAGTTTTTTCAATTTACAAGTTTTACATGTGGCCACCTTTGCAGATGATAACACATTATATGCGAGAGATTGTCGATAACAATGACAAACGTATCATGGCATGAAGAATTTGTAGGAATTTCCGTTTTATGGCATCTTTCAAGTCTGACAAATTTCTGGGTTGTATATACCTTAGATTTTAGATTATCCAGAACCAGAAATCAATCGGAGTGATGTTGAGGGAACGATGTGGCCACAAAATTACAAAGGTATGCTTGATGACTTTATCACCAAAGTGCTATTGCAGCACTTGTCGAATACTTATGGCAATGTGGGGAGGAGCACTATCTTCCACCTCCACAATACAATGTGATTAATGACGGCATTTTACTTGTGCAATTCTGGAATTATCTAATTCTCCAACACTGCTTTATACCTAGTACTTGAGACGGAGAACTTTTACGTACCTCTGGATGTGACTCCTTTGAAGAAGTAAAGACCCAGAATGAATATCCTTACGAGTCCACAACACACATCAGTTACGTGTCTGTCGCATAAAGGCACTGGTACCTGTCTGTGGGATATGGTGGGAAGACACATCCAATATAGCATCTTCATCTTTTAGACACATAAATGTAGCATCTTCAACCAAATTTACAAGATCTAAAATGCTGCATAGCTAATGCTTGGTATTCTTTGAACATAAATGTATTCTACGAAGATGTAAGCTCTATGTTTAAATGAATAAGAGCTGTTATTCTTGCAAAAATGGTCCACTAAAATATTGATCTTGGATTTCTAATTCATTGGTCAATGTGTGAACACACATGTATATGACTCTTTAGACTTTTTAACTCATTACATAAACATGTGTTTATCACAAATCCGAATCTTCTAGAAAATATCACAAAATGACTAAAAGAAGAATAAGATTTGAAAATTTAATTTGAAGCTTAGTAAATTTTAATTAGAGTGTTATTTCTACGTAAAAGAAAAATGTTTTGATTTATCAAGTACCGAATGGGATTTTTAAACTTTATCAAACTTCTTTCCATGATATTGTTTTATATCCAGAGTGGAAAAAAGCAAAAGTTTTATTAGTCATTTATAATAGTTCATTAAATTATATCACTCTCCATACAGCTGTTTTTCCAATAAAGTATGTTTTATTAGTTGTATATATTTTTCATCATAGGACAGTCATCTTAATTAACCAAACCCTTTGTATTATCCTCTCGCTGTATAAATGAGATTGCTTAGTGTATCTCAAAAGATCAAGCTCTGTGTATGTTTTAAAAATTTCTTGACACGAGAAACTATTTGACATTGTGTTAACAGTTTTCTTCAATAATTGTGGACCAATACAATGCACATTGATTACACATATTATGTGTTGGTGTATAATTATTGTTGCAAGCTGTTTTGCAAACAATGAAAGAAGAAAATGGGTTATAGTTTACTTAAACTTGCATGCAAGAATCTAAATTCTAGTCTAGCATTTGAAACAAAAAAAGTCATACATTCAACTTTATATTCATTAAAAAAATCTTTTTGTATTAAACTCTTAGTGTTCTCTTACAAATTTATATTTCTTAAAATTTAATTAAAAGAACTTAATTTTTGAAAAAACTTTAAGCTTATCTATTGTCTCGGCTTCTAATTGATTTATCATATAAATTTTAATTTTGATTGAGGAAAATCACCTTAACCGAATTAATAAATTGCTACACAAGGAATTGGTTCTAAAAACGTTAAAGTATGAAAAACAGGAATTTTTTATTGCCCTTCCGTCAATTATACCTGATGGAGATCCCCCCCCCCTCTTTTTTTTATCAGAGTTTGTGTCGTTTTTCATATTACGATTATGAATTATAACAGCAATTTAAAGAATTATATGAAAATATTTAGCTAGTTTATGTTTCGATGGAATTGTCTGATAACAGTCTGGTGGAATGTAAGATAACCCTTACTAAATGTAGTAATTTTTGCCGTATATATTATATAAGCAGATTAAATATTTTACAAATTAGTATACTTTTATATTGTGTAAAGAATGAGTTTACGGCATACTTATTATAGATTAATTTCAAGAAAAAAAAAGAAGTTTGTAAATTATTATTATTGCCGGGTATTATGCATTTCGCTTTTATTACAAAATTATTATAATCATAATTTTGTATTCATTTCTCTTCAAATCCTTTTTGTACAGATATTATTCTCATTAAATTTGTGTCATATTTAAACATTTATCATAAAAGTAAAGTCACTACATGATCTCATATTATTTTCCATGTTTAACGTACAGAAAAAGAGACATCATCCAGGACTTCGTATTTACTCATTCATTATCATGGAATAATTAAACACATAATTTCAGATTCATTTGTCATTTATGATAATTTTACTTTAAAATTTTGTTCTTAAATGATTAGTAGCAATAAAATGTTATATATTTATGCATACAGTAAGACCCCGCTTAACGCGGGGGATACGTTCCATCAAAGTAGAGCGTAATGCGAAACAGCGCTAAACGAGGCTATCTTTACATGTAAATATTGGGGTTAGGGGAAGATGGCCAGGAAATTGGTTAGGTATTAAATTTAAAAAGTATGTTTTTTTAATAAAAATAAAACCAAACATTTATTTCTTAAAGCCCAAATTAATACCACATTATCATTTCTTGCAAAAATAAAAACCAAATATAAATAACAAAACGAATATTCTTTAAAAAAAACAAATAAAATTCTAAGTCAGTCATATTTAGTTACCCTTCCGCGTTTTCATTGTTCTGCCTTTTTGTGACAAAAGCATCTAATGTTGTTTGCCTTTTTCTTTTGCGTTGTTCTCTTAAAAGTTCTTCATAAACGGATAGAGCATCTCTAACACCACGCCTTACTTTTGAGCTCCTTTCTTGAAAATTCGGATCATTTTCAATGAATTGATCCATTATTTCAGTTATGGTAGACAAACTCCTTTTTACAAAGGCCATCGAAAGTTCCTTTTGCTCTTCTTCTGAATCACTGCTGTCAAAATTTTTGTTTTCTTCTTGTTCAGTTAATTCCTTGAGCTCACAGACTAGCCGCTGCTTCTTGAATTATTTCTTCGACATCTTCCACATTTACCCCTTCAAAACCGGTTTGCTTCGTTAATTTCACTATCTCTTCCACTATTTCATCCACATAAACAGAATGTCCAACGTCATCGCTCTTACTTAAATCCGGCCAAATAATCTTCCATACTCCTTTCAAAGATCTTTCTGTTACCTCATTCCAAGAAAGGCCTATGTTTTCTATAGCATCCACGATTTGTAGTTTTTCAAAATTCTCTTATGGACTGGTTCTCCTCTCCGTCTGTTTTTTGAAACATTTGCTTAAAGGTTCGCCGCAAGTAATAAGCCTTAAAATTTGATATAACGCCTTGGTCCATTGGTTGAATTCAGGCAGTTGTATTAGGCGGCAAGAAAACCACTTCGACTGGAATGCATGTTGTTAAGTCTGATAAATTTGTTGGGTGGCTTGGAGCATTATCAATTAACAGAAGTGCTTTTTGTTCAAGTTTTTTAATTTCGCAATAGTGTTTAACAGACGGTCAGAAATGTTCAGTGAATCAATCCTGGAAAATTTTTGCAGTTATCCGTGATTTTTTATTAGACTCCCAAATTACAGGTAAAGTTGATTTAGATATGCCTTTCATCGCTCTTGGGTTTTTGGAATGGTAAATTAGTAATGGTTTTAATTTAAAATCTCCGCTTGCGTTACCACCTAGTAGAAGGGTTAAGCGATCTTTTGCAGCTTTAAATCCTGGTACCCGTTTCTCTTCACGGGATAGAAATGTTCGTTTCGGCATTCATTTCCAAAACAAGCCTATTTCATCAACATTAAAAACCAATTCTGGAGAATTGTTTCCTTCTTCAATTATTTTTTTAATATCGCTGGTAATTCAGCCGCCGCTTTTGTATCACCACTTGCTGCTTCTCCTGTAATCTTTATGTTGTGAAGGTTATTTCGATGTTTAAATCTATTAAACCATCCTCGACTAGCAACGAAAGCTTCACTTGTTTCAATTGTCTCAGCCTGAATGTAATTAAAAATTCTTTTAGCTTTTTCCATTGTGATAGATTGGCTTAATGGCATATTGCGGTCAATTTCGTCGTTAATCCATATAGACAGTCGTTTTTCCATTTCAACTATGATATTATTTCTAGAACGGGTAATTCTAGTTGCAGAGCTTGACGTAGTTGTAGTTGCCGATGACAGTATTTTGTCTTTATTCTTCATGATGATCCTTATTGTTGAAATTGGCAAATTCAATGAAGCACTAATTAGAGTTTGACGTTCACCAGAATCTAATCTTCTAACCATTTCCATTTTAGTTTTGAGTGAAATGCTTTTTCTGGTTGCTTTCTTTTCTTTTTCCATTACCACCCATAGTAAAAACTAAAGATCAAAATATTTGACACTGTAATATAGTATTAAATATGTAAATTAATACCTACTTACAATAATGTCAACAAATGTTTCCAATAATAAAAATATGTCTGTAGAATACCGCACCAAACAAGAAACACAAGTGCACTCTTTCGGATATATATTTGAAACCTATCGCTGCATAATATTTCCTGGAATCCCCGGGTTGAAATAAAAAAGCGCTAAGCCGAAACAGCGCTAAACGAAACAGCGTTAAGCGGGGTCTTACTGTAATTGAATTGGTGGAAAAGGGTATTACTTTTTATTTATTTTATAGGGTATTACTTTTTATTTATTTTATATTCCACGAGAGAAATTGCTGAATGTTTTATATTCTGGTTTCATGATCGAATACTTTTGTGTCGCATTTCACATCCGTTTGCCAACTTACAACTGAATTATATTGAGATTTTGTTCTTAATTGATAAGAATTATGTAAATAACATGCAAACATATGAAACTAAATTATGCATGATCTTTTGCCTGCTTTTTTGATGTAATTTTGCAAAACAAGACATCCTCTTTTTACTTTAGATGTTTTATGAGCTTCGACTTAAATTCACTATTTTATTTTGAGAGTGTCTCGTAGTCCATTTATTTGATAGCACGCCAAATAAAATGTCGGGTGATTACAGATGTTGATCTCGTTTTGACAATTTATAGCTTCAAATAGATAATGCCAATCTTCAGTTCTATAACCTCCCAGAAAAATATTATTAATGTTATTGTCGATTAAATTATGATTCACTAAACATTTAGACTCATTATGTCAAGCAACATTAGAAAGTTTGCAAAATGATACCAAATCAAAGGAAAACTCAAATTTTGTATTTTTTTAGCCCCTACTTAACAAATGAAATGAACACCTAAGATATTTTGAGTTTGAAGTTTGTGATTTTCATTTTCGGTGAAATACATAGTTACGTACCACTTTGTTTGCAAACAATAGTGTTCACAACATCCAACTTTGCAATATTGTACCTTAATGAACTCGGATCAAACTTGACAGCCATCTAGATTATTCTACAATACTAGATCAAGCAGAACATTAGTAATAACATGTAAAAAATTAAAATATATTCAATTTCAATGTATGCATCAGTCACATTTTATTTAATAATTTGTGAAATACTTTTATTAAAAAAATCCATTATTAATCATTTAGATGAAGGACATAAATAAAGTGTCCAGCCGCAATTAGTAAGCACGGAGGAACTTTACTTGCATCGGGATTCAAACTCACTATCTTTCGATAACGAGAACGAACGCCCCAACTATTCAGGTCATAGCAGCCCTTCCATAACACGATGTCAATACATGAAACAAATTGTAATTCGTAAAATTGAATAAAGCTCAGTATCAGATGCTTCATCTTCATAATGTATTCCACCTGCGGAATGCTGATTTCTTACAAATTTATAAATTTTAGACCCTTTCAGAATTAATATCATAACTGAATTCTTCAAAGAAATCAATTCTTCAAGTAATCGATTTTATGCAATTCAAGATATGACTAGAACATTAGGTAGGTAATCAACCCTCGAAGACTTGCCCATAACCAGTAGTGCTTATCTATTCTGTTTTGAAAACCAGCTTTAACTCATTGTAGTACTAATGCCTTTTTATATTCGAATATACATATCAGTAAAAAAAATATTTTTAAAATATGGACATTTCATTTAAAAAAAAAGCAAAATTACACGTTTAATACACTAGTGTCTACCGCTTTTAAGGTAGCGAAAGAAAAACTGAATTTGTCTCAATGAAAGAAGAATTTAAAGACTTTGAATAGTCTGTTAAACCATGTGATCATATTTGGTTAATTTTTGAAACTGTTCGAGTATAAAAAAATATATTTATTTTTTTCACAAGAATATAAAAAAACAGGATATTTAAAGGAGTATGCCTTTAAATTTCTCATCTTTCTTTGTGCTTTTGGTGCTTTCGCCTTTTAAATATATTATTAATTCGCGGAAAAAGTAATCCACTTTCCCTTCTGTAGAAAGCTGCCGTGTTTGATATCTCATAAAGTATCGATCAAGAAATTTCAGATCTTTGCTCGTTGGAAAGATGGCATTTCGCACTAAAAATAAAATATTCTTTTGACACTTTTTGTTTGGTCCATTCATTTATGAGTTAAGGATGCTTACACGCTCTTAGTTTCTCGTCCGAACTTGCTTGGATCTCGTTGCCATCGTGAAATCGGAGTGTGTAAGCACGTTCTCGGAGATCGCGATCCGATCTCAGAAAGAAGTAAAACATGTGCTACTTTTTCATCCGAGATTTTGTCCATAGCCAATCAGCTTTATGGAAGAGTGACGTCATCGGAAGATACGAAAATCAAATTTTTCGTTCTAGCGATCAGTCATCAAAATGAATTGGAATAAAGAAAACATGGCCTCAATCTGTATTCTTCAAGTTTCAATTGAAGAATACAGATTGAGGCCATATCTATATAATTTTTGTTTCGTCATTCATATTGAAAAACAGAAAAAAGAAAGCACAAATTGAATGCTGAATCTGAAAGGCACAACGTCTGTAAACAAAGCAGCATAGAAGTTACGTATCATGTAAACACCACTTTCGAATCCGAGAAACCGATTTCTCGGTCTTGATGACGTCATATTGCTAACTCGAAAGAGTGTTAAAAGTGTAATTCAACAAAGAGAAAATTTGGCACATTTTAAAATTTTTCTTTACTATGCGATTAAAATTGTGAATAGTATTTATGGTCCTGATACTGTAACAGTTACGTGCAATTTTATTATTATCGATTTAGTTCAGGTATTTTTGATGATAACGATGCATCTCAGACGGCAGCATCGTCGCCGAAATTGCCAATAAAATATCAAAAATTATCGAAACTGACCCCTTGTTAGCAGTCGTAGCATCGCCTGGAACCAAAAGATAGACCTTAAAATAGCTTTAAGTCTTTATGCTAAGCGACTCACTATCATATATATATATATTTCACAAAATGTTTTGCTGGAAAAAAAAATGATCAATTTATTAATCGAATTGAATAACATAAACGTTCACTCTTATTCTTCATTTACTCTAAGCACTGCCCACGAAACATATGTTTCAAATTTTTAAAACAAAATAACAATTTCTTGGAAATTTTTATAAAGAACTTAATAATTTCAAACACATTGCATATTATTAATAAACTATAATGCTTAGAAAATTTTTAATATTAACATCGAGAGCAATCGATCAATCGAGAGCATCGGATCACGTTAAATGATTTCTTTAACTTTTTTCAAATTCACTAAAAATATAGTTTAAAAATTACGTAATATGACGTATTTTGATGCTGAACAATAAAAAATATGGAGAAAAAGGAATCTATTTTTACGAAAACTTCAAGGTTTTTTTTATTTTCATTTATTTATTTTTTTTATTAGCTTTATACAAATGATTTCAAACTATTTTGGTTTTGATCTTTAGCTTCTAGACAGCTAAAACATGCTAGTGAACTTCGGACATTTTTGTGATTTTATCTATATTTTTGACAATGGGATTACCTGTGTGAGGTGCATCTTGTATGACAACATTAAATATACCTGAATGGGATCGATGAAATCAAAATTACAGGTAATTGGCTGTTACATTATCTTAACCATAAACACTATTCCCCGATTTTTAACTGCCTAACGTGTATTTTCACTTTTATCAAAGATAAACTGTGATTTTTCTAGTGAGCATATCTGAAACTGTATGATCGAAATTGAACGAGATATCGAGCACTACATTTATCGACCGAAAAAGTAACCCTTTTCCTCAACCTAATATGTAAATAGGAAATAATGCAAAAAATTTTAAAATAATTGCGCTCATACATTTAGTTAATACTTAAATTTTATTCATAGTTAAATAATTAAAAAAAATTAAATTTATATTAGAAAACAAATGTTTTTGTGAAATTAGAGCTTATTTATATTAAATACCGAGCTTCCACCGACTTCGATTTTTATTATTTGCCTATAAATTTTTGTAATGTAATATTGCTAAATATTTGATTTTTTACTTTTATGTTTCTTTAGCAAGAATCATTCAATTTCTTTGTTTTATTAAACCTTAGGTATGACAATGAACAATATGAAACAAAATATTGTTGATAAATTACATGAAATCAATTACTGAAAAAAATAAAAAAATAATTGAATAATTTTCACATTGTAGTTAAATTTATTTATTTTTATATTTAAATATAATATACCTAACTACTTGGAAAGTGATATTTCTTTTTCAAAACGTAATCCTAAAAGCAAATTATGAGTGAGTAATTTTCAACAGAAGCTGTTTTAATGTGCTTTTTTGAAAAGCCGTTTATATATTTATTTTAAATGTATTGTCATAATATTTATTAAAAATAAAATATAACTACTCTCAAAAAGAAACTATTTACAAATTTACGTTAAATTTAATTTAAATTATACGTAAAAGAAATTACAAAAATTTAAAAATAATCGATTAGAAAATTTTCTGATATAAATGATAAAGAATATTATTTTTTATCGCTAAATCTAAACTGGTAAATTGTTTTGTTTTATTTTCAAAACTTACAGATAGATAAAGGAACTTGCAAAAAAAATTCTGAAATTCATGTGGAAAGATATGGATGTAGATTTAGGAAAATCCCTTATCCGAAAGTGAATACAATTACAAATTTTAAGCGAAATAAATATTGAAATATTATTAAAGAATTTAGTCAAATTAATTTGGTTTTGAAATTAAGTGATGAAAAATAATGTTATATTTGGAACTATAAAAAATTCCCAAGGAATGTTTGTACAGAAAATATTCCACCAAAGCAGTTTTAAATTTTAAATAAAGATAAATTTATTCAATAAACGTTCAACGATATATCATATTTATCATCAAGGTTTATAAATATATTTTTTAACATAGTGTTTCTAATATAAATTTAATTTAATAAAAGGATATAAGTTAAAATATAGCATTGTGTTCCATTACAACTGTACAGTTTAATGTATGCACAAAATTGTAATTTAATCCCTTTTTGAAAATAATATTCATGTGCATTATTAAATTGCACAGATAAAAACCTGGATTTTTAATTTTAAAAAAACGTTATTTTATGAAAGACTATATTTCAAGAAAGTACATTTCATGAAATACAGTTCTGCTTTTTGTATCCAAATAGATGAAATTCTGCAATTGACAAATTCATCTGTTAGATAAAGTGAGTTTCAATGTGTAAATGTGAATTCGAACACAGTATGAATACGGATTTGGATGATCAGTGACACAGAGACAAAATTAATGTTAAAAAACTTGTTTTTCTCGGTAAGTTTTACAAGTGTAAGCATTTCTAATAAATACGTGATATAATTGCAAAAAATGGTTTAATTGAGTTAATTATTTTATTACGATTATAATATTAAAGCATAACATATAAAACTTTATAGCAGACTTGTTTAAGAATTATATATTTTCACAATGTGCTCAAAATTACTTTAACATAAAAATGAAGATATATACATTTAAATTAAAGTTATACAAAGTGCTCAAATAAAGTTCATTATTACTCATTATAAAATTATAGTCATGAGATAATTTTTTAATATATCATAAATTTAAAAAAAATTTTGTTGAAAATTTAATAATCTTTGGGTTTTACTTAAAGTTTTTAAATTTCTATTTGATGCCGTACCATTTTTCTTTAAATAGGATTTATATTTCATAAAACTATATTTCTTTCTCAAGTCCAATAACTAAATGAAATGCTTTAAAAACATTTCATAATAAATTTACTTTTAATAAATGAAATGCAAATTTTATTTATTATTATATCGTCCTAAAAATAATTTCTTAATAATTTGAAAAGCTTGCACAAAAAATATCAGAAAATATTGATAAATAATTAAGGTTTGAATTCAAGAAATAAATACATTATCCTTTTTAAGAAATTGTTGAATAAAAGAATTCTAGAAATGGAAACATTGATCTCCAAAATAAGATTAGTATTGATCTAAAATGACAAATATTAAAAAGATAACGTATGTCATCTTTGAATATCATATACTATTACAAAGATGATTAGTAAATTTAGTTTTGAGTTTCTTAATTTTCATTTTTCTATATCAACACGCTTTATGCTAGAATAAAAAAGTAATCCAATTTCTAGATATTAATTCATTAACTGTCTAGCTTGATATAAAGAAATTTTAATTTTCTTTAAATAAACTTTTTTTGTTAAAATAAGTACGTCTATCGTGTTTAATTAAATTGCAATGGCAAGTTTTATGATAAAAAATTGATAATGTATCATATATATTATTTATTATTATACCGATTGTATTTAATAATAAGGTTTTAATATTTTGATTCAAGAGATTCTACAGAAAATCATTATGCGGATTTAGAAACGATACAATAAAGAATTGCTGCGCTGGAGATCTATGATTTATTAAACCTTATACTCAAAATTGTTTTTCTCCGAAAGAGTTTGTTTTTCATTGAAAAATTTTTCTTCTCCAAAAGTTTAAATTTCGCAGAAAAATTATCCTTCTCTGAAAGAATGCTTTTTTATTCAACATTTTTTATTTAATTATTTATTTCAAATAATTTTTCTAGAAATAATTTATTTATGATGATATCTTATATAATTTAATTAAAATTAATTCTAACGACATTTTAATATTGATTAAAATATGGCAAAACTCTAGTTGAAACGATTTTATGAATCATTTTAAGCTGCATCACCATAAATCTATGCGAAATATTGTGATAATTGTAATATCAAGAGTTTTTCTAATATATAATTTAATATAATCTAATATAAAAGAGAGTATATATACTAAATTTCATAGATAGTCAATCTAATATTTTACAGCATTTAAAACTAAAATTGTTATATTTTACATCATGGTTCATTATGGCCGAATATATAGCATTTAAAATAAATTCGAAACACACTCACATATATTATAAAATATTTATTTTCTTAGCATAAATGCTCAAAAGAAGCTTACGTTCTTATTCATTAATACAAATGAATAAAAAATATTTTGGATAATCACAAAAATATGATATTTTCGGAAATAAATATCAAATATCCTCGTGATTTGCATCACTTTTGTTAAACTTACAATCTGTTAAATGTTTAACATATTTGGACTGGTTGTTTAAAATAAATTTTCAATCATCTTTATCTAATCTACAAATTCTTGTTGTAAAAATTATAGGTGTAAAGTTTAATTATTCTTTTGAGAAAAATATTTTCTGGGAAGTAATTTAACTTCATTTGTTGTATCGGTGCATTAGTAAAGTGAGTACTTTGGACACAAACTTATACAGGGTTTTCCAAAATTCTTTGGACTTATCAGTTCAGTACGATGTAACATTGCAGAGACAGCGATATTCTGCGATGCATCAAAAAAACTTTATTAAAATTATCATGGATTTTAAAGCATCTTTATTTAATATCACACAAATTGAAACGCCAACCGTAAAAAATAATAAATGTGTCAATCCTTTTATTTTTCTCGAATACTTTTGATAATCGTTCTCAATTGGATCGACAATTAAAATTCAATGTGCAGTTCCATCCGATGAATAACGCGTAGCTTATACTGAAATTTTTTTATGTTAAGAAAATTGGCTCCTAACTACCCTACAAAGAAATAAATTATTACTGAATTTTTAATTGACATTATATATATATACATATATGACAGATTGATAGATACAGGTACAGGTGTATAGAAAATGGAAACGCTTTTTATATGTGATGGTGCAGGATTAAATTAAAAAAGGAATCATCAATTTCTTGAACTTCATTGCTCTTATAGTCTTATGGACTTATGGATCTTTCTATGTTTATTGTACATCACTGTTTGCATAGCTTCGTTTCAGATGAGAAACCTATTAGAGTTTAGAAGTAGACAGATCATGGAAGATGATCTGATTAGTACATTAGTAACTACAGTAATATAGCTGTTGAAAGTATCAATAGGGAAGTTATGATATCATGCAACGATTTTGGCAAAACAACATCTGCGAGACAGGACTATAACGACTGCCAGAATCCTGACTCGCAGATGTTGTTTTCAAAAATAAATTGACTGCGTTATGTGTAAGATTGTGACTACTAGGATGAAAACCATGGTAACGGAAAAGATTGATGAGCATAATTAACATTTACAAATGAAGTATCGACTTATACAGTTAGAAGAAAATTACTAAGCAAGATATATGGGGGAAGGCTGTGATTGCAAAATCACTTGTGACAGATATGAGTCGAAAATGGTGAGGACAGTGGTGAAAGGACTGTGAAATTGAGCAGCAGATCATCTTGTTTTACAATGTGAATATAATTTCTCTTTATACTACCTCACGAATCGGGTTTACGTGTGATAAAACTCCGCTGTTGCTTACAACTCCAGATTGTTTCATTGCTCGGGGGAAGCATGGAAATAATCTTTAATGGTATGCAGTCTCATCTAGTAGTTTTGGGTAGGTCTTCTTTTCCCATCACATGAACAAATCACTACTAACTCTGAACATATAACTGTACTATTTCATTCTTAAAGCGAACTAACTACATTTTACAGGGCAAACATTGTTTCTATCTTGAGATAACATATGCATCAATATTAAATAATTCTTCTAATTCACAATGGATGTTCAATAGTGCCTTCGGGAATAATAATATGTTGCATTCCATTCGTGCCTTGCCCAATTACTTGATTTAAGCATTATAAAACACGAGTAGTTAATTTTGAAAGAAAGATGGAGATCCCCTTATCCTCTTTCTTCATCGTTTCAGCACATGGAACATTTTTGAGTGAGGAATGGTGCACATTCTACTTACTGCAATATAAAATTTCTATACACCCCTTTGAAGAAAATTCAATTAAAATAGTTTTAGGCGCCAAAAGTGCTCCTACATTGCATTAAGAGGAAAATACTTTCTTTTTGCATGGATTTCCCGTTATTTAGGACAATACATGTAATTGGACTTTAATCTGTAGGCCCCTGCCAAATTGCTGTAATTTCATAAAATAAACTACTTTATTTAGAGTATATTAGAAATGATGTCAGATCTCCGATCATAGTCTGAGAAAAGTGCTTAAGTTAATAATTAATTTTAATATTTATGATTACTCTACCTAAAAAAGTGCTGTTTTATTAAAATAAGAGTTGACTAGATTTTCCAGCAGAAAAAAAATTAAAATCGTGTTCATGCTGATATTTCATCCTTTTGAATCATGTTCATGCGTTGATCAGAATCATGTTGAGAACTAATATTTTCTAGTATACATCTGAGTTTAATTATTTATATTGTATAATTTCAAGCACACTCCCAAAATTAAGTAAGCTTTATTTTAAAGTTTAGCGAAAAACGAGAACTATGATCCATCATTGTGACGTGAACTTCCCTTTGGAGAATCCCTAATGTTTCATATATTTGAGGTCTTCTAGATTTCAGAAGACAATTTAGAAATTTTTATAAACTTCTGTGAATCTTAATCAATGCATCCATTCTAAGTGTAAAATAATTGGTAGTTAAGAGAGATGACATAAAAATGAGACTTTTTAATTGAAGAAATGGACAGATTTTTCATGTAAATATTTGAGATTACGTTTTATGAATTTTGATTGCGTCATTAGAATTAAGAGTGTCTCTGCTTCCAAACTGTTTTGTAAAATTTGAGTACATTTTAATTAATAAGTTTTAACAAAGATACAATTTAGTTGTCAACGTACTATTTTGCATTGATTGTTCTATGTTTTATAAAAACATTAGACTTGTAAAATTTTTAGGATTTTTATTCCTTTATATTCTTAAAAATATTCTATTTAAAATACTCAATAAAAAAGATAGTGTAAATATTTAGAAATATATGATATTTTAATGTACAGAAAATACAAGTATTTATTTTACAAAATTTTTGATTCATAGAAAATTGAATGTTTATGTTATTTAAGTGAATTCATATATTTTCTAACCATTTAAAGCGAAAAATTGATTCATTTCTTATCAAAATCTGACCAAAGCTTATATTTTTGTTCGTTTTTTTATTTTTTTTTATTTTTATTGTCTTCTTTCGTATTATTTTCTTTTTTCACGTTAGGTTTTTTTTCTTCTGAAGAGGATTTTTTATCTGTTGATTTTTTATTGAATGGAGATTGTTTTACCGATAAAGATTTATCTTTATCTGGGGTAGGAGACTTCTTTTCCAATTGCTGTTTGTTACTTGGTACAATTTGAGATACTCTGCGGTGAAAGTATTTCAAAACTTCATCCGTTTCTTTTGCCTTTTTTTTCCATTGGAGTTTCCAGCTTTTAGCATTTTTCGAATTTGCTTTTCCAGAAGAGTCTAATGGTGTCTGTTTCTTGGAGCGTTCAGTTTTGATCCATGCACTTGAGTTGACAATAGCGCTGGAAAGACACGTGTTTCCATAGAATTTCTCCCAGAACAATTCAACGTTCTTTTTCACTGAGTCCAAAGTCAAAGTGTAGGGTTCCAATTCATTGGGTCCATAAACACATTTGAGGTCTTCCAGATTTCGAAGAGTTTTGCAAAGTGTGTGACATTGCGGTGTCTTTCCAATATCCAAGTAAAATAGTACACTTTCTAGTTTCATGCATTGTACAATATCCTAAAAACAAACAAAACTTTATTAGAGAATCTGTAATATAAGTTAGAAATCTAAATTTTTTGTAATTATAGAAGTAATGAAGCAATTGTGAATCAGTGATCAAAGTTACATTTTAATAAATCTTTATATTAGGTTGGCGAAAAAGAAATTTATTATCTTTTTGGTTGATAACTGTAATGTTCAATACCTCGTAGAATCAATCACACAATTTCAGATTTATGCTCATTCTAAAAATTATATTTCGCACTAAGCAGATGAACTTCAAGTCCAGTATCTTCATATTTTGCAAAATATTTAAAGGTTAAAAAATTTAAAGTTTCCTGTCTTTTGGTTTGTTTTAAAATTTTGAAATCCTTCTTTCGAATATTCCCTTAAAAATTTTAACGGAATGTTTCTTTTGGTAAAAGAAAAACTGGTGTCGTGGCTGCTTTTTTATAATGCAGAATTACAATTTACTGATGCTTTTGAAAGAAAAACTGTAATGATTTTGAAAAATCAGAATGTTTTGGATACAAAAATATGCGGTCCTATAATTATGTAACACTAATATTTCAAAAATTGTTTTTGTACGAAATTAACATTTTTCAACAATTAACAATTAACATTAACATTTCATTTTTTTATTTAATGAGTTATTTAAGAAAATACAGTTCATTTTAACTGCTTGAGTCTTTTAAATTATTCAGTTTATGAAGAGTTACATTTAAATGAATAATATTTTGGGTAGTCTTGTAATTCTCTGAAACACGCTGTTAATTTTATCAATCATAAAAATATAAAGTGTAAAATTTTAATTCAAAAATGAAAATTTATTAGACTTATTCTTTAACGAACTGTAATCAAAATGCGCAGTTAAAAACAGTGTTCTAAGTTTCAACGCAATGACGCACAAACTAGGGAAATCTAAATAGAATGTTACACAGATTGTCCTTCTCTTTCTGAAACAATAAAAACCTAAAATGTAACAAAAAATGTAAAATCCTCCAAAAAATTCATAACATTCAAAAATGCATCAGAATGGTTATATGGTATGTACCATTTCACTTAATGTTTTATTAAATTATGTTGCCCAAATTTGAGAAGTGCTCATTTACGTTTATATAAATTAATTTACTCCAAGTACGGCTTGATATTTAAATCTTCTGTTGGATATTAGTAAGATAAGTTATTTTAAAATGTATCTTTTAAACAGTTTAAAGATTTAAGGTTTGATTTTGAATGTTTTGACTTTTCAAAACTTGAGCCTTCAAAGGTTAGAAGAATTTGATTCAGGACTAGGAAAATGTTTTTTTTAAATGTATTATCCTAAATATATTGGATAATATATATATTTAGATAATGATATGATAGATGATAATGGTGATATGATAATAAGATGATATAATAATGATAGGTGATGATGGATAACAATATATTTAGGATAATAATTCAGTGAATAATATATTAAGTTGGGGAAAAAAAAATCCATTATTTTTACGTGAATTTTATGTAACTTCTTTTGGATTCACTCTGTAAAAAGGTTTAAAACAGCTTTCATGTAGATTTTTAGGTCTTGCGCGTTACGACTGCTGACATGCGGTTAACTTCGATCATTTTTGATATTTTATAGACATTTTCGACGATGCTGTATCCACATGCGAGGTGCATCTCTAACATCAAAAATACCCGAACGGAATCGACGAAACAAAAATTGTACGTAACTGGTTGTTACAGTCTTATATAGGACAATAAATACCTTTCACAATTTTAGCCACCCGGCTATCTTTTTCGCCGTTACAAGAGAAAAACGAAAATGTATCGAATTTTCTGTTTGTTGTCTTCCATTTTTAAAACCTTGAACTCGTAACTGAATTAATCAAACAAAAAACCGCAAGAGGATATTTTAGTGTCAAATGTCACCTTTCCAACGAGCATAAATCTGAAATTGTTTGATAGGTACCTCACGAGATATCGATCACTACAGACGTCTACCGAAAAAATAATGGATTACTTTTTCCCCAAACTAATATTATACTATAAAATGAGCAATATATTATCCTAAATATATTATCCATTTTTGGTATTATCCTGAGATATCACTCTCTATTAATTACTTTTAAGCTATTATTTTCGAAGTGAGTTGTAACGAAATATTATGTTTTGGTTATTTGTGTCTCATTTAAGAAGCATTTACTATTTAAAACATGTTTAAAATATTTATGTCATAAGAATTTCTTTCAATATATCCATAAAAGAGAATTTTCATTTAAAGATGCTGACAAATGATGAAGTTGATGAAAATAAATTTTTCTTTTGTCTGTATATCAACATTAAAATTTATAAAAATATAAGCTCATAAAGATTCATTAAGTATACAATTTATTAAATTATGTATTATAATGACAAAAGTCATTAAATTAGAAAAAAGTAATGCCTTTAAAACAAAAACAACATTCGTAAATCCAGATAAAGTTACTCAAGATAAAATATGGAGAGATTAGTACAACTTATAGCAGATATTTTGAAAGAGTTATTTAGAATACTATTCTGGTGAAAACGACAATAATTTATCCAACTCTACAAAATTTTCCATGGAAAAACCTGCTGCCACTCAGCTGGACACATAAAAGCTTTATTTACGTTGAGTGGGTGGATCGAATAATCTGGGACATTCAGGGGTTATCGATTAATCACCCAAAAACTTATTAAAAATAAGGTTATTTAAATTTTATCTTTCGTAATTCTGAATAATCCTATATTTATCGTGTGCCTAGTAAACTTAACATGCTCTAAAAGCTTCATTCTTCTCTCTCAAGTTGAGAATAAAAAAGAAATGATCTGTTTTACGGATTTGTGGAGTTCGTGTTCAAATGAAATTGTCACAGCAAAATATTCTAGGAATCATAAAATTCTATTTAAAAATCTTAAATGCAAATTTAAATACTAGAAATTGTTCAAACAACCCTATTTTATTTCTAACGAAACATTGAATCAAATAAAAAAATTAAAATGTGCAAGTAAAAATTGGTTAGAAGGAAGTCGGAAAAAATTTATGACTATTACATTTATTTGTGAAAGTAAAATTAGAATATTCAGGTTCAAGACTATCTTAAACTACATAAGTCACGAAATATCCCGGTAAGAACAAGTGATTAAAATGTTTTCAAAACTAAAGTAATGATAGTGGCACAAATGTGTCCAGATAAAATATGTTAAGCAATGAATAATAAGCTAAAAATGCAATAATCTAATAAATATAATAAAAATTGAATAAAGCAGACTGCAATAAACAAGCTAATAACATTCATTCATGACTATAGTTTATTTTCCAGATTTAAGGAAATACAGCTTGACTAAAGCTTACAGATAAGCTTTGCTAACCTATAAGTAATAAGTGGAATACTAATGTTATAAGTTAACAATGAAATAAGCTAAATATAATATTAAAGTAATAAGCTTGGTGTAAATTATGCAATAAATACCAAGCAATCTAGCAAAATGTATATGTAACAATAATTCAATTTCAAATTTAAAGCAACTATTGCGGGACAAATGCGCCCAATAAGTAACGACTATAATTGTGAGTAATAAAGTACTCATTCGTAAACCGCTACAGGTATGGCAAAAGTTATTAAAAAATATGATGAAATTACATAGAAGGATGAAAATTAATTGATTAAATATAAACAGGTTTATACTTAGATTGTTCTTATTTTCATTGCTCCTAGAAATTATTATATTAGGTTGGAGAAAAAGAAATGCATTATTTTTACCTGAACTTTATGTAACTTCTTTTGGATTCGCTTTGTAAAAAGGTTTAAAACAGCTTTCATGTAGATTTTTAGACTTTGCGCGTTACGACTGCTGACATGCGGTTAACTTCGATCATTTTTGATATTTTATAGACATTTTCGACGATGCTGTATCCACATGCGAGGTGCATCTCTAACATCAAAAATACCCGAACGGAATCGACGAAACAAAAATTGTACGTAACTGGTTGTTACAGTCTTATATAGGACAATAAATACCTTTCACAATTTTAGCCACCCGGCTATCTTTTTCGCCGTTACAAGAGAAAAACGAAAATGTATCGAATTTTCTGTTTGTTGTCTTCAATTTTTAAAACCTTGTACTCGTAACTGATTTATTCAAACAAAAAACCGCAAGAGGATATTTTAGTGTCAAATGTCACCTTTCCAACGAGCATAAATCTGAAATTGTTTGATATATACCTGACGAGATATCGATCACTACAGATGTCTACCGAAAAAAATAATGGATTACTTTTTCCCCAACCTAATATATTGGAATTTTAAATTTCGAAGAATAACATTTTCCATATATAAATAAATTCAGAAAATTCAGATTTTTATACGAATAAAAGAAAACGAAAATATCATAAAATTATATTGTTGAATAAATGATAAATAAAACCATTTGTTATTGTACTGATATATTTTTAGATTTCAAATTTAGTTCATTAAATATTATTCTCAACTATTATTCTATTAACTCTATTTTTCGTGACATTTCTTAGTATCAAAAATTACTTTTAAATGAAAAATGTGCAAAATTATTAATTTACTTAAATTAACACACTTACTTAAAAATGACGAATTATCATCAGTTCATTAATTTCTTTACTAGACTTTTGCAACTTAGTATTTAAATATTTATCAGTGTAAATAAATGTAAAATATACCTCTCGCCTATGAATTTGATGTTTTCCAAATAACATGCAAAAGAAAAGTTAGATTATATTCAAATGGAAAGTTAGATCTCATATCTTTTTTAGTTTTATATCTTGATTTATTGATCTTGATTTATTGATTTTTAAGTCTTATAAAATTTATCCATTTTTTTTCTAAATAACATAAATTATAATCTATTACATAACTAATTCGTTAGCTATTTAATACTTAAAAATTTTTCATTTAACTAGCATTTTAAAAATTCTTTAATATGCATCATACTGTGTAATGATATAGTAATAAATAAAATCAAGAAACATTTTTACATTATATTATTGCTTAAGAAAAATGCTTGAACAATTTATGCCATGAAATTTGAACTATAAATTCTTGAATCACATTTAAAAGTAATTTAATATCATATAAAAAAAATTAATAAGCTATAGCTCTCACCAGAATCGGCACCGGGACATCCTTCGAGAAATGTTTTCCTAATGTAGAAAGAAGTGCAACAATCGTGATGATGTCAGCCTCCTTGAGAGCGTGTTGAACATTTTCAGTCAGAGAGTCTGTGAGATCTGCCTCCAAGTAACGAAGTCTGATAACAATCTTCGCCTGGGTGAAAATTTCAGCTGAATTAGTGAGAGTCTGAAGAACTTCGCAAGCAGTCTCTTTCCACTCTATGTTCTCATCCACAATAGTAACTCGCAAGCGCACGGGTTTTTCAGAATCTTGCCAAACACGATATAGGGCTGAAGATAGAATCTTGTTAATTGCTACCACCTCTGTACCAGGACCACCACCAAGACAACATATATTTATCCATTTCTGTCTCATAGCAGCTTCCAAAATCGTAGAATTTTTGCGCACCAGTCCCAGAAAGTGGTTCGCCACAGCAGAAGTGTAACAAGGACTGTACCGGAATAGGTACCCTATCCTGTGAAGAGACTCACCAAAGCTTAGTTTTGACTTCGTTGGACCTTCACTTTTACTAATTACTCTAAGAGCCTCCATGAACTGTTTTCGCTTCTCCGTAACATTTTGCCTCTTCTTATCTTTTTTAAAAATATACTTTAAAAATTCTTGGAACTCAACATCGAAGTTGGACACTAAGTTTAATGGAAGATCATTATAATTTTCCGCCATCGTAGAGTAATATTATAAAAATTAATTCAAATATTATAAAAACGAAGAATACCTGATACATGCACTACCACCTCATTAATTCCTACCTCATTTTTAAGTCAAATTCTTATATATGTGGTCTGTAAACTTAAACTTTATCTAATGTTTCAGTTTGTAAATGATTAAACATTACTTTTTTTTGGTTAGAATTATATTAACCGAATGATAAGGTATAAGATGAAAAATTGATAATTCTAAAACATGTAGGATAAACGCTAAAATAACAAAGATATTTTGATTCTATTTCGTAATTTGTACAACGGGATTTCCCCTTATTGACAATTTTCTTATTTATCTTAAATTACTGCAATCAATTGTTTTCGTAATTTAAAAAGGAGAAAAAAATATTTAGTTGATATGGTATTTCATAAAGTACTTTGATAATTTAATCGGATGAAATATAAACTTTAAAGAAATAGAAAAAGAGATTTTGGTCATATCAATTTAATTTTTTGTGAAATAATGATGAAAGCTTTCAGTTATTAAATCCTTTAAATGTTTAAACTGATTTAATTAATTTTATTTAATTATAACGGAGCAATATTCAAAGATTGAGTTTTTGACAATTTATCAGACTTATGCAAGGAATATCTTGACTGAGGCTTTTCTTGTTTACATGTGAATACGATATAATTTAAAATTTGAAAATTCTTATTATTGGGAAATTTCGCATTTCTCTTATAATTATAATATTACACTCATAATTTAGTACTTACTTCTTAAAACATTTTGCTTTCACATTTTATTCTCAAGTGATAAGATTTGAGAAAATGTCATGTTTAAGTAATAAAATGAAAGGGGAATGCTTAAATTGTAGTTTATAT
>JAPDSC010161572.1:0-11127 GCA_026290005.1 Latrodectus geometricus | reverse complement strand
TATATATATATATATATATATATATATATATATATATATATAAGAAAATTAAGAAGCGAATAATATATTCATTTCTCCTTTATAAATTTCCTTTTCTAGTATTAAATACTTCTTTACCTACACTAAGTACTTCTTTATTTTCAAAGTTTATTCTTTAATAATGAGAATAATGTTTCAGTATTTTTCTAATAATTATAAAAAACATAACTTTCTTTCTTTTTTAAAAGTTAGCTTAACGAAAAAGGATTTGGCAAAAATTTTGTAATCACTTATTATTATTATGAAATTCATATGAGCTTATTTTCGTATTCTCTCATTTATCTTTTTTAATCTTAAGTGCTGTATTTATAATTTTAGTTGTAAATGGTAAAAATCAGCTAAATTTTGTATGTAATCATTTTCCGAATATGAAAAATGTGTATGATCTCTAATTTTTTTCTTTCCTAACTACGAAATAAAATAACTAAAACCAATTAAGCACACACACGTACATACGTTTCAAGATAATCATATTTCTGTACTAGAATGACCTTTAAACAATCTAGATCTTAACACAATTGAAAAATTTATAGATGGTATTAAAAACATTTGTGAGTGCAAAACAATTAAACTTATTCAGTTTTTGGATGCGTGATAGCATGTTGGTGATATGGTCGGGATTATCCTTCATTTGCTCGTGCATCTTCCTCACATCCATTGCATGCATTTGCAATGGATCCCCTCTCATAACGATATCCATGGAAATGAGAGGTAGGATGTCCTGGGAAAAAAGGAGCGCCACAAGTCCTTCTCCAACTGGTGGTATCCTCAGTTACATTGAGTTGCAGTCTATTCAAAAAAGAGGTATCTGGGTTATTTGGAACATTCCACCTGCTCATGATTGGTACTCTAATAGTAGTCTTGGTGATTCCATTGCTTTTAAGTATTCTTAAACGAACTAGACTACATATTCTAGGTTTGCTAGTGGTCATCTTCATGGCCTTAAATTTGATAACAAACGTAAACTCTATCCTGCCTGTTGTTAATGCGGTGTAGACAGGGTAGCCTCAAAATCTTCTTTTGTGTCTGGAATTTATTAAGTGTGATTTCCCTGACAATTCCTTGGTTTTCCTTGATTTTGTGAGGACTGAGGGTCTCGTGGATCTAGTGCAGCAATGCTATACTAGATGGGAAAGCAGCAATGCTACACTAGATCAGAAATAACAACAACTTAAGTAATGATGACAAAAAAGCAAGAATATCTTTGTATATTGTTTTCTCTTATAGATTTATTTAATCACCTTTATAATTTGACTAACACGTTTGTTAATAGAAATAACAACGAATATTACAATTTTTAGTTCTAGTTACAAAAATGATTAATTCAATCTTTGTAATAATATTTCAATTTCATTTTTATGATGCGAATACTTTTGCATCTAAATGACTACCAGAAGAGATACGTAATGTGCAAGTATAATTTTAAATATGAAGACAAACACAATTTATATGAAAGACAATAGTTTTTATATTTTCGTGAGTAATTTGATTTCTTATCAATTTATCAAATGCATAAGCAAATCATTTTAAAAATATTAATATGAATTCTTTGATGTCACATTTTTAATTAACTTTTAATATTAGATTGTATTTTTCATCTAACTTAAGTAAATATTTTTTCATCAAACTTAAGTAATTCAGCAATTCAGTTTAAGCATAACATTTCACCAAACTATTATTGAAATATTTGTAAAGTGTTGGCTAATTTTATAAATTACTAAATTTAAGTTTTCTTACTGAAGTTAAGTTTCTTTTTTATAAAAAAGATAACTACAAAGACGTGGATACCATGTTAAAAGTTATAATTCGTACTCCATTTAATAATACATTTTTAATTTAGTTTTGTCATCTGAAAATTTTATTTTCTAAAATTTGCTATTTTTTTTATTAAAACGTATAGGATCAAAAATTAAGAGCAATACAAACTATTCAAATTTTTGGGTACTTGTATATTGTAATAAAAATATACGCATAATGTATAATTTTCATTACAAAATCAATATTTTTTAATTCATCATTTTGGAATAGTTTTCTTCGATAATTTTAGATGAACCTCTGTGTTACAAGTAGTCAGCTATAATTAATTTGGAATTTTCAGATAGATTAATTATTGAAATCTGCAATAACTGACCTACCTTTGATGTTAAATTTCCTTCAATAGCTGTAATTAAGCAGAGATACAATTTTTGATTGTGTAGTGAATAAATTGAATCAAAATCTTGTGCAACAGATGGGTACTTATCTAAATTTGTTAACACAAAGAACATGGAGTCATCATTCTAATTTATAATAAAAAAAATATAATTAGTTTTTTTTAACTGATATAAAATTGATATCTCTACATATGAGAAATAATATGCTGTATACCCAAATTCAATCTTATAAACATAAAATACTTGATAGTTTGAAAAAAATAACATTAATGCAAGGAAATTTGATTTACATATACTTTATGGTATAAGCAGGAAATGATTACAAAGAATTTGTAGAAGAATATAAGGTAGGCAGATATATCCGAATGGGTCTTTGGCATCATGGGTCAAAATGGGAGGAGTTATATGGCCCAGTCAGAGGATCTTTTTCTTGGTTCCAGTTTCTGAATAACGAAGACCAGCCCGACCCACTCGCTTTCGGGGCCATGCTGGAAGATCCACTGTGTGTTCCACCATACAAAAAAGAGCTATCACTTTCGCCCTTTGTAGTGCTGTAAAATGGAAATCCTAGAAGCCAGCATTTTACATCAAGATGCGTCATGTGAAGCATTTTTATTACATGATTACATTTTTTTTATTAATATGATAATAAATATAGCCATCATGTGCAGTTAAATGAGTAGCCTAATGACCTCGTCCACAACTGATCGAATACGATTTTTATACATGAATAGTTCTGAGAAGACGTAAATACGCAGTAGCTTTTACTAGAATATCCCACAAATACTCTATGCAATTGAGCACAGGAGACTTGGTTGGCTACACCATATGGTGAATATCTTTTCCTTCCAGATAATCGTTGACAAGTGCAACTCTGTGATCTGGCAAATTGACTTCTTAGTCGATGGTCCAGTAGAAATGAGTGCTGTAACTGCGAATCAGTATTTATTGTTATTAAAAATGTAATCTTTTGTATCCTTCTAACATTGAATTTGCTTGCAAGACTTCAAAGTAATTACTTCGAAATTTTGTAAGCAAATATCTCTATAAGAAAAAATTCTGAAAAGTAGAATTATTTTTTATAAGTGTTTAGGTTTTTTTTCTCTTATTTTAATGGTGAAGAAAAACATGTAAGTGAGAAATATAAAAATTTTTACCTATAAATTTAGTTAATGATACTAAATTTTTATTAAGATCTTTAAGTGCATTGAAAAATTTAAACTGAATATGTACAAATGTTGATTTAGGAAATAATTATATTAAATATAGGTATTTATATTAAATTCTACAGGTTGGTTAGATTTCTTACACTTTCTGTTAGCCTTAGATATTGTTTATGAATACAATGTTTTCTTCATAAGCAAATGCCAAACACAAAATATAGTTGATAGAAATATGGCAAATAATCAATGTTTTAAATTATAAGATAAAGTACTTGAACAATTTTGATAGTATATTTAAAATTAATTAAATTTCAAATTAAATATTTTCTTCATAACTGCTTGAAATATAAGATTTACTTCTTCAAAACACAGGATAAATGTAATAAATGAGAAATTTACAACAAAAATTATATTTAATTCTTTTTCTTTTT
The DNA here is from genome assembly GCA_026290005.1 of Latrodectus geometricus. NCBI lineage: Eukaryota > Metazoa > Arthropoda > Arachnida > Araneae > Theridiidae > Latrodectus > Latrodectus geometricus. Next base: position 7,341 of record JAPDSC010161572.1, on the reverse strand, counting down.
AAAAAAATGTTACTGTTTATACATAAAGTCATTGTTAAGATTGTATTTAATAATTGTAAATTCTAATTCATCAAAATACGTGCGATTTAAATTATTTTTTTATTGTAATCGTCTAATTTCAAATTGATAGGAAACTCAATGCTCTTTATATATTGAGAACACTGATCGGAAACATTTCCAACATCAATAATAAATAATGTTACTTATCATTAAAATATGAACTCGTAAAATGTTTATCATATATCAAAGTTTAAAGATAATAAAAAAAAAACATAAATTCACGAGGAAGGATATATTTATAGAGTTGGGAAAATTCCCTTTGTGCACGTGTGCGTATGAATAGAGTTACAAATTTTAGGCGAAATAAATTTAGCTACATAATTAAAGAATTTATCAAAAATAATTTGACATTAACTGATTAATTAATTTAAAAAATTTATATTTTAAATAAAGAAAAAGTAAATAAAACTCTTTGGCACCTAATAATTCTACTGTTCTTTTTTCGAAAATTTTGTATATTAAATATGCATTTTAAATCTTTAATAAACATTTTTCGACGTGTACCCTGTTTATCTTCTTAGTTTATGTATTTTTATTAAAATAGAGATGGTATTAATACTTGTAATAAATTTTTTAAGGAAGAAAATTATTTTTGTAACGCCGAATACATAATGTTAATTTGATGTTTGCTTGAGTAATTATTCAGCTCGTTTCTCCAATATTAATAGTCAGTAATTAAAGAATATTACCTTCAACGATCTTAAAAATGACAAACGTTAAATTTCTTATTGAATGTACCTGGAGAAAGAAGAAATATGCTTTCCGTTTCTTATTGAAAAATCTGACACCCTCCATTCTAAAGGATTCTGATCTGCCACTAAGTTACGATACCTCTAAATTATAAAGTTTATAGAAAAATCAGAAGCACAGAGAATTGTTTTACAGATTTGTCCTATAAGTAAATGGAGTATTTTTTGCATAATTTGACAGTCCATCATCGTTTCATATTAATAGTAATATGTCTTATATGTCCAACAAAACGCATAAATGAGCATAACAATGTTTTGTTATGTGTATTTATAAACATAATTATACCTATGGTCTAAACTTAATGTTCTTCAAACGGCATGTGCTAAAACGGCATTTACGTCTTTGACTCAAACGTCACGGATGTTACTTTGATACAATGTTACTAGCATAGAAATGAGATTCATCACACCTCACAATTAGCCTAAGTCATGCATTATTCAAAGTTACATAATTAATAAATACTAAAGGAAATATTTTTCGATACTTCTTATTAATATGAAGTCCAGAATATAGCGCATCTTGTAGAGTAAAATTTCAAACAAGCTTCTAAGCATTTCACACACATTCGATAATAATATGCTTAAATAATGTGATATAACGCATGTATAATTTTTTCCCATGAGTATTTATCATTACTTGTTAACATTTCTTTTATTCGGTTCATTACATTTTCTCTCCTGTGTTTGAACATAAATATTCCTCTTCCATGTTTGAAGAAATTGTTTTTGTATAATCGAAATGTGAGATTATTCGTGACAGTATTTTTAACAGTTAAAGGATTCCTTCAGAACGGCTTAGCTACAGAAATTTCTCTTGCACGGCCAAAACATTGCTTAGTTGATAAAAGAATTTAACAAGCAAAAATTTATCTGATAAACTTTCTTTCATTATTGTTACAAGAATCAACAATAAAAAAAAACCCAGTCTTTTCCTTTCCTGATAATTCTCTTGTCTTTGATATTATGTAAATTATTCATATAAAGTGATATTCTATCCTCTGTCAGTAAGAATATAAAACTTTTGCTTAGAAATCAAAATTGTGTACTTATGAGATAATATTTTAAAAATTTTACATATTCGTCCAAGAGATTTCGTGGTAGAGAAGTTGAAACACTATTTTTACTTTTGGCTAACCTGCGCAAAAGTTTTTATAAGAGCTTTTACGAATCTGTTCCTCATGGTGACTTTGAAACTTATTTTCTATACCAAAACTACACATTTAATCTTTTTTCCATTCATTTCAAGGAATGAGCAATATAATTCAAGACAATTTTTTTTTAAAAAAACACAGTAATAACTTCGAATTTTCAAAATTAATAAACACTCCAGTTTAAAAAAAGTATCAGTGTAAAAATATTCCATAAAAAAAGTTCATATTATTTTAACTATTTTAGATTATAACGGTTGCACACTTTTAACTAAACATGACACTGAATTTATAATTTTTATGTATAAATGAATAATCAGATGAATAAAATGTTGAGAATTCAGTGAGGTGTATAAAAGAATCAGCTAAGGATAAGTAATATATTTTAATATAATTAGCCAAGATTTATGAAATATGCTTATTATTTTGCTATTTTTTGCAATTCATATTCAAAGCAATATATCAGCCGCAAATGTATCCTTTTTCAGGAAGGCTGACATGTTTAGCGAATTTCTTTATCATTCAAGAATCTTATCGAAAAAATATAATGATATTTATGTTTATAAGCAAATTACTTCAAGAAATCCTTAATCAAATAATTTATAGAAATTCTTTTGAAATAAATAAAATTAATTTCTTAAAGAAAGTCATTATATCAAAAATAAGTAATTTAAGTAACTAGGAACGCAATTTTTGTTTAAATAATATAAATTTGAAATTTTTCCGCTATTAAACTGCTTATAGACAATATTGCATTTTCTTAGTCGTCGTCTCTATCCGTATCGTCAAAATCATCTTCTGTCAAGGGAGAATCTTCATCGTCACTGGGCAAACAAACATAGCAGTTTCCCTAGAAATAACAACCATCATATCATAATATACAATAAGTAATCAAAATTTAAAAATGCTTTTTGTTACTTTTATGTAGTTTCCCTTACTTGCAATCATTATAACCAAGACAAATTGATTAGAATGTAATAACTGAAAATACAACTTTATTGAAAATACAAAATAAATATACCTGCATATCTTTCCAGCATTCCGGGCAATAGCAAAAGGGGCATTCCTCTGAACAGACAATGAAGTCCGCTTTTCTAGATTCTACTTCTTGGCATACTAGACACTTTCTTTTACCCAGTCCGAGCTTTCCAAGCCAGTCGAAATACTTCGGGTACAAATGGCGTAGAGAAAATAGTACTCCACTATCCAGCTGAAATACAATAGAACGTTTCTTTGAATTTTCTTAATGCTTTCATAAAAATAAAATGCAAGTTACCGTATGAATATAAGATAAATAAAAGCAAGCATTTTAATTTCATTTAATTCATTCCCAAACTTACTTATTTTGTACCAAATTTTTAGCAAATGGAAAATAACAAACCCTTCCCATTTTAATGACTAACAAAGAAACAATTAGCAGAATAGGTAGACTATTGTTAATTTTCATACTAATGTTACCCGGCATCCATCACCATCTACCAAATGTCTCTAGCTGTGCAATACCTTTGAATTCAGTGGTTGTGAGCGCAAAGTCCGTGCGTATTTGACGCAATTCTGCTTCATTTGATTGAATTTAACACCCTGAATTTTTTAAACAAAGCCTTTTAGTGCAGAATTGTCTCCAAATGCTTCACATTTTAAGTGAGCAGATAAACTATTTGAAGTCATAAAGCAAATAGCACCAAGTGAGACTTTTGGTCAATTTTATTTGTCTTCAATACAGTGCGAGTTACGTTTGATAAAAGCACGTGGTTGACCTAGTTTTATGACGAATGGTATTCCTACACTCTATGGAAAAGTTTTTAAGTAATGTGATATCCTGTTCGGTATACCTATTCTAACTTCTTTCTATTGTAATAAAGTCTAAATTTCTGAATAGATAAATCTTTCTACTGTTACTAACAAACATTGAGCACTAGTTTTAGTAAAAGAAACAATTCTGTGATTATAATGCTAAAGATTTTGATTAAGAAATAGATTTTTGTTAAAATAAAGAAATTGAATTGAAAATCTTTGAATTTAACGAAACTTATACACATTATACAAGACATAGGAAGGTGCGAAATAGCTTACAAAGAAATTACCAAACAATTATGGTGTTACAAAAATCATTATATGAATGCAATGAACAAATGAGAGATCTAATTTTGGTATAGAAAAAGTACATTTAATATGAGGTATGATCCCCACCAAGAAGCAACACAGTACTTGAAGTAATATGTGATGCTCTCAAGTAAGCTAGTATAATTGTGTAGGAAGTGCGAGCCATTGCGTTTTCAAAACAATTGAAAGCATGGCTAGGATCCTAGGAGAAGAATTGAGAACACTTACACATCATTCTAGACCACCCTAAACATGTTCCATTGAGTTAAGTTTCAGTGCTCGAGCTGGACACAACATACGCTCAATTGTTTCCTGCTCAAGATAAGCATCCACGATGCAAGACTTGTGTGGTCTCGCATTATCATCCTGTAGTAAGAAAGTATCACCTATTGCTTCTGTGCATAAGGAAGCGCATAATCACCCAGGATATCATCTATTTAGGTTTAAACATTAAAATTTCCATGGAAAAAGACTTGGAGGTCTGTTCGTCTACCCAAAGCGAGATACCACCCCAAACACTGCCTGATCCGTATGCATCTCTTTCACGAATGTTTGATGGATACAAATGAGTTCCACATTCTCTCCAAATGAAAATGCACCTACTATCACTTTCAAGGCTAAACCTGGACTCATCCGAAAGTAGAATAACTCTCCATTGATCATGCGTTTTGTGGATATGTTACCTTGCCCATTGCAAACGTTCCTATGATATGAGAGGAGCAAATGACTGGTCACCTCGCATAAAGACCACATTCGTGTTGCCTTCGACGCACGTTTGATCTGGGTGCCAATCTTTATGATCTTGAAGCGAGGGAGTATCTGAGTTCAGGTTCTCTTCATTATGCGCATAATGAATAATATCGCTCATTGGCACTCGTGGTAGCGCATGGCTGTCTTTGGATGAATCTCCTGAATGCCAAATCCGTGTTTAGAAATTGTTGCCAAAGGTTATGAATCACAGACTGACTCACATTCAGCTATCTAGCCACTTCTATCTCAATTTATTCTATCTATAATCACTCAATAGCTCCTCATCGAAATTGTTCGGTCAATTCATGCTTGGAGGCTATTCTTACGATTTCATAATACTAAAATTTCAGACCTCAGACTTGGGAGTGTTATCGCTATTTTTGTGATTTTACCTTAAATTTTGATGGACAGCGTGATTTATTTTACTGGTCAAACAGTGAAAACGCTAAATGGCCTCTCGCAAATAAAGAAAAAAACCACAAGTTTGCGAGGTCACGGGATGAGCAAATTTTGCTATATTTGAGTTGCCCATGGAAATCACAGGATGCTCAGTCAGAGGGTCAATTTTCAATATGTTATAGTTTCTGAAAAAATGACAATACGAGTACGAGTTTGTTACACAATTACTAGCATTAAACAAAAATAATTCAGTTTTAATATTTAATTGCATTATTTTTACCTATACTTTTACTGCTTTATTTAAAACAAAAAACATTTTCAGAGATATTGATTTACTGAAATAAAAAAAAATTGGTTTTCCATTTTTTAATGTTTAGCATAAAATTTGCTGTGATTAAAAAATCTATGTTACTAAATTACTCAATAGAAATTAAATTAATTAAAAAGCAAAAAATAGAAACTATAATTGTACTCTTTGTAGCTATAAATATTTCTGAGAAACAAATTCAATAATGTAATTCCTTTCCGAAAAAATTAATTTTTTATGTAAATGATTTCTTTTAAAGAATGATTATGTTAATGTTTATGATTATGTTAAGTCTTGTTAATGTTTTAAGAAACATGAAGATAAAACAAAACAATACATCCGGCTTCTTCAACTTTCCGACAACATTTATAGAGATATTTCGAATATGGTGAATACATTGCTCAATTTCCACTGCTAGCATTTTTGAAACTTGAGATCGTTTTTCAATGAATAGTAATAGTGTTAAATTTCTGAAACTGTTGAACATAATCTTTATGCTCCCATATGCATAAAGAGAGAGAGAACAGTCTCAAATGATGACCGCAACAGTAATGTTTAATTGATATTTCAATGAAAACCAGCATGTAACCAATGCATCATTAATGGTTTTGTGAAAGTTTTACTGAATTTTCCACTCTTTTGTGCATCGATTTGATTAAATTAACTAAAGGAAAGTCTAACGTCTTTTAATTAGGAACAGCTCACAAAATTGAGGTAAAACTTGAAAAAAAATTGGAAGCAAAATTGAGGCAAATTATAAAATAATCCTCACACATATAATAAATATCGATAATTTAATCTTTTTATGAATTTTAAATTAGTTATCAACTTATATCATTTAAGATTTATAGTCATAATTTTTTACAAAGTATGCAATTTTTTGCTTATAATAAAATCTAAATTAGTTTATAATTTAAAAATTGCATTTTCAGCAAATGTACAATGCATTTTAATTTATGTTAAACAAGCGATTGATTAATTTTTTAAAAGAAAATATTTTCACATCTTTTTTTTCTTGAAACACACAAATTAATTTTTTAAAATTTAATACAATTAATAAAATTAATTTAATAATTTATTTATAGAATACAATTTATTTGTAAAAAGAATTCCTGAAATTTATTTTTATTGTTTTAAACAACATTTTGTATTTAAGTTTATAAATTTTTTATTATTTATACCATTTCGAATTTATGATTAAAATAGTTATTAACAGAGCTAATAGAAACTTAGAACATATTTAACATATTTAAATAGAACGTTATTAACACAATTTAAAACAAGCATCTCATAAAATATAGTGGTCTGTATTTATATGCATGTCTGAACTAGACTATAACTAATACAATATCAAAATGCATCACTCCTTTTACTCTGTAGTTAAAACTATTTGCATTGATTAACTTATATACATTAACTGATCCTAACCTAAATAATCTTCCTCTGGCACGATGAAAAAACTTTAAATAAATTTTATTTTGCTCAAGCGAAAATTTTCTCACTTGATTAAAGATCAAAATTAAGAGGATCGTCCCCTTATATAACAATACCTAGTATACCAGAGTATAAATCAAATATGTTGTAAGCAAATATTTATAAATTAAAAATTCGGATGTCTAATCGTAAAGAAAAATACTTTAAATAATGAGCTAATAGAATTTGCAGTCACGAATTTTCCTTTAGAAAAAAATTTGCGATATTATTCAATTTGTGTACCAGAAAGTTTCCGAAATGATAATTTAATATGAGATACTGTGTTGCGCGTTCTTCATAAATAAACGAAATTGAATTTTTAAGTTAGGAATTTTGAATAACTAAGCAAAAT
>JAPDSC010161564.1:26609-57919 GCA_026290005.1 Latrodectus geometricus | reverse complement strand
CCCCCCCCCAAAAAAAAAATAAACAAACCATGCCCTTTATCTTCACGAGAGACTTCATCTCTATTTTAATTCCTTATTTATCAATTTTCCAGACCACATCAAATTGAGAAATTTATCTGAATACAAGGCCATTTAATTTTACATTTCTTGTAGTAGAAATCACAACACCACCCATTAAGCAAATTTTCGGAAGCTATTTTTACATGAAGAAAATCTTGCTACAAAAAGTATTCCCTTAGTTTTGAAAAACCTACTGTATGCCGAATTTAGACTGTATGAGAATGTATGAATTGAAAATTTTAACCTTTGAATGTTTTCTAAAATTTTTGAGAAACAGGGTCCTGATATTTTCATACAGGTGGGTAAAAAATTGATATTATAGGTCGTTTCTTTTGATCATGAATTTTCGATCAGGGCACACTTCTTACACATTCAAAATGGATCAAGGGCTTCAATTTCAAGCGAAATAATTTTTATAAAATTGTCATTATTTTAATTTTACGTTGGCAATCCTTTTCTAACTTAACTGCTTAAAAAACTATGCAAAAAACTATTATCTTCTGCTTTAACCGCTTGAGGAAGAGATATTTCTTCAACAAAAGCTAATTTTGAAATGTTTCTGATTGTGATCTGTTGGATACATTCTCGGTTTGTCTAATTTTTATATCTAAAAAGGAAAACGCTGTCATCATTAAAAACACCAGAAATGTGCTGCTGGCTATTAAAATTGAATTATTAGGATAAAAAGCAAATATCGAAAGTTTGATCAATAAATGAACAAGAACATAATGACAATTGCATTCTTGTTCAATGACAATGATAGTTTAGAAATAATTAGTTGGAATTTTAAGGTCTAAAATGTTCTTATCTAAAATTGTGCGTGTATGTGTGAACGCTTTAGGGGAGAAACTTTCTCCATAATGTTTTTACAGCTATGCAGTAACGCCAAATGCATATTTTCATTTTGTGCCGTTACAACATTTCAGACAAAGCTAGTTCTTATAAGAGAATGGTAACTGGTATCAAAATATAGCCTTTTCAATTCTATTCAACCAACACTAAAATATCAAAATTTCATTAAATTATGATAATTGGTCAGATTACTTTACCAAAGAGATGTAATGAATTTTACTGTAGGAACTGTTATAAAAGGTGAACTCAAAACAATGGAAAGTTTAAAGTCTAATGGACAGTTTTTTTTTATATATATCCCTTGGTTTGTGATGCCTTATTTTTGAAACAAAATTTTGGATATGATATCTTGGTGAAGAAACCCTTTGTTCTCTGATGTGGAATGTAATTTATTCAACATAACTCCCCAATGGCAAACAATGGGCTAGTGTACATTAACTGTTCTGGTATACATATTAACATTTGATGATGTTGAAATTTTAAAAGAAAAAGGGCAATTATGTATCGATCTGCTCATAACATTGAGATTCAAAATGCTTGTTGAACAATTTGGTTGGCAGAAGTTAGCAGACTGAAATGGAAAGCAACAATTATATGTAAAACAAGTATTGCTGTATCCTTTCGTCAGTGGAGGAAATGTATTACTTGCATGTCAGAAAAATTTTGTATTCTATACTTGTCAATGATCATTGTAAATAAAGGTCCTACATTTGTTAAGCAATCCGTGAGATATTATATTTATCATATCTCTTGAAAGAGCACGTGTTGCAGAAAGAGCTAATTCATGTATTGAATTCATGTTTTGGTGTAGTTCTAAATGATGTGGGGGTTGATTTTATTGAATGTTTTCAATCGGCAGAAATACAGCTTTAAACGTGTAGAAGTAACTTAACCAAAATTACTGCTTAGTGAATTTATCTATACTTTTGTTATATATAAATTTTATTTATTTTCCCTTTCCATAATTTTTCCTCACCTGGTATTTCGAAACTCAAATTTCAATAATAAGATATGCTTGAGTATTTGAATTAAACTTTCCATTCTTCCATTATACTTTCAATTGAACTGAATAGTAAAGAATCGTTCATATCCTATTTTGAAACTTATATGAAATCGGGTTTCAAAATGAAATTTTGAGAAATAACTATTTATTAATAACATGGAATATTTCTAAAGTATAAAACTTTTAAATTTCTTTTTTTTAACTGGCTTTAAAATAATACGATAAAATGGTGCTTCAGAAAATACCTCCCTTTTTTTATTTTTGTAAATTTAGAAACCCTTTTTTATCTGGTTTACAGTTAAAGGGATGAATTTTTTTAACAGAGCTCATTTTATTTGTTAAGACTGATATTTTCTTTTTCTCAAGAATTCCTTCCGGTTTCAAAATTGTTTCTTTTTTGACACATTGTTAAGAAACAAAAAAAAAAAAATTAAAGTAAGAAACAGAAATTAAATTTCACGTTTAGAATGATGAAAATTTTGCTTCTGAGGAAGAAATAGTTAGATTCTTTAATAAAAGTGGCAGAAAAAATTATTTTTTTATTATTTTGACTTTATTTCGTTTTGCACATTCAGATTCCTTTCGTAAAAGGATTTTTTTTTATTAAACAATTTACTTTTTGATGTTTTTAATGGAAGAGTTCAGATATTTTCGTTTAGCTGACGATCTTTTTTTTTTTTTTCCCCTTAATTTTCACATAAGCAGCTTTTGTACTCTGCTAAGGTATTCCTATAATCTTAGATTTTAAAATAGTCTTTATGTCACATTTTCAGTAGTAATTTTCTGTTGCCATTTGTCCCAGAAAACAATGTGTAGAATTTATTTTTATCATCTAAAGATACTTTTTATTTATCTCAAATTCAAAATGAGTTAGAATATATTTTCAATTATTCAAGTTTGTTATTTGAGCAAATCAACTATTGGTGCTTGTTGTTAATTGAAATAAGCAACTACTATCAAATATGAAATGCTACATGTTGCTGTTGGTAAGCAGCTTTAACTAAACAATGTAAATACTGATGAATATCCTTAACTTTTGTCTTTTTTTTATTGCTGTACTTAACTTATGTGGTGTGATATTATTATATAGTTATTGTCTTTAATTTTCTTTGTTTTTTTAAAATTAAATTCTTTATAGTCTAGCTTGGTTTGCTTGGTGCTTTACTGATCAATTTTTGCATATAAGAGACCCTTTGATCAGAACGTGTAATTTAAAATGTATTTAAAACCATAATTATACATGCCGGGATGGGTATTGGACCAGCAACTACTGTATTGAAGAATAGAGTACAACCATTTAATTCTCATTTTGGCTTGTCCTTTCAGGAATTTAATATATTTTAAAAAATTGTATTCTTCTGTTTAAATATGTTTTGATATATTTTTAATTCATTAGATATTGCTATTTAATCAATAATGGGAAATATTTTTATGGTTTAATAATGCTTTCTCATCATCAATCATTAGGAATTTGAGGGATAATAAAATAAGGAAATTAAATTACTGAATAAATGTACAGATAAAAAAAATTAAAAATAAATTCTAAATATCCACACATTCATAGATTGAATATCACAGTACATTAATTATTTTAAGCATAATTATTTCAAGCATATTTTACTATAAACCAACGTGGAATTCAGATAAAAAGTTTTTTATAGTGAAAATATTGTTAATAATAAAGTTAAAAATAAAATACCTTAAAGTTAATGTAGCATCATGCATTCAATATAGATAAGAAACAAATTTTATATTTAATTTGCATTAACAATTTACAAAAAATAAGCTTGAATATATTATTTTTAAAAAATTCATTATATTCATATCTTTGATAAATGCATTCATTATAAAGATACTGTTTTATAAGTGAGTTACAAACGTGGCAAAATACGTGAAAAACATTTTGGAAAAGGAAACAGAAGATGAAAAAACGTATTATCAGTTATTTTGTTCAAAGTAGGACTTATCATGAACTTTTAATAGTAAAATTTGTATATAAATTCTATTGCTCCGATTCTTTATAAATCATTAAAGCAAAAGATTTGTAAGGATTATACAGATGTATAAATATCAAAAAGCAAATTATGGAAATCTTGAATTACTTTAAATGAAAATATGCATTCATAAGTAAATTTAACAAAAGTACATTGTTAAAAATTGATTATTTCAGAAATTAATTTCACTATTTCTTATTTTGAGAAATAATTTTTTAATAAGAATTGAAAAATCAATTTCATACAGAATAAAAAAGTAAAATTAAAAGAGAGTAGTGCTATAGAGATTAAAGCTTATGTATTTTCTTTCTGCATAACTTCCAATTACTAAATTAAACGTATTTCACAAAAACTATTATAGAAATCTTCGCAAAAATATATTTTGATTAAAAAAACATTCCATTTCCATGATATATAAAATCTTTAGAAAATAACATGCATTAAATTTTTACCATTTAAAAGTTTACCATTTATGCTTCAGTTTTTTTCAGTTTATGTTGAATCATGTTTTTTGCCATAATTACTTCGCAGAAAAAAAAAATCGTAGCTAGTAAAACTTATTAAAATATTTCAATAAATATTTACAAAATAGTTTTGATATCACTTAATTAATATAATGACAATTAAGGCTAAATTAATATCATATTAAATCATCTATTGATTTAAACAACAGATTTCAGTTTCAAAACTTAAGTATCGACTTTTGAATTTAGAATATTATCATACTGTATATTTAGATCATTCTGTAAGCGATTTCTTAACAGACATAAAATGATAATTATTTTTTTTAAGTACTTCAATTACTCCTGAGATAAAAGGGCGTAAAAGAAGTTTATTGGTTAAATTTATGTAACGAAATGTTTTCTAACCAAGCATTAAAATATTTTTGATAAAACTTCAAAAAAGAATTTCTGTAAAATCAGTTATTACCAAAATCAAAATAATTTTAAGAAGTTAAGCGCGAAAAATAGGAATTCCTTAATTGAATCCTTATCTAGAGATAATTTCAGGATACTTTTCAAATTAAAATATTAAATATAAATTTAAATTTGTATTTTCATTAGGAGAAATATCAAGTTACCAATTGTTTCTGGAACATTTAAGAACCATTATTTCTCATCTTATTATTATTTCATCTTTCATTTTTATTTTTGTAACCCTGTAAAAGCTGTTTTCTTTCGTATGTTTCCAAATCGTCGGAAAGTTTACTTACAGCTCTTAATTGTTAGAAAAATGTGCTTTTCCTTTTATAAATGCCGTGATTGTGTTGTCCTATTTTAACTATGACAATTTAATGATCGTCATCGTTAAAGCGAAATTTTGAAAGTTTATTTAACATTTTTCTTTATAAAGAAAACGCGTCATCTTTCCTAAAAACAGGAAAATACAATTTTTATTTTAATGAGGACAATAAGGTTATTATCATTATTAAAAAGGAAGCTGGGAAGTTTATTTAAGGCATTTAAATGAAAAATACATGCTTTTCATTTTAGAAAGAGAAAGAAGTCAAAATTATATTTTAATGTTAAAAATCTGGTAACTTTAGTAACATAAAAATGAGATATAATTAAGGTTAAAAATATCAGGAAATCTTTCTGCTCACAACAAAAGAAATATGCAATTTTACTTTAAATTTCAGTAAAAGCAATAATAGATATGTTGCAAAGTTCTAAATATTGCTTAAGCTTCAAATTTTGATGAAATAATTTTTTGAAACGAAATAACTATAGATAGAGGGCTGCCTTTCTCTTAAATTTATTCGAATATTTAATACAGGAATTTCGAAATTAGTTCGAAAAGTATAATGCCTAAATGAGAATATCTGTGGTGTGAAAAATGAGAAATTACCTATGGAGAATAGAGGTGTTATTATTTACTATCAAACATTGCTATAACAACCAATTGAAATTGGTGTCTATCTTATTTCAGAATAAGTGGCAAATGTTGGAAATATATTTGAGAGTTGTGTACTTGCTAAATATTACTTTTGTTTATTTTTCCAGTGCAATATCCTTTCGATGAAGGGTCGAATAGTATTGCTTTAGTTTTTGGCACAAATGAAGACACTACAAGACATGGATTTCAAATACTTTTCCAGCAAGTATCCGTCTGTGAAGAAGATCTCAATGGTGGGTTGCCTTAGTACTTTTTCAACTTAGTCATAAAAATGCATGAATGTAGATTGATAACATATTAATATTATTCTGTTTTGGTAAAGCAGAATACATAAAAATGCTATCAATCTAATTTTGAAATTTACAGTATTTTTAAATATTCAATATTTTTTAAAACTTTTAACTGAAAAATATCGGTTTTGTTTAAATAATTCCAAAAATCAAATTTTAATATTTATTGATTTTTATGTTTTTAGCGGAATAAATAATATTTAGTTCTACTTAGTAATCAAAAAATGTACTCATTAATTTTTTTCTATACCACCTAGGCATTTTTTTTATAAAATACTTCGCGTCATAATTTCAGAAAACATTATGATTAAATTCACATTTTATTTTACATAAAGTTTTAAATAAAAAATCAAAATTCTACTTTTTCCGACGTTTTTTACTAACACTAAAAATTATCAAATTCATTGTAACTGTAGCTTTTATTAATTATTTAAATAAAACTATCAAATAAGTTTAAATGAATCTTAAAAGAATGCCACTTTTAACTGAATTTTAAGCATGTTTTCTTTTTTTTTAAATATCTAAAATTTGGTTAAAGCATACAAATTTTACATTGAAGTTTATATTAAAATGACTGTGTTGTAGAAATCAATAAATAATTTTCTTTAATAACTGTAAAAGACTAAACTTTTAAAAACTATGAAATTAGCTTAGTGATCTCTTTTTATAATTTTTTATTGATTTTCATATAAAAAAAGTAATGAGTTCCAAAATATTTAAGATGTTGACATAATCTTAAATGTTTGCATTTTTATCTGCATACATTTACATTACATAATGGACTTTACAATTCTTTATAACATGAATAGATATTCCCAGGATGACAAGGTACCGATGCTCTAAAATTCCACACATATGAGTTTAACAGAATTTAGAACCTTGTAACATTAACCCTAACAAATTGCTTATGTTACAAACAAAGGTATTTGTAACATAACTTTTTGCATATGCAAAATACAATCTCGTTTTGACTAGCATGTAATTTTTAATAATTTAATCTTATAGATCTAATTGCAGAAACTTCCCATATATATGCTATGAAGATAAATTATTGCTATGAATTCAGCCTCTTGTTACATATATGTTACCGTGAAAGACCGAAATCAGAGAATGTCGACATTCACCGGTGAATGTCAACACATACCAAAAACGTTGGTGAAAGACCGTGCAATTGATTACATTTCTTGCACTTTCGGACCATCGCCGGTATATGTCGACAATCACAGACAAGCTTTGGTGGAATTTGAAAAGATGATTAAAGAGCTCGAAAAGGAGATAACAGAAGGCAACGTCAACAAAGAGGTGCGGCCTAGAGCACATTGTGTTTTGCTGGAACACAAGGTCAACAGAGAGTTAAAAAAACAATTTAAAAGAGCTTGTTTTCTTCTCACGCTAGAATCTAAAGCTACATATTAAAAAAAAACAAAGAAACTCACCGTGATTGGTCACTCCTCCTTTCTAAGAGAGGCGATAAGTTACGTCACACATGTGACGTTTTTCACGCCTGAAATATTGAGATAAGAAAATGCAAATCTGCATTTCTCCTCTCCGGATACGGAGAGATGAAACGCATATTCAAGATTCACCATTAGTGCATTGTGGATGTCGACATTTGCCGGTGTAAGTGAGAAATGAGGATATCTAGCAAATATTTCGGACATACACCAAGCGACTACGTGAATGTTGACATTCACCAGCGAATGTCGACATTCTCCAGATTTCGGACTTTCACGGTAACATATATACAACATAGCTGCTATCTATAATATTATAACATACTTTGTTTTACCAAAATATTAAGCTCATCAATTCAAGATTTATGGCTAAAAGGATATTTTAAATCAATATAAAATCCATGCCTGATAGAAGCATCGAACTGATCAACTGGATAATTTCTAGATTTTGAATTATTATTGAACTATGATACTAATTTCTGCAATTTTTTATGTAATAAACTGATGTCAGAGGTAAAATGTTAAACTGAGGACAGTATCCTTTATGAAAGACTGCGTTGAAAACTTATTACAATATGAAGACTGTGTCTTGATTGTTTGCAGTAAATTTAGTCCTTAGTTGAGTAGAAATAATTATTTTAGCTTTCATTTCATGTAAAGATTGTCTTCTTAATTTTCTTTAAATGGTACGTGTCAATATCAAAAAAAAAATTATGATTAGCAAACATAATCGATGTTATATTTAATCTTTTTCTGTATACAGAAATTACATGAAATTTATTTAACAACAAAATACTAATGATTAATCGAATGCCTATGACTCAATCGTTAAAACTAATCATCAATGGAAAATAAACATTTTAAAATTTTGTTTGTATCATATCCAATTTCAATGGGATTCATCAGCCTTTAGGAAGATAACAATTTAGCGTAAGTGACTACGGATGGGGAGAACCTGGGTTAAGAATATAAAGCAATATTAAATATAATAATAAAATTCAATTGAATGCTATGAGAAGGATATGTTTATTAAATATCAAAGTTATTGTAATTATCAGTAAGAATGAGCACATTTAGTATGCGCGTTTTCAAAAACCAACGTTTTCAACAGTTTCAATCGTTTTCAATAGTCTTTATAAATCTCAGATTTAAAATACAAAAATCCATATACCATATATATTATACAAGCTGCCTAACCTGTTTAGTGGCTAGAGTAACTGACTATGGATGATGGGGAGGACCTGGGTTCGAATTCCGGCTCGGGCGTAGATGTACTTTTTCTTTTTCTCTCCCTGTGTTTCTTGTCCTTTCCTCAGATGATGGATGAATGTTCCCCGCCCTATAAACGGGTTTGTGGTGGTGTGGCGTGGGCGATGCTACTCGTATCTCCGTGACTTGGTTCACAGGTGCCCACCGGGTAACGATAAAATGAGTAGCAGTTTACAGCCTTGTTGCGGCAAATGGGCTAATGTACTTACTTGCTCAAGGGTGCCCGCCATTAGAAATAAAAGAAATAAAATAAAAAAAATCAGAAAATACTTTGTCTTGAACTAAAGAACGCTCGGAGAATTTATAATCAGGTGTAAGAAATATTTCATATAATGGATCATTTATACTTATTTAAGTAATTTGTAAAATAAGCTTTCTCAAAACTGGATCTATTATTTGTAATCATGTCTTCTATATAAAATATAGCCCAAAAGTTTTTCGGAAAAGAAAATAATTTAAAATTTTCTAAATAAATAAAAAGAAAAAAATAAATAAACACCATAATAAATACCAATCTAAAATATACTAATCAATAAACTATCAATAAATAAATACCAATCTGCTAAATTTTACTTATCACTTCACAAAATACGATGTACCAGCTCTACAAAAATAATCTGAGGAGACGTTGGTATAAAAGAATTCTTTCAAGTGTGACGTTTGATTCAAGTATTTTGGAAATAAAGAGTGATTCATTAAGTGTCTTTTCCATCTCATTTCTTACCATTCAATCAATGTCTGATTCCTCAATGTGGATTCCGGAGCTTATTCACCAATCTTGGATGTATGCCCAGTCTGTAAATGAGTACTCTTAATCGATTCTAGAAGACGGGAAAATCGATTCATTGCAAATATGACGATCTTCCATTCTGTTCCTCAACTCATTATCTTCGTCAAATATGCTTTTATTCTGCTCAGAATGCATGTAATGTTGCTTTTGTGTGATACTAAAGAAGCGAGTTTTTGTCTACCAGTGATTTACTTGCCTGATTTTTCATTGGTATTCTTGGAAATGCAATTGTGCCAAAAAAAAGTTGTTTACTCAGTTTTTGGAAAAATTCATCGTAAATTGCATACATGACAATCGTTTCTGAGTGATTAAATATGGATTTTATGTTAATGCGTTTCTTTTCGTAGAAACTTAAGTGACGAGTTTTTGTCTTTTCTTATTTATATAAAATGAGGGTTTACTGTCATTTTCGCGATTTTAGAAAATGGCGAGTTTTTGTGGTCAGACGTCGAGGGTGCTATATCTGATCTTGACAGACTGTTGTAATGAACAGAACTATGAACATAAAAATTTTTGTTGATTCCAATGTTTCTTTGCTGATATGAAATGGCGTTGGAAAGAGAGTGATAGTTCATGTGTTGATCTTCTATTGACGGTGTTAAAAATTAAGATGTGGTTTGTCAGTCAGCAGATATAGATAATAATAAATTTATCGAAAGTTTAAAAAATCACTAAATTTCACTTCAATGAGAAGAAACAATAACACTAGTGTTTTGGGTTAGGTGAAATTTTTCTTCATTGAGAATTCATTACATCTTTGTCAGTAAACTGAAAGATGGGTTTTCCATCAATTAATAGAGAGAGTACATCTGGGGCAATATTTATAAAAATCAGTAAAATATTTGGCTGCCGCCCACACTGTCTAGTGGTCAGCGTGCTTTACTGTGGATAGGGAGTTCCTGGGTTCGAAACCCAGTTCGGATATGGATGGTTTTTTTCTCTCTCTCTCCTGTCCTAGTCCTTTCCTTTAATGAATGGTTGCCTACCCTATAAACGAGTACCTATGGCATGTGTGCACTGAGAAATCGGACTTCACACCAAATTATGATTTAGTTTGAAAAGTGGAGTAGCGTATCTCAAATTGCCACATAGCTGGCTCTCGACAAAATAATTATTTAGCTCCAGTCAGTATCAGCAGTTTTCATCATTGAAAGAAGAGATGTAACCGCTCTCCTCTGTAATACGATTATAGATATTGTGAATTAAATCTTAGGTGAAAATGCGCTTTAGGTCCCCTACTCTGCCAACTTGGCGAAAGTGTGCTGTTTGTCCCGTACTTGGCGGGTTTACAAAAACGCTGTTGCCATGACGATAATGGAATACGATTTTTAACGGTTTTAAGCAAATTAGCAACCAATGAAAATGACCGATTTTTCAAACTGAAACTATTTAACGTCCAATGAAGATGCTAAAAGAAAAAAAAACAATTAATGAGCATGCACGAAAAAGCGCAAATTATTTCCTCCGGAGGTTGCCATAAAGAGCTCATTAGGTATAAAAACGTCCGGTTTACCACGCGTGGTGCATTTTTCGCCAAGTTGGCTGAGTAGGGGACCTAAAGCGCAGATTAACGAAATCTTAATTCAAAATAATTGCAGATAACAAGAGATAAAACCTGTACTATAATTCAACAATTTTTTCCTACACCTGGTCATTTTTTTTATCAGAAAGAAAGTAAAATAGTATGTATTACTGTCGATAATAAGATAATAGACTTTATTTGGTGGTAAAATATAAGATATTGCTGTCAATAGTAAGATAGTAAATCCTATTAGAAAGCATGTAGTTCTCTTCATAAAATCACCACATTACATATCATGAGAATCACAAGAACACACAGCATTACATGTAATTTTACTTAGATTATCTTCTCAGATATATTAGAGTAAAATCACAGAAATTAATGTACAGGAAATGGACCTATTTCTACAGTTATCTAATATTGATTACAATTAGAGAATTTTTATTCTGAAGGAAACAAAAATTTGCATTTGTAATCAATAAATTTAATTTTAAATAAAAGGGCAGTAAAGAGGAAAATATAAAATATCTTAGTTTTGCCAATAACGCTTACAATTTCCATAATTTCAATTTACGAACTTTGAACAACTGCATAGTTTATTATTGTTGCCACCCAAATAAATGAAATTTTGACTCGATAGACAATAATAAAAATGTAGTCTTTAGATATCAGTATGGATGGAAGTTTCTGTAAAGATTGGAATAGAGGGCGCTACTATCATGGAGATCTAGAAAACTTCCGGCACGAAACTTCCTGCTTACTGTTCATACATATATACATCGCCAAAAGGAACCTTAGACCAAATTTTGTACTTATTTAATTGAAATGACTTTATATGATTTATATTTAAGAAATTTTTTTATTTCAATCGGGTGCAAAATATATTTGCTGAAATTTTTAAATAAATATTTATAAAGTAAATAAAATATTCTTTCATCACCAAGTGATCCTAATGTTGCCAATAAGAGCGATTTTCCACAAAATATGGCAATCCTACAAAATTATTTAAGTTAAAATTTAAAAAGTTTAAAAAAAATTGTGGGATTACTATGGGTTGCACTGATAATAAAAGATATGGTTTTAGCGGAGAAAATAGAAAAACTTTCAAAAGTGGTTATAAATACTTAAAAATATTTAAACGAAAATTTTTATCATTACATTGATTTCCAATGGGAAGTGAGAACACCGGAAGCATTTGAGATGGCTTCCGGTTAACAGAGGTTTGTTTTTGTTTACATTGAAAACTCCATCCATATTTTTCAGCATCAATTAGAGAAGTTACTATAAATTCATGTAAATAAAAATTATTTCATTGAATCAATATAAACTTCTCCGTACTTATTATGAAAATTGAAAATGTAAATTAAAGGAAAACTTAAAATTTTACATGTTTATTACTAATTGCCCACATTGTTTAATGTGTTAAAAAATATTGATTAAAATACTCTTAGATGAAAAAATATGCAATTAAGTAAAGAAAGAATGGTAGAATATTGATATCAGGATCAATCATCAAATTGAAAAATCTTTAGTTCTAACTTTTTCTAGTGAAATAGGTATGCAGCAGGACAAATATTAAATTGACATAGAAAATCATTGATTATTTAAATTATTCTTTCCTTTTTAATGAAGAGAATACAGTTGTAATAACTTTCAGTTCAACTTATTCTTATTCGACAACGACTTATGTTCTAAGTCCAGACTAAAGACATATACAACTAAGACTTAATTTATTCTAATACCATTATTCTACTAAAACTTGGTTGATTTCGAACCATTACAAACATCCATAGAGTTCATGAACTATTGAATATCAACCCAAAAAGTTACATTTTCTTCAATATTTAGCTACTAAATATGCTATTGTTCACAATTGCCTTTTATAGCAAATAATGCAAATATTAATCTTTAACAGCAATGATCATTTATGTTTAATAATAATCATAGGTAAAACTATGCTTTAGGGTGCCCTTTTGCAAACTTAGCAATTTTTTTGGCACCATTCCTGTTAGTGCCAATTATAGTGCTAACAGGTATGTTTGAAAATTCAAAAATAAAGCAACGTCCGTTGGATTTTCAATATTCTAAAAACGATAAACCAATCAGAGCCTCGACTGGATCAAAACCACTCAGAACAGGATTCGGTTTTGCCCAGCTTGGCGATCGATCGCGATCATAACATGGCGAGAATCAAAGGGGCACCCTAAAGTATAGTCTAACCTAAAATTAATAGTTTAACCTAAAATGTTTTATTTTAAACTTGATTGAAGTTACAGTTAAATGATAAGACATTTTTTTTTCAGCGATTCCTGCTATCCACGCTTGTGACGTCCTCATCACAGATCCTTCGGGCGAGCTCGTCACCCACAGAAGCCCTGAAGACGCCCTGGGGGATCCCATATGCCGGTACACCATCGGGAGAAGGCATTCCGGTTATTGCCAAGTGGAATTGGACTTCGTAGATTTCAACGTCGAATACTCTCCCGGATGCATTGGCAGCTACGTCCAGTTGGATGGACATCGCTTTTGCGGGACATCCCTTCGAGGACAGCGAAGTAAGAGCTTATTCATAATTTTCATTAATGTTATCAAAATGCATCCCCAGAAATGGAAATATATTTTAAATAAAAAAAATGTCTATAAAATGCCCGATATATTTTGATGTTTAATAATTTAAAAAAAGGAGCTCGATTTAAATAGATAATAATGTTAAGCTGCAAATAAATTTTTGGTCCTTATCGGTGCATTTCTATGTGTTATTCCTTCATTATAAAGAGATATCAAAACAGTAGTTCATTTTGGTCCAATTGATACGCGGCAAATGTTAATGATAGAAATTAAATGATTCGGTGTCAATGGAAAATTATAAATTCAACTTAAAACCTGCATATTATGTTTTAGATATTTATATTTTGTCATAAATTATAATGATCACTTTTGGAAATTAACATAAAAATGGAAAATTAACGTAATTGCTTGTAAAAATGAAGAAATTAAGTATTGTAATTTCTTGACAATTTTTACACAAATCAGCTATTAAGAAATTATTTAAATAATATTTTATTTTGTTTTGTCTCAACATATTAAAAAAAGAAAAAATGTTTATAAACCTTTTATAAATATTGATATATACACATATGTAAAAAATATACATTTTTAAAAGACGGAATTCAGAAGAGATTATGATATTTTTATATGTTGTTTGTTTTGTTGTATTATGGTTTTTTTCACACGAGAGATAATTTAATCTAAATCTATGATTTCAAGTGAATTCTGAATCCTCACTTATCACTCATTCCCGAAGCTGATAGAAATAGAAGACATAGAAGAAACACAGATAGTTAAAATGAATGCCAGTACATTAACTATTCAACTATCTCCCCAGCAATAGCTTTGAGAAGAAACAAGATCTTTGATTAAATAGTTAATAACTTTTGCTTTAAAGAAACTCCTTTTAGTGGTAGCTTTTTTGAAAAACCATTTCGAAATTGAAAAGGAAGTTTAGCAAGTATTACATTTTCTATTTTCTTACATCAGCAAATATTAACATAGTTTTCTCCGTTTTTATTTTCAGAAAATGTCACTTTCGATTCTTTGGGCAACGTTCATATCGTCTACAAGACAGACACAGTCCGCCTGGATCGAGGCTTCCATTTGTTGTTCAGACAGCTGGTCTGTCCTGCTGGAGACCCTGTGCGTCCACCTGGTGGCTCTGGTAAAAAAATATAGCATTCATTTTAATATTACTGTATAATAATTTTGCCAGTTCTTAAAACAGATTAAAAATTTTTAATTTTCAGCTAATAAGGTGAGGCCTTGATGCTTAACAATTTCTGCTAGTTTAATTTGGCAGAAGTATACTTCAATAACGTATTTAAAAAAACATTTAGAGCAAAGAAATGTTACTAAAACTGCTATTTTTTGTATATTTTATCAGGTTTAGTAGGTGATCCCATTCCCAGTAGTTGTAACAAAATCTACTACGAGAAGGAATTTTACATGGAGAGTCCTGGATTTCCAAACTATTACACCAATGATCTCGACTGCCAGCTGGTCATTCGACGGTACAGGCCATCTATTTGCAAGATGGACATCCGATTTCTAGACTTTGACGTGGAGGAGAGTCCAGGATGTGTCTACGACTTCCTTCAGTTAGATTCTGACCGTCTCTGTGGCAGGATTCCCGAGGACAATGTCAGTAAGTATCACTTTATAAGTAGTGAAGCTTTGATTACACCTTCTCCTATTATACATTTTTAACATTTGTTGTTTCGAAGGATTACTGAACCACTTAATTGCAATTCTTTTATCTGTTCTTTTGTGATATTACAGTTCTTTTATTTTTTCCTTTTACTGTTACAATTCTTTTGTCAAAGAATAGTAATTTCTTTGAAATCATTTACAACAATTGGTTGCATTTGAAATGCATCTGAAGTTGTCTCTTCCAGAAAAAGATCTTTGATCTTCTGTAATAATATGAGTAGCACAGATCCTTTAAACTGTTCAAGATTTTTAATAATCAGTGTGTGAAGAAGGCTGGTATTGAACCAGGATTAGTTTGTCCCATTAGGAAAATCAACTTACATATATACCCTAACTCTCTGGTCAAAAACACATATTTTTACAATTATTTTTCTTTTTGAACACAAATTTGTTTGAATTGGTTTGTTTGTTACTCTAAAGATAGTTTTTTGCACTCAAATGCAAAATTAACCATGACCTATAATTTAAAAGGAAATCCAAACCATCAAAAATATCCTGGATTGAAGTGGGACTCAAATTCACGAACTGTTGAACTGGAATTCAGAGTACTACTCATTCGGCTGATGTTAAACTATAGAAAACTTTAATATTTTAAAATAGTGAGCTTTTTTTTATTTTGAACTTGAGAGTGTGTATTTGTCTTAAAATATCTGAAGCAAACGCTACAAAATTTTCCGGATAGAAATAAATTTCTATTTAAAAGAGAAAAACGAAAGTATGCTATTTAGTGACGGGAAATATTGCTGAAAGTACAACTCTTCATTTTACTCCAATAAACATTTTATTATTAATGCATTGAAAGACCTATAAATGAAGTTTTATTGTATTCAGAAAGGAATCACTAAGATACATTTTCACATAATTTTGAAACTCCCCTTTCTTTAACTGGGAGATTCATACTTCTTTATTCTGTTTTATTTTATCAGTTTAAGAAACTTTCTATATTCTGTTTGTTTTAAACTGATGTTTAAAAAAATAACTTTTTCATTATTTGTAACTATATATATTAGAAGTCTAAACACACTTTAAATTCCAAAATATAACTCTGGGGTAAATAACTATGGGTATATAAATAATATGGGGTATATAATAATAAAACTCTGGGGTATATAAATAATATAACTCTACTCGCTACTATGGTAAGCTATTGATAAATTATGGTTTTTACTTAATTAAAATAAACAAACACATAGAAAAAAGTTTAATGATATGAAAGATGCAAGTAACTTGTAAATGCAACTACTTTTTTGAAAATAATTTATATGTATTTCTTAATTTTTTAACAGTAATTTAAAATAAAATAAAAATAATTCTTTGATTATAGTGTTAAGATAAAATGATTACATTAATTCATACAGACTTTCTTATCTTTCCAAGTTTATAAGAAATTTAAATATGCTCTAGGAAAGCTTCTGAATTTTTAGACCTACTAAAAGTATCTGGTTTCAAGACAAACTCAGTTAACTAATCGATTTAACAATTAAAATTAACGATCAATGCCTAGATTGATTTTGATAATTGATCATTTGATAAAAATGCTCAATTTGACTTATTGTTAATGAGTTTTATGTATGCCCATTTCAGAAACTACTGATTTTCTATCTTACGAAAAAGTACTTCGATTCAAGACAGACTCCGTGAATCCGAGGCCAGGATTTTTCTTGTACGTCCGGCAACTAGACTGTGGAGCCATCGTCCCTCCGGCTGTTCCTGGAGACCCCTCTTCTTGCGATGTCCACGTCTGGGATAGAGAGGCTCGGATCACGAGCCCTAACTACCCTCGCCACTATGAGAACAACCTGCGCTGCCGCTACACCGTGCATCGACTAGGCGAATACATCTGCCAGCTGAAAGTGAATTTCTTGGACTTCAGACTTCAGGACGGAAGTCCAGGTTGCTACAACGACTACTTAGAGATGGATGGTGGCTGGAGGGCATGTGGTGACAAGTTCCAAGGAATATCAAGTGAGTGGGGATTTTTTTCACATTATTTAACCAAAGTATTCTTTAACCACCTTCAAAAACCTTGTGTATGCTTCAAAATACTTCAGTTTAAGAAATAGTTAAATCGTCAAGAACTAAATTTGCAAGATGTCCAAAAACATTACCGAAAAATATTTCTTAATAATGTTTTTAACATATAATATACACAACCTCATAGAAAGCTAATTCAATACTGACAGCTGCGTTACTTATGTTACAGAAAGGTATGGGAATAAATTTATACTTGTATTTTTTTGCATACATTTTAAAACTACAAGGCAATTTGAATTATTTTGCTAAATATCTGCAAAAGCTCACAGATCAAAACATGATTGCTTAACACGTGGAATAATTTAGTGATGATGACTTTCAGGAAAAATTCATGAATTTTATATATTTTTATATCAAGAAAAATACTTGTAACAGTTTTTTACTACTAACTCAACTGATGAACCAATTAATAAGTTAAAACATATTTTTACTCCACCAATAATTTTATATATATATACATGTGTGTGTGTGTGTTTGTTGTGTGTGTGTGTGTATATGGCAATAGTATCTTGTAAAAGTTTCTAGATTTGTAGAAATTATATGTATGGATAAATTATTGATCTATTTACTTTGTTATGATCCAAGTTGGAGCTAAAATGTCTATTTTTATTGTAAAGGAACATTGGACTTCAGACAGCCTGAGAAAGTCATCATCTTCAGCACTGACTCTTGGTACACGCAGACTGGGTTTCTGCTTTCAGTGAGACAAGTGCCCTGTTCGGAGGCATCTGACGGGGCCACCTCGGGAAGACAGAGTGGCGCTTCTTGCGACAGGGAGTTCGAAGCGCCCCTATTCGACATGAGAAGCGAGCTCTATCCCCTCAGCTACACCCCGAATCTCAACTGCAGGTACATATATTAGCTTATTTACTTGCTGATTCCTGATAAGATATAGTTGTATCAAATAATATTATATTATACATAGCATGAATACAATAAAAAAATTTTTTTTAGTTCTTTCTCCATTACTTTTAATAGATCATTCTCTTCGAAACCAAATATTTTCTTTCATTAATCCAGAAATTTTTTGGGAAAGAAATGGAAGTGAACACTGAAAATATCAACTCTAAAAATAAAAAATAATAATGCATTAAAATATAAAACTTTATATATTTTAATTCAAATTATGTGCTTATAATTGTTTCAAAAATATTGACCAAAATGTCTTTGACTTCCATCATTTTCAATATAATGGCTGAATAATATTACAAGACAAAACAAAAACCTTTTAATTTATTGAATGTTTCAAATTTCAAGGATTTAAAATCAATGTTCTCAAAATATTTTTGTAAATAATGACGCTTCGAGCTTCAATACTTCATACAGCTAATACATCTTTCCAATTCCTATTTCTTACTATCTCTTAGGAAGATTTTCCATAAACATATGAAATATATTCTATTCACATAAGAAATAATGCCTGAAAAATTGCATAACACCCACTGTGATTAATGGGCATACAGAAAATAGAAGTACAAATTCATCTTTATTGTTCAATAGTGACTGGAATTGGATTCAATACCTTATATATTAAAGTTCTTACCACTAGATCACAATAATCCCAAGTACTATATTTACAGTAAGATTTGTATTTTTATTATAAACAAAGCATTAAATTAGTAAACATATGTCGATGTTTATATCAAGCACTTTTTCTCGTTACGGTGTTTTCGAAAATATTTTACGAAATGAAATTTTAAGTTCATGACATTTTGTTATAATACTCCATGGGCCTTAACAAAAATGAGCTTAGTGCCTTCTAAGCAGAGTGTTTATAGCAGGAAATATCTATTGTAGAAACTTAACAAAATTTTGTGGCACATATTATTTTATCTGAGCATATATTGTCCTTTTATATCCAAGTTATATCAATGTTATCACAATGACTATTTTCTATGACTATCAAGTTATCTAGTTGAATATTTTCTGAAAATAAGAAACTCGTGATATTTATTATTATATGTAATTATCAAAAGCTTGTGAAATGTATGTATGTTACTGGTATATTTTTTAAGCTGCATTTATTTTTTTACTCTACGTTTTAGATATTTGGTGAGAAAAGTGTCTGATGCGGTCTGTCAGCTGAAAGTGACTTTCACGCACTTCGACCTCGAGTCTAGCATAGGTTGCTCACGTGATTACTTGATCATGGATGGTGAGAGACTGTGTGGAGCCATGCCTCTGAACACCACCCGTGAGTATCGGAAAAAAAACATCACATTGTATGTAAAACAATACAGTTAGTCTGAACAATTTTAGTTGTAAATTTCACTACAGTTACATGGTATTGGAAATAGTTAATCAGATTTGGATAAATGTATTTCTCAAAGTATTGCTTAAAAGCAGTGAATGACATTATATGAAAAATATGTTTTTATGTTTTTTGCAGCGTGATTATTAATATTCTACCAATATCTCCTGTTATCACACAACAAATATATATTAAGAAGTTAAATTAAACATATATATAGATATTCATTTCAATGCCTGTCATTGCATTTATGTTATATATTAAATATAGATACTACAGGCCGCGGTGGCCTGGTTGGTTACGGTATCGTTCTCGTTACCAAACGGTGGTGAGTTCGAATCCCGGCTTAGCGGAAGATCCGTCGTGTTCACTAATGGTGACTGGGGCACGTTAAATCCGTCGGGTTGCAATATCCTCCATGTTCCTATTGCAAATTAATACCTCTGGGGTGGTTGGAGCCACGCTTTGGGTCTTCACTGGTTTCAATCTCTAATTTGGGAGATTCAGGTGGTGCTGTAATCTATGAGCCAAAAGTCGTACTTCCACCTTCGTATGAGGGTGCTCTATTAAAAAACGGAAGTCGCTCCCTCTCTGACTTCATTCGCCTAGTCTCTCTGACGGGGTGCTTGGCGTTGCCAAGTGTCATTAACAACAACAACAACAACAAATAGATACTGTCGACAACATGGTGTCTGAAGCTGTTATCTATGTGTTCCCAAAATTTATTTTGAACTATTTGGTCAGGGAAATAGAACATATAATGCTTTATGTTGATCATCATTTTGCTATTGTTATATCTTGGAAAAAGGTGAATTACAGTAGAATTGGTGATAACACAGAAAAAATAAGATATGCTTCTTTTATTAGTTATTAGTGCCGCCCAACCTGCCTAGTGGTTAGCGTACCTGACTACAGATGGGTGGGACCTGGGTTCGAATCCTGGCTCGGGCATGGATGTACTTTCTCTCTCTCTCTTTCTTGTCTTTGTCCTTTCTTTGTGTGTATGAATGGTTGCCTACCCTATAAACGGGTACCTATGGCATGTGTGTTCTGAGGAAGTCGGATTCCATACCAAATATGGTTCAGTTGGAAAAGTGGAGCAGCGCACCCCATATTGCCAGTCTGGCTTGCACACAACAACATTAGTTATTAGTACTGACGAGTGGGCGTTATATATCTTATGCGAAAAAGCATCAAAATTTGATGGATTATTTGTAATAGTTCCGAGTAGTAACAAAATTCACTATTTTTTAAGATTTCCAAAATATTTTTAGCCATTTATGATATTTTTCTAATTTACACACATCGTATACTCATTCAAACCATGTGTTGCAACTTCTTTTTTTATTAAGTAAAAAATGAAATTTATCCTTATATATACTAAAATTATTTCAAGGTTTCGGATAAAAGTAATCTTCCTCAAAGAACTGAGTAAAAAATATTAACTTACTACATATTTTCTAAGCAATTTTTGATTTTTCCTTACTTCTTGATCAACTTGTAAACTGTAACTATGATAATTAATAACGAGTTGCTAAGAATGATTTTTTTTTAAAAGTCATCAACGCTGTAAATTTGAGAAAAATTAAATCGAATATTATACTACATCATTAAAACATCTGAAATGGCATCGATAAAAAGAAATAATGGACTGAATGATAAGTTAGGTTATTGAGATGCATTTCCTGCTGTCTATTTCTGTTGATTCTATTCTGTTAGCTGTCTATTTACTTTACACAGCAAAGTAGTCGTCATTCTAAAATACGATCAGGTAAAATGATGAAGTTAATATACGAGTTGGCCCTTTTCTCTCCAACCGACTCAATACTAGATGTATAGAACTTTTAACATCCGATCTCGGAGTTTTTATGACTGGATCAGTTATGAAGCCTGTCTAGACACGAGAGTGGCGCTCTCCTCTTCGACAATCTACGAGGTTCCTCAGAAGGATCGATCTGAGCTTAAGTTATCCAGTTTTCAGTAACATTTTGCATTAAAGATGAAAGGAAAAGTATTTTCATGTAGGTAAATTATTAGGAAAGGATTTTATTTTTTCTTTTATCATCTAGGAAAACAGAATACACTTTAGGATTTGAATTATTTTCATATTTCTCTTAAACTCCAATTCAGAAGAATTTAAAAAGATAAAATAAATGGAAAAAATACTTTTCCAAACGAAACTGTCATCTTCAAGGAAATTAAACTTCAAGAAGAGAATATAAAAAAAAGCAAAACGATTACTGAAAAAAAATATTTCTGATTTTACGTCCATCTCATTTTTTCATATTTATTTATGGGGGGGGGGGAGGATGCCATTACAGAAATGTCATCGCTCCTGATAATCAAAGAGTTTGATAAATGGATCCATCATTCTTCTACAATTCAATAGATGCCCTATCCACGGACGTCCAGTTAATATGAGAATGAGAATAATGATAGATAAAGGGTTATTGTCCTCGAATAGTGCCATCACACACACTTATACTAGGACAACAGTGTTTGGTTATTAGCCCTATAGTGTTTGCGTTGAGTAAGTAATGACGATATGGTATTATTCTTGGTTACAACTGCTTATATATATATATATATATATATATATATATATATATATATATATATATATATATATATATATATATATATATATATATATATATATATATATATATATATATATATATATATATATATATATAACATAAAGTTACAATGATAATACTAAATAGTATTTATTTATAATTTATTAAAGTTTGTAACAATCTTGAAAAATTGCTTTAATAAATTCACTTACATATATGTATAAATAAAAGTTTTAAACTAAAAATGCTTGATTTTTTATAAAAATTGAATTTTTTAATTTTAAAAAGATTCAAAATGTTTTTTGTTTATATATATATATATATAAATTTTCTAAAAGAGTTGTCAATTATACTTCATTTAAAAGTCTACATATAAAAAAAGCTTATAATTTTTAAAAATTTAATTTCATTAATAAAAACATTCAGTTACTTTCTTTTATTTTAAACTTCAATGAATTTGTCATAGAATGAGATATATATTTTACAATTCCAAAAGTTCATTATACTTTAACTAGGAAATATAAAAATGTCACAATTTACAAACTATTGTAATTTTTAATTGAAAATGAAAAAAATTTGTTCTACAAAGTTATTAACAAGACTAGATATCTGTCAGAAAATTTATTTACGCATATTTTGAATATTTTATGCAAAATTTACTTGTAAGGAGAAACAGGAGCACAAAACAGACACGGTATAAAAATTTTAAATATTTCTAACTGTAATATAGTTTTTCATTTATAAAATTGGGACCAGGTAATAAACTGAGATTAGAAAAACTTCCAAATTTGATACAGACATTAAAAAAAATTGTACCAATGATGTAAAACAAAAAATTGAAAGAATGAAGCTTGTGAACATCCTGCTCAATGGATAAGGAATTTACTTATTCAAGCAAAGAATATAGAGTTTTACACTTAGCATTCAGGACAATTAGTAAAAGGGCAGGTATATTGGTGTGAAGGTGTCTGATTCGATCCCAATTATTCTTAAACAATGAAAATCGTATTGAACTTCTGCTTTCTGCGCATCACTCATTGGTTCATTCATTCTGCTCAAACGTTTTCCGGTTTGCTTTGTAAATCAATAGTCAATTTTTGCACTTGAAGGATAATTAAACAGAGACTTATAGTTTTAATAAGAAGTTTCCAAACAGCAACAGAAATCCAAACTTGTGGTTGAATAAATGAATTGTTGAAAAGAAAGCAAGTGCATTAATCATTCGGCTGCCATTTTGGCACACGTCTTTCGAAATAGATGCTTGTAATATTCCGTCTTTAATCCTTCTCGACATGCGAGTAAAACAAACTACTTACGAATTGTTCTCGAAAGACTATTCGAGGAGAATGCTGAAAAGCCTCAATACAACTTCCGACTGTTCAGTTACCCTTAACGAAAGCCTAAAAGCCGAATCACTACAAATATTTATAGTTTAAATTTAAATAATTTTATTCTTTTACATTAAAATAATTTATACAATATGAATACAACTTTAAAATAGATGTTTAAGGAAGGACAAAGTTACAAACAAAAATGGGCGTATTTCACAAAAAGTTTTGTTTTAAATAGGATCGTGTTTATTTGACTAAGGATTATGATCAGTTAGTTGTTCAAAAAGATTATAAGACACTTTTATAGTCTGTGGACAGTATTTTCAGTGAAAACGTTTTTCGTAAATAGTGAGCTGTTTCCACAAGAAGAAAGAAATATAGGAGCCTCTTAAGTGCTCACTATAATATGTAGCAATAAACAAATAAAATCTCTAGTTTCCAACAATGCTTAGAATAGAAAAAAACAGGAACCTGAAAAAAAAAAGATGTACAGAAACCTGAAGAAGCACAGTACCCGCTCACTATTCAACTTCCTTGCTTGTCTAAAGTCTGAAGAGACGAGGTTCTGGGATATCGTTGGTGGCTACAATCTGTAGAAAAAGCAATCAGAAATTCATTATGTATAATCTACATCAACTATTTTTCTTTAGTTGAATATATAATCTACATATTTTTCAAAAGTTGAAAAATAATTGTCACGTTTTGTAAATGTTTTTGAATATTGGAGAGGACTCTTGAAGTCTTTAAATATTGGCTACATTCAGTTTAGAAATTCAATCCATTTGATCAAATTATTAAAATTCTGTAAAAAATAGATAGTTTAAAAATATGGTGCCACATTATTCAAGTTAAATTTTTTTCTTTAACCTTTTGAGGATATTGAAGATTGTATTATGTTAAATTAATCAGAGATGAGAGAGAGAGAGAGACGAGTTTCACTCGTCAAATGTACCTAAAGAGTTAACAAGTTGAAGAACAACTTTTAATTTAACAAGTGTCTAAATATAATGAAATTCAAATTCAATTTACTAAAATTTTTCAGGCAACCCACAAAATTGCTGCGTTCATAAAAATGAGGGGTGGATGCAGTTTTACATTATTTTACGGAAAAATGGTTTATTCTATTTTTAAAAGATGATTTTTTTAAAAAAAAATAAATAAATGGCAAAGGATATATTTTTTCCTTACAACAAAGATATTTTATTAAGAAATAATTGATTTATATTTCAAAAACTTTATAACATTTAATGAATTTTTTGTACCTGCTTTTTATTCACTATGCATATCGGTTAAAATTTTTCAATTTTAAATTTTCCTTGGATAGCTCGGCAAAGAATAATAAAATTAGAGTTTTTAAATTATTTGAAACTTTAGTTTCATTTTTATGATAAATGAATTTTTGTGTGTAACATAAAATGCTAATCTAAATATAAAAATCTGGTTAAACTAAATACGTTGTAGAAACAATTTTTAGAAAAAAATTGTTTCGGAGTTTTTATGGAGTAAGTACATATTTTGTTATATGCTACAACGGTTTTATACTTTATAAATAATATTTTCAGGTACACTGAGATTCGATTCCACTGAAAAGGTCTTCCTCTTCCACAGTGATAGCCAGATACAAGGATCCGGCTTCTCTGCTACAGTCCAACAAATCGAATGCCCTGGTGGCGTCTCTCCGGACACAGCCACTATTCCCAGTAGACCTCCTTCCACCCCGCCTGCTATTGGTGCGTACTCATCAATTATTAATAACATGAAATGAATCAACAATTTGAGTTTCACTTCTCAAGAAATTTTTTTTTACTAGCATTCTCATACATTGCAATATTTTTCTATCAAGACAAGTTCGATTTCAGAATATAATGTATGTGATGTGATGTACACAAGTAGTAAAATCGAAAATTAGAAAATACTGAGTATCGGATATCAATATTTTTTAAATTAAACTGCTCTTTGTTTAAAATAAAGAATTATTAAAATTTTTAGGATGCACTATGTGAGAAACGCAAATGAAGTCAAATATATATTAAGAAAATTTCACCTTCATTTTGTTTATGAAACGATAAGCAAAATAATAATAAGCCACTCATCTTTTTCCCCCTTCAAAACAACATTTTTAAAAATGCGTTTTTTTCCTTTTTATAGATACATGAATTTTTGTTTTTAATTAATTTACTTATTTTTTGCTGCTGTTTTTCTTAATAAACTACCTCAGTTCTATTGTCCATTCAACTGCTTATTTTGTAGCCAATCGTTGCAATACGTCATTTTCTTCTTGTTCAAATTCTTGTACTTGAAAAAATTATTTTTCTTTCTCATTCATTATGCTATAATTTTACTACTTGTAAGGAAGAAGAACATCTTTCTTACAATTCATATTTGAGCTCACATTCAAATTTTCTGGAATGAAACCTTGGGCAGAGAGTTTATTTTTGCCACAGTTAATGTATAAATAACACTCTCTTGATTCAAGTTGCCTGAAACATTTTCTTGGCTGTCTTCAATTAAGGACTTCAATCATTTTTCATAACAGTTCCCAGAAATCCACGCTTTGTTGTTTGCATGGTATGCAACGGGTAGTTTTGAATATTTTTAATACATTTCTGAAAAAGGAAAGCACTTTATGTGTGCGCGTGTGTTTTATTGAATTATTTAAAAACTTTAATCTTCGTACATAATTTGAGTTCCAAAAACCATTAGTACTAAATAATATTCTATAATGTATTTCACCATCCGTATTGATTTCCATATTTATATATTAATTTTCAAAAAGGAACTAAAAGAACTATGTTTTTTATTCTTAAATGATATTGAAGTTTTTTTAAAAATGGAGAAATAATACTTATTTTAAAATAATGTTTTCTTTTTTTTAAATTTGGGAACTTTTTTTTAGATCTATATATTTGTTGCCTGCTTCTTTGAGTCCCAAAGCACACATCACTATTTATCCTTCTCAAAATAACTTACAGAAAAACAACAGTTACATTACTTTTCTCTAAGCCTAATATTTTCAATTGATGATTCAATGCCTATAAACATCTAATTTTGATTGTTTTTTTATTCTTCAATCACTTGATTTGACTCATTAATTTAAAGGAACTCGCATGCTTTAACAGAATATTTTAAAGTCTTGTAATTTTACATACAACGCTTTCTTAACTCTTCTAGGAGGGGCTTGCAACTACCACTACACAGATGTCCGTTCTACATTCAGCAGTCCAAACTATCCCAGCCAGTATCCAAATAGTCAGGCTTGTCGATATGCAATTCACCTACAACCAGGGTTCTGCAGCGTCGAATTCAATTTCATCGAGTTCTCGTTGGAAGTGCCTTCCCCTGGACTTCCTTGCACCAGGGACTACCTGGACATTTCTGGAGTGCGGTACTGTGGACGCCAGTTGTCTGGAATTACAAGTAAGTCTTTTCCAAAAGTAGGAATTTGGTGTGTAAGGTAATTTAAGTGTAACAACTGTTGCTATTTGTTCGATTTTAATTTGAAAAGTGATTATTCCTATGGATGGCTGATTTGCCGCCTATATTCAGATTTTACACACGTAGGTCCAATTGAGTAGAGCCTATGGTATGACGATGTTTTGTGCTGATAATGGTGCAATTTAAATTTGAAGAATTATCCAGCATTGATGGTCGATTTCTTACTTTATAATCATCGTTTGCACACATGGGTTCAGTTGACATAAACCCTATGATCAAAACTGGTTTCCGGTTGATATTAGTGGTGTTTTAATTTGAATAAATTTTAATGCACAGTTTGCTTAACTTTGTAGTATCATGATTAATAAACATTGCTTCAGTTGACCGGGGTTCATGCCAAAATGTAATCTCCAAGTCACTGCGATTGAGAAAGAAATTAAGTCCACAACACATTTGATATCTATCTCACTTCTGAATGTTTTAATAGTAATACTCTATAATTAATTATAGAGTATAGAAGTGATATATATATATATATATATATATAGGCTTCATATTTAGATTTTTTGATAAAAATTGAAAATAAATATGCAATAATTTAGAAAAGATGGTGATCATTAAGTGCTTTTTTATGATATCCGAAAGGAGTTGCTGATTGAAAATAATAAAGCTTAAGCAATATTGCAAAATCTTTATAAGTATTTCAGGAGTTATAATAATTTATGGACTACTGTTTAGTAGCTGTTGCTCTAGAATGAATACTAGAAAGGAATACATCGATCGCTAATTGAACTATATCATTATTGAATCTATTATAACATTATTTCTGTATAGTTATAACATTATCTGTTTTAACACAATTACCCATATTGTGAACAAATAACTGAGTATTTAATATACTGTCGTTCGATTCAAAAACCTATTTATTTAACTTGCAGTATTTTTATATTTTTATTATTGTTTGTACGAGGGTCACTCTGAAATTTTTGAGATACAACTAGGTTTTTAAAGTATATTTAAAAAATTTTAAGTGTGTTCCAAGTAGTCTCCTCCAGCCTCAATGCATTTTTGTACACGAATTTTCCACAGATTAAATGCTTCAAGGCATTCATTTCTTGGAATAGATGAAAAAAATGCATTTATAGCCACATCAATCTCTTCTTCTGAATGAAAACGACGTCCATGTAAGTTGTTTTTTAGATTAAAGAATAACCAAAAGTTGCACATAGCTAGATCAGGTGAATACGGTGGATGTTTGATCACTTTAATTTGTTTTTGTTTAAGAAACTCAACTGTTGATCCGGCTGTATGTGAAGATGCATTGTCATGGTGAAGCATTAGTCCCCTAATATTCAGTTCTTGTAGAATTTCTGGAAGACATTTAGTGGTATATCAGTTTGCTGTTAATGTCTTCTGTCCTTCCAACTTGATGGTTTTGACCAATCCCGTACTTCTGAAGAAAACGGCATACATCACTTTTTTCAGTGCACGTTGTTTTTTCACCATTGTCGGCGTGGGATCATCTTCAAAGACCCATACTTTGCTTTTCTGACGTGTTGGAACGTTTAAAAACGGTATATACGTTTCATGACTTGCTACAATTTTAGAAATGATGCGGTGGCCACCAACATTTAGCAATTTAAGAGTTTCTTTACTGATTCTGACACTCTCCTCTTTTTGGTGCTCAGTTAGATTATTGGGAACCCAACAGCAAACTATTTTTTTCGTGTGTAATTCTTCATGAATGATTTTGTGTATGGCTGCGGATCCAATGTTAAGTTCCTTCTGTATCATTTGATAGGTACAACGATTTTCATCCATTAACATTTTTCGTATGGCAGACACATTATCCAGGATTACTGCCGATGGTGGCCTTCCTGTGTGTTCTTCATCCTGAAAAAAATTGCGACCTTTTCTAAATTCTCTAAACCATCTGAATACAGTAGCATGAGCTGGAGATTCATCACCAAATGCTAAGTGCAACCGTTGAACGCGTTCTTCTTGATTTAATCCTGCTTTTAAATCGTAGAAAATCATGGCGCGAAAATGTTCTCGCATCAACTCCATTTTCTTTTTTGTTTAAAATTTATTCTACGCTAAACAAGTTGAAGTAAGTCAGTAAAAAATCGTCTTCTGTGTTAAAATACTTTGTATTGTAACATTAAAACGTTATTTTTATTTTGTAAATTCTCGTCTGTGCATATCTCAAAAATTTCAGAGTAACCCTCGTATTAGCCCAAAATTTATTTTAATTCGGATATTTTAGCAGAATAGTCCTCGTGTACAATATAGACACGCAATGACCGATCAAC
The DNA here is from genome assembly GCA_026290005.1 of Latrodectus geometricus. Classification (NCBI taxonomy): domain Eukaryota; kingdom Metazoa; phylum Arthropoda; class Arachnida; order Araneae; family Theridiidae; genus Latrodectus; species Latrodectus geometricus. The sequence goes on along the minus strand of JAPDSC010161564.1, from coordinate 28,584 downwards.
ATATTAAAAAATTATCTTATTGTATAATATATTTATCGTGCATTTTTAAGGTACTTTTAACACTAAAAAAGATGAAGATGAAATAGTTGCTTTCTTTTAGAACTAGAGCGTCCTCTGGGATCTTCCTCAGAAGTAATCGTGACCTTTGTGAGCAATGCAGTGTTCTCAGACAAAGGATTCCTAGCTTCTTTCCGGCAAGTTTCTTGCTCACTTTCACCTCCACCCCCACCGGCAAGAGGTAAATCATCACATTTTGTTTTACTAAAATAAACTGATTCTTCCAATCTTCCCCATTTTCAAATCTTATTTTAAAATTATTCAAATCATAAATAGATTTACATTTTTTTTTTATAAAAATTAGTTTTCAAAAATATCAATACTTTTAACACTTGTCACCATAGAAATTTAATTTTTTTTTCTTTAAATCAAGAATTTAGATATTAATTCCTTGTGCAATATAACTCCTCCCTCACACTACTCGTAATTAAATGAACAAAGTAAAGATGAATGCCATCGACAATCTAGTTTCAAAGAATTAGAGGGCCTACATGTCCTCAATATATTTAACATTACCAGTTAAAATTTAATTGCATGTATAATAAAATATCATTTTTGTGCTTGGTTATATATTGAATAACATATATAAAAATCATTCATTTTTATGAAATTTTTTAAAATATTACAAGATAAAATTTTATTAAGCGCTTACAAACATTGCTTGAATTTTTACTTAAGAACTTAGAATTTGAATAATGTACTCAAAATCAATTCTATGTAGTGGAATTTTCGCTGCAAAATGAGATATTGGATATGTGACAAAAATCTTAATTTGTCTTTTGGCAAAGTCTGAACTAAATATGTGTAATATTCTCAAATTTATTGCGTCTGGTTCACAGAGACATATTCGTGAGATTCAATTCTTTGAAGTGGAAAGATCTTGCTTCAATTTTAACTACTGTTGAAGAATGGAATATAGATATTGCATTTTTGCATGCTCCTTTGTAGGAATAGACATATAAAAATTATACTGAATTTATTGCTTGAGATAGTTTAATACGGCCGGTCCATTGTAACTGCCATTCTTAGAAGCTGATAAAATTACTGAAAAAAATTACTTTACTAATCAAATAGTATCAATTTAGAGGGGTTAGACATTTTTAATATCAAAATAAAACAAGTCAGTGCTTATTAAATATGAGAAAAATAATTTTTATATTTAGAATAATATCTACATTTTTAACAAACAAAAAGGGAAAACAATTTGAAAATTTTTCAATATATCAAAATGATGTTAAAATTGAATTCATAATGGAATTTAAATAAAGATAAATCATCAAGACCTGTCGATTCTGCTCTACCAAAATTTAGAGAAGGTTTTTAGAATTTTCATTTTCAAGATTTAATACAATAAGAAAGAAGAGAAATTATTTTTTCGAGGTGAAATATAATAATTTTTTTTCCAATGGTGGGTACTGGGTGATTGACACTTCGCCACAACAAGGCCAGATAGTGCTACTCATTTACCGTTACCCGGTGGGCACCTGTGAACCAGTCTCGGAGACGAGTAGCATTATCCAAGTCTCACCACCACAAACCCGTTTAAAGGGCGGGCCACATTCATACATCATATAAGGAGAAAGGACAAAAAAACAGAGAAAGAAAGCGTCCATTCCTGAACCGGGATTTGAACCCGAGACCAACAGCCCAGGAGTCAGGCACGCTAACCACTCAGCCATCAGCCGGCAATATTATAAAATTACATTATATTGTTTCCAAACTAAAATAAATAGATTGCATCAATTGACTAATTTTGTTTCTTTATTATATCTTATGAAATATAAGCATTATGAAATAACATATAAACGTCTTATATTTTAAGAAATAACTTTGCTAGGAGCACAGAGATTTAGTTATATATATATATATATATATATATATATATATATATATATATATATATATATATATATATATA
>JAPDSC010161564.1:0-26599 GCA_026290005.1 Latrodectus geometricus | reverse complement strand
ATATATATATATATATATATATATATATATATATATATATATATATAATTTTTATCCACTGAGAGCTAACTCAACAGAGCAGCTTAACATTTAATTTTGAACCACTGAAAGTATTTATGCCCAATGTGAGATGATTCAAACTTCCTAAAAGATCATCATCACAACTAGAATTATCACTAATTATTAGCTAAGTTTGCATATTATTTTCTGAATGGTATTCAGTGTAAGTCAATTTAGTCTTCTTTATAAGTTTAAATCAAATTAATTTTTTTAATAAAGATTTAATTTTTTAAATTAAATCTGAGAAGAAAATGTGAATGAAATTTTTAAAATTTACGTTTTTACTGTTCTAAATTTTTAACTTAAAGATGCATAAAAACCGGTACCAAATCAGAGTAACAATTTATAATATATCAAAGTTCAGGAGTTCGATTTTCATTGCAAACATTATTATAGTAATAATTTGGAATCTTTAAACTCTTAGTCAAATTTTTGAATTATGTAAAATATTTTCAATATTTACTTTGAAATATAGTTCCTAATCAAATTAGCTCTAAAATGTTAAATGTGGTCGTAGAGTGACAGACAAATCATAAAATTCGAGATTAATCCAATTTTTTTAATTACATTTCAGGCTCTCCTCCATCATTGACACCTGGAACTCCCACATGTGGGGGTCATCTGACCGGACCTTACTTTGATATCCAGTGGCCGGACGTTACCGACTACGGACAGACCATCCAGTGTGTTCATACCGTGCACCGCCTGGGTTCTGATACTTGCACTTTGCGGGTGACTTTTGTGACTTTCGACTTAGGTGACGCCAGAGAATGTCCAAGGCAGTTTGTGCAGATAGGAGATCATACTCTGTGTGGAAGGTTGCCTCCATACACAACAAGTAAGTGGATCATGATTTCTTTTTCCTACACTTTCATTTATTAAAATAACTTGCAATTTTTACATTTTTTTCAGAGCAAACTATATAAATATTTCTTTAAAATATGGGAAATCGCAAATGATTAATCAGATTTTGAAAAATTTTTTCGTAATTTCTGATGGAAATTTTGCTGGTTTTATAAAGTTAGTTTATAAATTGTCATCAAGGATATTTCTAAAGTATCCTTATTTATTTTTGCTTTATTGCCCTAATTTCCCAGTATATGCCTGTCAATGTACACAAAACGTCCGATAAAAATATTGCAAAACTTGCTAATTTGTTTTTTTTAAACGTTGAAATAAAACAAGACTTAAACCCTTCAATATCTTTGAATTAAATGAATTCAAGGAATACTTTTATTTTTAATAGTAACAACAAATTCATTAACAATCAACTTAACATTTTTTTAGGAGATTATGACTTCCTGGATTATACGATGGCCATTCGAATAACGTCTGCTCAGTTGCCTCGTCCCAGAATCCACCTCCAGGTACAGCAACTTCCCTGTGGTGCCAACAGCCCTCCCTCACGTTTGCCACCACCTACTTGTGATGAGACTCTTCAAGGACCCGGCTTCGAGCTCACCAGTCCTTACTACCCGCATGGAATAACATCCAGCGTTGATTGCCGGTAACTTTCATTTTATTACTGTCTTTTCAATTAGAAATGAATTGATTCCTTTGTCTTTTTGCAATCATTTTTCACATAAGTTGACTCTTTCAACCAAGACCTGCAATTTAAATTAATTCTGGTGCACTAAAATTTTCTGAGTTTAAACTGAAAACTGAACTTAAGAACTGTTGAACTGAAAGTTAGAGTGCTGGTCAATTAACTGCCTACTCAGTATTGAATCATGATTTTAAATGTTCCTCTCTAATGTCACATTTTGTATACAAGTGCTAATTCAAACTAGATCTATAAATATTTAAAATGGATTTTGAGTTACTATAAACATCTTTGCAGAATTGTTGAAAAGAAGGTTTTAGCACTGATCATCTGGCTTACCAATTTAACAGTGAGGCTGGATATCAACATTTCAAGAGTTTGTTTTTAACAAAATCATGAAATTGCAAAAATTTAACCTAATATTTCTCTATTTTTATAATGGGTCTTTTCATAATTTTAATGTGCGTTTTTCAATTATCATCCATATTTAATTGTTTATAATATTTTTAATGAACTGAATACATTTTAGTGTAAACTTCAGTAATTTGACAGTGTTTATTCTAAAAGTAGAACATTCTATCTTTTACACAGTAAATGGACAAGTTAAGAGCTGAATAATCCGAGCATTGGCTTTTTTTTTCTTCATTTCTATAGATTATGTCCTAAGAGCCTTCTTATGCATTAATGTCTCATGATAAGTAATCCATTTTAAATGGTAGATCTCTGTTGAATTATGGCTGTTATGTTAAAAATAATCATAGAACAACAGTAAACCACATCACACATAAAGTCTACAAAACATTGCATTTTAAAGAAATTATTTGAAATTAACAGAATTCTAATAATATCAAACTAATGTTAAAATGTATACTAATTGTCTATTATACCTTTCCAACTTATTTCTTTTGATTTTTAGTATACAATTTATAAAGTTCAATTTTCTCATCAGCATCTACATTTTACAGATTAATGTAAATATAGATACAGTAGTGTAATTTAAAGTAGATTTCGAACTACTGAGTCACATCTAATCAAATCAGTGTTTGTAAAAAGGGGTTACTGAAGAACCAATTTACTTAACGAATTGTTGTGCTCGTTAAGTAACCAATAAAATTAATAGTTATATAAGATATTGTCGATTTTCTTCTACAAATTTTGGAAGAAATTTAATTTCAAGGTAATAAATAATAATTCGAAAGTCCCATCATTTTTATATAATATTTATAAGGGTCAATATATATGAAAAATATGTGAATATTAAAGTATCTATGAATGGAATTTCATTAATTGTTCAGCTAACAGCCAGGCAATGTTAACGTATATCTTTATTTTAAAAGAATGTTTAAAAAATTTGTGTATGTATATCGATAGTACTTGTTCGATATCACATTTAAGTTTTCAAATATTCATTTTCAGTTACATGTATTATTAAAGAAAAATTTCAAAAATATATATTCTTTTTATAATAGTAAATAAATTAAATCCCATTTCTTAGGTACATCAGTAGTTTTAGTAAATATAAATATCAAAAATATATTTTATTTTTATAATAGTAAATAAATTAATTCCCATTTTTTTTAGGTACATCGTCAGGAAGTCCTCACCTTTCATTTGCAGTCTCGAACTGACGTTTGATCGATTCCAGCTCCCTGACAGTAGACACTGCTACGGCAGCCACTTGAGGATTGATGCCGACAGGCTTTGTGGAAGCATGCAACCTTACACCGTCCGTAAGTGATTTTAACAACCAATCCATGACGTATAAATCCATATTTCTAAATTTTGGGAATAATAAAGGTTTTATTCAGAATGATATAAATGATTAGTCAAAATTTAACACCTTATAGCTCCAAATATTTAATTTCCACTTATTGGTACTAATAACCAACGAGAAAAGAATGCTGTAAATCTATCTTATGTGGTTTATAGTTTCAGTGTCATTCAGTATAATACCACTTTCGAAATGCAGATAGATTAACGCAAAAGTTGTATCTTGCATTCTTCAAGTTCTTCCTAAAATCGCCTAACTTGGATGTTTAAATTTTTTATTTGGGAATACATGAAAGGTAATTGCATTTTTATGTACATGACATGTACAGCTCGAATATATCATAAATGTTTATCTTATTTTACGAAGAAACGCACAGAAAATTTGTAATAATTTATGAGAAACTTCAAAATGTATTTTTTCATACAATGTATCGTTCACTGTTATTTACGTAATTTTTTCTGAAAATACTTATTAAAAAAAAAGGAATCTTTATTATATAGTTACATTATTTCTATTTTCTCTAACATTCTTTATTGAAAACCATTCCAAGAGATAGGATCATTCTCTCTGAAATAGAAGATCACTGATTTGTTTTCAATTACTGTTGAAAAACAAGAGTTGTTGCTTTTCTGCATTCATACTTGTACAGATGTTCCTCGGAAATTTTCTAGGTTTTCTGATTGCAAAACTGGAATACAATCTTTTATCTATAAAAATCCTTTCCGAAAGATAACAAGGTAGATATGTACCTGTGGACACATGTATCCGTGGCAAACACTTGGAACCATAATAACTTCACAATGGTCTTTGTAGGTTTGACTATTCCCTCTATGATATTAGACATCTTGTATAATTATTTAAGTTTATTTGTTTGTACAAAGAAAAAACCCTACATGTGTCATTATTTATGTGTCTCATTTGCAAGTTTTTATTATTTTTGAATATTACTTTTAAGAAAATATGCTTGTGTAGAAAATGAGAGGTTATTTTAATTTGCTCATTTGTGATAGATTTTCTGCTACCTATTTCTGATAGTTAAACTTAAGCAATCGCTTTGTAATTTTAAACCATAATGAAATAACAAAGACAACTACTGAACTAGCTCATCTTCTATATACCACGCCAGTCCAATAACTTTGCAATCACGACCTATTTTCTGTTCTCAAATCCACCTAATTAGAGGAATCTTCCGCTGACTCAGACACGAAACTTTTCATCTTCCGTCAGTTATTTTATAGATATTGCATTTCTGTTTTCTGCATGAAATTCTGTGTGGGCTAAGGGAATTTCCCGATTTTTCTTCCATACGACATACAAATACGATCAACTATCTATTAAAAGTCTGCCCGTAAGGCAATTAATCCAGATATATTAGAATGTCTTAAAACTACCTCAAACGTTTAAATTGTCCAATACGCGAAACAAAACGATTGAAATATATATCATTTGATTTTCTCAGACATAGTTGACAAATTGATTAAAATACCAAAATATCTATAACAACGTAATGGACAGTCTAACAACTAATCGTTATTAACTGAAATTGTTTTTTAACACTTAATATACAATTGTACGAATTTTTTATAAATACAAATATATAGTTTTCTTTAACAAAAGATGAATACTTAAAAGCTCAAACGAAGTCCTTCAGAGTCACGATAATTTTGTGCAAACTGACATTATTTTCGTGTTTAACTGTAGATTTGTTATCGGATTAAGTCGAAGATCATTTTGATGATAAGGTCTATACATATGAATCTGTCCTTGAGTTTGATGTGCCTCTGCTCTATTGGGTGCTTACTTTCGTCAAGTAAACATAGAGAATTCAGTTCCGACGTACAACATTGATTTGTATTCCCCTTTTGTTTTCTTACCTCTTGTCTTAAGTTATGCTGATATCTCTTTAGTATTCATTTCAAATAGTTCATGAATTTGAATCTTATTGTGAGTGTCGATATTTGTAGTAATTCAGAATGTATACATTTCAAATAGGTTGAAGTAAACCTCGTGTGAGAAAAGAGATAATACAACAACACAAAAGCCAATATGCTTTTTTTTTTGTTTCGTAAATTTTGAGGAAAATGTTACCAACTCAGATACTCACTCACTTGAAAATGGTTTCAAAAAACAAGGTTGATTAAAATGGTTTTTGTTTTTGATCAGAGAGATTAATAGAAGAAACATTACTGCAATGATGTAAAAAAGCATTCAGCTCTGTAGATGTGATTGCATAAAAGAAAATTTAATATAAAACTTTTATTGGTTAATATGAACTTCTTGTAGTAAACAAGAAGTTCAATCTTACTATTAAATTACAGTGGTTGATCACAAAAATAAAAAAAAATCATTCGGAAACTCTAGATTTGCACCTAATATGCGGGTGAATCTTTGTCATTTAAAGCTACTTGAATTATCTTTGAAAAGAACATGTACAAGTTTTGTATGATGGTAAATGGGATGTTGTATCATTATTTATGCAGTAACTGTTTTAACTCCTTCAAAAATATAAGGAGTATAAGGGGATCTCACTCTTTCTTTCAAAACAGATCACATGGGCTCTATGATATTTGAATCCAGTGGTTGGCTGAATCTCGGCTTGAAAAATCGGAAAGTGTGAAACTAAGTCTTCATGATCCCGAAACTATTATAGGCCAGTTCGACTGCGAAGTGCCATTTCTAGATGGATACAATATGTTAAATAGAATTTAATTAATCACAAAAGAGTAGCATAGTCAGTTTTAGAGACCTGTACATGTAAAGTGAAAAGGGTACTTCCTAGATCAAATGATCAAATCCCAAGCAATCACAGAAGTACCTCTTACTTCACTCAAGGAAAGTGATATATCGGGTAAACTCTTAAAGAAGAGCTTAGCACACGTAGCCGCATCCTAGGATGGTAAGTCGGAAGAAACTGTATTCATTGGAAAACGAGATATCTTTACATTGATCCGTTGTCCTGGTTTCATTGTCCATGCCACATTGTACTCACCGTTTCCGATTTACATCTGTCGCAAGGAATTTTTCAGTCTCGTAGCTCTTCAAAAATTTTGTTTATGCATTTCCTTCAAACATAATGGGTTGATACTGGATTGAACTGAATGGGTTGATTCAGCTCAGTAGTCACATTTTCCCCATGGTGTTCTTTCTGAAAGTCAATATCTTCCTGAACGTCCACTTGTCTCTCGAAGTGAGTTCGTTTTCCTTCCATTGTTGTGCCTCGCATATGTTGTTTTGCCATGATCGTTGCATGTTATAATGATCTTCAACAAGGAGCTTATTGATGACCTAAACAGCTGTGCCACAGTGGTTATCGATCAACCGACAGAAAGGCTTTTACTACCTGTCCTCCTTAGAACTCAGACAGATCCCTCATTTTAGATCCTCCCGAAACGAGATCAAAGAAATTGAGGATGTACCATACACTCACATACAACTTTGAGCCTATTGGCAATTATACAGAGCAAAGAAACTGGTAGTTACATATTAAATGTAGTCCTATATTTTCACATATGGAAGTCACTGGATTTTTAGCATGGTTGTAAACAACTTCTATATAATGAGCCGTAATATTTTGATAGTAAATTCCTTTTTACCCATTTAAAATTTTCTAGCTATCTAAATACTATTTTATATTAATTTGATCTTAACTATTCTTTTTTACTGGTTATATCAACTGTCCCATTATATTTTGTAATATAATTTGAATTCTTAAATAAGTCTCTTTCTACAAGAATATTCCACTTTTTATTACACACACAACTTTAATTGATTTTTCTTCTAAAACTATTCTTTTTTTTTTTTACAAAAAATATAGATTTTTCTATTGAAAACATCTATTTCTTTAGAAAAATGCCATTCAATGGAAACATTTTAGACATTAAACGATTTTTTTCAAAACATCGCATTTTCTTTTTCGACCCTTAGAAGTAAATACACAATTGAAATATTTTTCTGAAAAGATATAGAATAGTAATAATATTTAAAAAAGGAACAAAAAATATTCTTGAAGAATAATTCATTTCATACCTCTGAATTCCATGTAAAATAAATTGTCGTTGTAAAAAGCAATTTACTGTCCTTTCTCTTGAATGTCCACCCAGTATGATCGATCAGTCTGTTTTTGATATTTCTGAAGAGCTCTTCACGGGCAATTGCTCTCCTCAGATCATTAAGCAAGATCGTGTACGAGATCAAATTCTGCTATTTTTGCGGATGAATGAACTGAACAGTAATTGAAATTCTATTCTGTTCTCCGAAAACACAATTAAAAATGCATGGGCATGAATGATCTTGAAAGCGTAACTCCCCGATCTCTCCTCAAAACATTTCATTTGTTATTTAGTATATCAAGCTATTTTTTATCCAAAATTTTTCCAATAACTAATTCAATATAAATGGATATCATAATGAAAACTGCTGAAAAGGAATAATTTCATTCAAAATTAATGCTGTTGTTGAAACATGATAGCACAAAAACTGATTAATAAGCCACTTTACACAACGAACTATCTCGTTATTTCAAATTACGATCAAGTGAAGAAGTCTCTAAATTAGCAACTTCTTCTTTATGCCCCAATATTAAATATTGTACTCTACAGAGCTTATAACTTATAAAGGTCTATTCTGCTTATTTGTCTTCGGTTAGGTCAGTTATTGATCTCGCTATTAACAATTACGGCGAGACCCATTACCTTTCGATGATCTTCTAAAATCTTTTGTTTAATATCTTAAGAAAAGAGATATTTTGAATTAAAAATTACTAATTTTATGATGAAAAGTTTCCATTTTTGTTTTTATAATTATCAAGCGTGAAAAAAATGTTATGAAGTTCTTGATTATTAATTCTCCAAAACATATGTACATTGAACAACCACTATAAACCACTTTGATTTATTCAGCTGTAATTAGAGGTTAATACGTTCTCTTAGTGGTGAGGAGATGATTAATGAAGAACAATATAGAAAAAAATTGTTAACACATACACAATATTGTTTACTTTTGCACTTATATTTCTTTAGAGCTCGACAGACCCTTACAGATTTTGACTGCCTCCATTTTTCCCAGCATATCCTATTTATGGCAATTCCTCCAACTTTTAAAGTACTTAAGTTTTTTACTAGCGTCATCTTGTTGGAGCTCTTCCTCTGACCGAGATCCCACAAGATTTTTAAAATGGGCGATTATACTTGGATTATTTTCTGTGCTTCTCCAGACATGGCCAAGCTATCTTAACCTCTAATTATAGATTTCCTATATTTCTGTGGCTGTCCATGCAGAGTATGTATTACTCAAAACTATTTCAAGTTGAATTTTCCTTCAAACATATTCAAAGTATGTTATGTATTGGTGTTAAGAGTATACGATTCACTTGCACGAGAGACCAAATATCAGACTTATAAATTTTTATTTTATTTTTATGAGTGACTAAATTTGAATTAAACTGTTTCCTTAGTCTAAAGAAATATATTACTTGTTGGTTATTTTTATTCTGTTATCAACTTTTTCATACTTGTTTTTGTAGTTTATTATCGTGCCATGATATTTAAATTCATAAACTTTTTGTATTCAACCTTCACGTCCATTAATGAAATTTTTCTGGAATTCACAAAAGGAAAAACTTGCATTGAGCCGAGAATGCTCAAAAATTTCAATTCAAATCTTTGAAGCATATCTTTTACCAGGTTGGTAAGTGTAAGAATGGTCATTACCATGCAAAATTACGATTTTTTACGCCAACATTCCAAAGTGTCTTGAATTTATGGTTCATCAAATTTCATTTAATATTTGACATGTAATAAAGACATACGATTGAAACATGTCATTTATTCAATCAATCTCCGCCACAAAGAATTCAACTACAACTCTTTTTGACTTTCTTTATTGCTTCCATTTCTAATTCAGACGAAGACACTTTTCACTATGCTTATTAGTAGTTCACTGAAGAAGGAACTATGTACACCTGCACGTTTTTGTATTGCACTTTTTCTATTCAAGTACATAGAAGTATAAAAAAGAATAAAAATACACAAAAACGCTTTACTTTTTACTTAAGAAACATTTAGGCTATTTACTAAATGGTGCCAAAATATTTTGACCCTTTGAACGAATCTAGTGAAAATCTCATTAAGTTGCAGAACCTATCTTATTTTATACTTTTACTTTATTGGTTTTGCTCCAAAATAAAATTATTTTATTGACACATTTCAGTATTGAATTATAGGATGGTAATGGAAGTATGAATCGACATACATAATTGTTATTAGCCATTAATATACGTAATCTATTTATTACAGTTAATTAAAATCATCCCATCCATACTCTACGTCATAGAATTTCCATATTTTATATCATTCGTACAGAAAACTAGAAATTTTGCTATTAAAGATTTCATACCACATATTTAAATCTAATACCTTAAGACATAGTTATAATTCTTTAATTTTTGGATATCAACGCAGAAATAAAAATAAAATTCTACATTTTTGATTTTATTTTCTAGGTTTGTATGACTTCCACACGTCCGAGAAACTCATTCATTTCAGTGCGGATCACGTCTTGCCCGGTGCCGGATTCAAAATCAGAGGACGTCAGGTGCCTTGCGGGTCATCTTCCCCTTCCATCCTCATGCCCATGACGCCGGTCTTGGACACCAGCCGGACACGTGAGTGCACTACAATTTCACTTCAATGACAATTTCTGCTACAGTGTCAAAATATATTTTCAAATACAATTCAATCATTTACAAATACAAATATTCGTACTTATTTATTTTAAATAAAAAATTTACGAATATTTAATATAATATTACATTAACTATGTATCACGATAATATCCACTCGACATCAAAAATTTCTTTATGAAACTTTAAAGATGATGAAGAGATATTTCATAAACAATCATTTGAATTAAATTTTATTTAAAAGAAAAATAAGTTTGTTTTATTAATAAGACATTTTGAACAGAACAATAAAAGACATCTATATTTGATCTAATTTATTTATGTGATAAGGAAATGAAAGAAATGCTTTTAAATAGTGTTTTAAAATAGTTCTCTTAAAAAAATAAAGAACAGACTATTTGCTCAAGATAGAATTTAGAAATATAATGATTATAGTTACATAATAAAGAATGACACATTTAATTCAATTTCTACATAAATAAATAAATGAAATATCCTAGGCATATTTTTACATAAAAAATTCGATAAATGCTTTCTAAATTTCTTATTCGTGTATTAAAGTTAGAATTGCTGTGTAAATTTATTCACTAACTTTATCAATTACTAATAGCCAATAAAAATTTATAAATATTTTTGTTATTGAGTTCAAACTCATAATAAATCTCAAAATAATCAGTGCTAAAAATCTCTAAGATTCATAAGAAATTTGTATTTTTTTTTACCATCTTGTGAAACTAATTTTTCTAAATTTTTTTTCATCACTAAGTTGATAGGAGAACTATGTGATTTATTTCTTATTTTTGTTTTTAAATTTCGTCTAGATTTAAGCATTTGGCAATACCAGTTTTCGGTTCAACTTTTAAAAAAGTACTGTTTTATCTAAAGACAGGTTATTTTATGAAATTTTTATAAAATGCTATGCCATTATAAGGGATATAATTGTAAAGACAGCGGCTATTTCTAAGTTTTATTGTATGTGACATGAAATAAGAAATGCATCTAATTTCTTATAACTTTATGAATACTCTTACTTATTTTTTATTAACTTCTTATAAATTTATTATCAAATTCTTTCAAAATTAGTAACACCAACATAGGAAAATGCGTTCATTAGATTTTTTGCTCACAAAATTTCCACACATCTAGGGTGCCCTCAAACCGAGGTTTTTCAAGTGTATTCTAAGCTACGCAAACAATGATTCCCAGTCTGGAAATCAAGCCCACAAAATGCTGAATTTAAGACCAGAGCAAATCATTCAGCTATCCACTAGGCTATTCTTCAAAATCTTTATCAACTTTATTTGAAAAAACGTATTCATTAACTCATCAAATGATATGACAATATACAAAATTTTTGTTATAGAGCTTCCAGCTTCATCCACTGTTCGGTGCGACCAGAGTTTCGGTTTGGACGAATTCAGCATTTACAGTCCGAATCACCCCTTGTACTACCCCACTGACACTCATTGCCGGTACGTGGTCATCAGGTCAAGCTCAGACGTCTGTGGTCTAGAAGTCACATTCATAGCCTTTGATCTAGAAGACTACTACCAGTGCCAGAGGGATTACTTAGACATCGACGGAGAGAAACTGTGTGGTGTTCTGCCTGCCCAGTCCGTTCGTGAGTATCTGATTGGTTTGCATCGGATTATATCCTGTACCAGCATTTAGGATTCATTTAATGATTCTTTGTTTATTTTATGCTTTCTTTAACAGGAAACTACGTTTTCCATCCTGCAGATCGTACAAAGGTCATAGTGTTCCACTCTGATCACGCCATTACAAGACCGGGATTTGTAATCAGGATTCGGCAAAGCAGAATATGCCCTCCTTCCATCCCTTCACTTTTGCCTCCACGTAAGTAATATTCTATACCCAAGTATAGTAAATATGTGGGTATATGGATATTAAACAGAAGTTTGTTATCAAAATATAAAACGCTGTTAAATATTATCTATGTTACATGACTTGTAGAAGTTTCTTTGACAAAATATAGAGAAACATATTGCTTAGTAAGTTGAATTTCAAAACATATGTTGATTAGCTTAAATTAACTGCACTTTTAAAACTCAAGAGTTATTTTATGAATAAAATGTTACTTGTGTGTTTTTAACAAAATTATTATGTTATAATATTAACAAACTCGTCCAATATATTAAGCGATAAAAGAGATATGCAAAACATTTTCATATTAATTTCGTTTTTTAGCATTCATTATAGTGAAGTTATAATTATAAAAAATATGTCAAATATTACAATCAAATTCCTGTCTTTACTTACCACAATGGTGGCTGAATTGTTAGCATTCTTGCTTCGGTTCACAAGTTCGAATCTCCAGCATGAATGTTTGTATATAGGCTCAGAATCCATTTTAAATTGTGACTATTAGTTGAATGAGTCTTCGTCAGCAAAGATAGGTCATCAAGAGAATAACATAAATTCTTTTCTTCTTTTTTTTATATCACAATATTTTTTTATGTGTTAATCAACATTCATTGAAATTTCTCAGATAGTTAGAAGGTTTCTAGATCATGAGAGCTGAAAAATGGTTTAATAATATTACTATATTTTTATAGCTCTATATCTCCCAACCGAAGTCACTAGCACTGGCTTGCAGTTTTAAGCCACAGAAAACTGGAGAAGCTTTGATTCGTTCACCGTTTAACTTCTATTTTTTCACACACGGGCTAATAAAACCTAAATCTATAGTTTAAGTTGAATTCTGAACCTTCACAAACATTTACACTGAGGGTTTCCAATCAACGAATGATTGAATCGAAAGTTAGAGTTCCAACAATTCGGCTGCAAAGTCAGCAATTAATTATCATAGTCTAAAATATGACTAGAACCTTTTTCAAATCATGCCTCATTAATGGTAGAACATTTGAGACTAAGGAATTTAACATAAATAAGTCCTTTTATAGCTATTCTTCGTCTGGGTCAAGTATCAATTTATCCTTCCAAATATGAGAGCGATACTTTTTTTCACCAGACATCCACGATCTTCTTTGTCTATGGACAAGCATTTAAAACATAAGCATAAAAATGGGTAGACAAATACCAATCCATTATTGTTAAATGCTTAGGATTAGGTTGGTTAAAAATTATTTCACTGTATACTTAGTTTTGGGTCATTCACTTTTAATTCATTACATAGATTTGGAATTAGTTGACTTAATCTATTAAATTTATAAAACTAAAAATATTCAACTATTCAATTACTTTTCTGTATTTAAAAGATTATGGTGTTTGCTGATTTCCATTACAATTTCTATTAAACGGTAGAACTGTAGTATATAGGCTTACATAGCATTAGGACTCTTTCATGTGTGTGTGTGAAGAATGTTGCTTATCAAACGATATGAATAGAATTCTGAATAAAGAGATTAAATTATATTTCTTTTCTATTTTATTGAGTGTTTTAGAGATCGTGAAAATAAACTAATGCTTAGATATTTTATTCGCATAGAATATGCTGAGAATTAACAATATATATATTTTAAAATTTAGATTATACGTTTTGTTTCTAATTTGCTTAAAATGTTTTCAATGCATTTCAATGTTTTTATACATTGTATCTAAGAGACACGCTGCATTAAAAACAAAATGCAAAAATTCTGGCAGAATCAATGCTCTGGTTTTACGTTTACCATTTTGTGCATTCTGTTCACATGAAATTATTCATAAGACTATTATGTATTTTTGTGTATTATATATTATAGTATTATTATGTAAAAATGTGAAATTTGATTTATTATGAAATAAAAGTTAGAAATATTATATACATAATTATGAAAAGAGAGAGAGATTTTTTCATAAATATTGCATCAGAAGATAAAAAATATTGTTAACATTTTACAAATTAGTAAAAGTTTCTCATTATTATAATCGATTCATTTTATAAGTATTTGTAAAAACGAATTTCCCTCTTAAAAATGTGAATTTTTTTAAGATGTTATAAAACAGAAAATTCAGCAATTTGATGAGAGCGTTCATTTCTTTACTGCTTTATGTTCAGACTTTCCACTTAAGATTATTCACTCGGGTTCTAAGACGCAAAATTGATTTTGTGCTTATTCAAGATGAGTATTGAACTCATTACCTATCGAACTGAAGACCAAGTCGATAAGCGTTCAGCTGCTAGTTTGATCAGAAACTTTATGAGAAGGCAATTGAACATAATTTGACTGTTCCAATCAAATAATGTTTCGTAAAAATTCCTTTCCATTCAGTGTGATTAATTGATTAAAATAAAATACAATATGTTTACTTCAATTTTTTCATTAAGTATGTAAAGAAACACAAATGGCTTTGAAATTTTTTGCAACAAAATTACGTACCGACATTACTCTTATTAATACTTGAGTGATGTGTTAATAATCTAATAATACCATTCTGATGAGCAATAAATGTCTAATGAAAGCTCATAGAACGCACGTAATCAATGTGGACTCTTCTCATATATTTAAACTCACAAATAATCTTTTCTTGTTTGCCAGCCATCTTGTATGGCGCAATCAAAGATATATCATCTTTTGCATGCTTTCCACAAGACAGGAATTTCAAACTTGATGAGTCTATCTAGCATTCCAGATATTACTCGTGTTTTTTGCATCAAATACTTAACTTTGGTTTTAAACCCCAATGAATGAATCAGTCTAATCATGTATAATAAAGTTTTCACAAGTTTTCTTCAACTATATAGTAATTAAGTAAAGTTTATATCGTATTAAAATTCTAATCACATTATAACCTCGTTAATCAGAATTAATATAGGATTCAGGCCGTCCGAACTAATGAAAATACGTATTAAATAAAATAACTTATCAAATGATCCAAGGTACATAAGCAAATTACTGTGTGCAAAAATTGCACTTTGAATTCAAGACAATGAAATATAAGCTTCGTAAGAGAAAATTAAGTAAAGTAAGTATATACGTTAATTAATTTACTTGTGAAATAAACATCAGATGAAAAACCACTTTGACTATGATGGTCCATGCTTATTTTCACTAACCACACTTGACACGCTCTCTAGTTGGGAGAAATTGTTGATCTTTTGTTGTCTTACTTCGATAACCATTTCTTGAACAATTAACTGAGAAAAAGATGTCTCAAATGTTCGTAATATACAGATATGGCTTCACTGTTGTTGTCTTCAATGTATTTTATTGCAAAGATTAAGTTTTCGTCTCAGGTTGCCGTTTATTTCATCAACTTTATCCCTTTCTTCAAGTAGTGAGTGAGCTGATTGAAAGAGAAAATGTACAGCTTGACTTATCTAAGGTAAACCACGCTCCAGCCTGAACAAAAGCTCATTATTTCACTAACTCGCATTTTATTTATACAATATGCACATATGTATGTACACCTTCATAGATGTACATTCAGGTATACAGATTTGACTTAATACAGACAGCCATTTGATTATCCAGTTTAAAAGGGTCCGGATAAATGAGGGTTCACTGTATATGTTCGCTGATATTATTAGATTTATATATTGTTTGTTTTGTGTTTCTCTAATAATTGTATCAAGTTTCAACATATTTAAATTTGGCTCTGATAAGTATTTTCTTCTGTCTTATTACAATATTTCGGAGAAAAATGGCATTTAATCTTATCACATTTCTAAATTACAATTGACGTGAAATTGCTCTCCTTATTGTATTACAGTAGTGTTCATTAGACAATATTTACATACTATAGTTAAAATATTATATATTTAATTATAAATTTTAGTTGCTTTTCATATCGAAATGTCCCATTTTCAGTTAGAAATAAAACCCATCCAGATTCATTTATTTTAATTTGAGATTTTCTTGCTTTTATTTTAAAATTTATAAAACAAATTTTTTAATTGATAATTTTTATTGTTTTTAAAATTAAAATGTTGAAACTAAATTTAAAAATAAATTAATTGCTGGTTATATATAAAAAATGCTTTTTATTATTACAATAAATTGTTGATTATAAATTAAATTTAAAAATTAAATTGTTAATTGGATTTTACTTTTGTAGCCTCTCCCTCAACCGGACGTGGTGGTAATTCGGTGGGACCCTCCACACCGGTCACCAGCTCCTCCGTATGCGAATCCACATACTTCGCCTCTCCCCGGGGCATGATCCGGTCGCCCAGGTTCCCTGGTGGTTACCCTCCCCTGCACTGTATCTACACATTCGTTCAGCTGCGGGGCTTCTGCAGCATCCGACTCACTTTCCGCGACTTTGACCTCCTGCCTGGCACAGACTGCATCATCGACTACATGGAGATTGAAGGGCGCAGGTACTGCGATGGACAGCTGTTCCAGATCACCCGTAAGTAAAACCTTAGCTGAGTCAAATTAATTCTAAATCATAGATTAGTTAACGTGAATCTGTAGTGTTATGTCCGTGTGATAGAGGATGTCGATAATGTAAAAGAAGTTAGTTTTAAAAAAAAGTTCTTCTTTGTTCTTCTGTATTCTGTAGAATGATTTGTGTGTACGATATTATGCGTAGTATTCAGTCAAGACCACATAAACTCTGAAGAACCAGTTTGATTGTTTGGAATACATAAAAATTGCCCAAAAATTGTATCTCTACTACTGAAATATATCAAGAAAAATGCTAGACAAAATATAAGTTGTTAATACAGGCGCAAAAAAAAAAAAAAAAAAAAAAAAAAACCTTTATTAGAAATAAGTACATCAGTATTTGTAAACGCTACAAAGACAGAAGCGTTTAAAAATATCCAAAGCGTATTGTAAGCATGTCTGCCAGGTGCCGCGGAATCGTATTTGAAAAGGCTGGACCTAATAGCTATTGGTAAACAGGAACCATTTGTAGGAAATGCCACGCAGGGGTAGAATCAGCTCATCATATCCTATATGAGTGTGATGCTCTTGCCCTTACAAAATTCACTACTCTAGGTAATCTATATCCTAAAGGGTTACACCTAAACTCCATTGAGGGCCTATCAGACTTTATAAACAAAGTAGGTAACCCGAGACAATGGAACTAGGAAAAAATTGGGCTTGGAGCATGGTACAAAATGCAACAATGCAGAGGTGCCACATATCTAACAAGCTCAAGAAGAAGAAGAAGAAGAAGAGCTATTTTTACATGGTGATAATATAGTCTCTTCTTAAATAGCAAGAGCATTTCAACTGTAATGATTGAAGATAAAGTAAATTGCTACATATACTTTATCTTTTGCCACAGTAATGATAATGCCTTATGGATTGTTAAGAAATTGTCTCGTCTTATCCATTACATAGTTCTCTCTACATCAACGACATCCAAAGATTGTACAACAAACTGCGATGCACTGGGATTGGTCATCTGCACACAATCCTTACAATGTTGATGGAAGACCATGTATTATGCTTACGATAGCAAAGAAAGATGCAATACTTCTATAAGTAAAGAACCTCTGGAAGTAAGAACAGATATATAAGCAAGAGGGATGGATGTAAGCAGTACTGGACTCAAGCAATATATATCTCAAAGCAATCATTCCAACAATTGTATATAGTTAAGATTCAGAAATTCATGCCTGATTGGTTAGGGCGTTCTTTTTCGTTGTTGGAAAATAATGGGTATGGATCCCGACCTAACGGAAGATCAATCGTTGTCACAATGATGTCTAAGGCACATAAAATATCTCGTGGTCACAATTACCTTCATGTGAAATAATACCTCTAGAGATGGCGGGCCAAGTCTCGGTTCTTCTGCTTGATCACTGCTTCTAAATTACGAAGATCCACCCATTCTCAAGGCAACGGTGGCATATCCAAAAGGTGCTCCACTATATAAACAGCCATCACTTCCGTTGCAATAAGTGGAATATTCTAGACATTAGAAAAAAAAGTTTCAAAAGCATATTGACTTTTGTAAATGCAACATTAATATAGCAATAAATTGACTCCGGTATTGTTTTCGATGCACTTATATTGCGGACTAATGAGGTACAATCCACATATGAGGTTTTTAACGATCACACAACCGCTATATGTCGTTGCTTTGTAATCCTCTTAAAGAAACGTCAGAACTGCTTATGAATGGTCTCCCATACTAGTCAGTCTAATGATTGCACTGTATTTGTTGTTTGCTCATATATTTGTTATTTTTTCATGATGCATTAAGATTTCTCGATAATGAGTAGCTTGCTTGGCATGTATTATGATTAATTGAGCTATAATGCTTAGTTTGCACGTGATAATGATCCGATTCGTTTCAACTCTCTACGTGATTACCCAGAAATGGACATGTAAACATGGTTTCAAGATCACCGCTATTTGTAGATCTGACACGTTTAAGTTTCAGCTTATGCCTGATTTGAAAAAAGTGTTCTATTGAGACATTATTACCCAAATTGACTTCAATGCTTATCTCTATAATGCGTTTACTTTTACCGACATCACTCTGCTGTAACATGTGCAATAAACAACTATTCCACGACGTATGCATTATTGCTTTAGCATGTACTACGGTCATTTCGAGCTCTCAATACGATAGTATACATTTTCTAATATATATATATATATATATATATATATATATATATATATATATATATTTATATATATTCAATTAAAATATATAAAATTCAATCATTTCTTAGCGGAAAACTATATTCATATCTAAAACCTCAAATCTCTATATCTGTTGTTTTCTTTCTTTTCCTAAAAAAATAGATGTCTAATTCATCAAGAGCTGCAAAAAAAATCAGAAACTTATGAAAAGAAGTCTGATAATTTCTTAAAATGCAATTACTGAATCAAATCCAACATATAAAATATTTCCCCATCAAAACATTGCTGACAGATGACACGAGTTAGTTGTAATCGGACATAAATTAAAATGCTAAATTATATTTGAATTGTAACTGAAATCAAACGAGTTGGTCCTCTAATTATCACTACCAAAAAACTCAGAAAAATTAATAAAAATTATTGTTTTTTAGTACCATTTCTAATCAAAATCATTTCCTAAGATGATAAAATAAACTTTCTTTGTTATAACAAATTCCTTAACATCACATCGGACGAAATATTTTTTTTATTAATAACAAAGTAAATCACTTGAAATTTTCTCTTATCCCAAACAAAACTGGCAGATATTTTTTCGGTCGCTCTTTCATAATTCCGAAATGTCAAAAAAGCTGCTCAAAGTAATCATTCTTACTGGATGCGAGCCAATATTTATGCGTCCGAGAATTAAATTAGACGTTGAACACACATGAGACAGTGGACCAAAGAACTTTGTCTACTAAAAGTTTCCTTTTCTCGCAGTTTTTCCTCACAAAACATTCTTTTCTACTTCTATGTGTACAGAACTGGAGCATTTATACATAAAATTATCCATTTCTTATTCTTATCACTGTGAAAAAAGAGTGAATATTTGTTTCATGCAAAAAATTAGTGATAAACTTTTGCTCAATTATTTTTCTGAATTCTTTAATAGTTAAATAAATGTTAGATAAATAAATAAATTTTTTAATGTTTAGATAAACAGAATTGTAATTTCTTTTGTAATGTCAAGATATGTAAATAATTTTTTTTTATGTATGAACTACCAGTAAAAATCTCTGTAAAAATGTTGCAGTTAATAGATTAAACTGCTATTGAATTTCGTTTAAGGTATTTATTTATGTATTGAAATTTTATTTCTCGAAAAAAAAAATCTTCTCATCCTATTATTTCTGCATCTAATAGACATCATTTCGTTCTGTTTAAAAATTAGATTTTTAAATAAATATTATTTAATATAATATAAATTTCTTTTGAATTTTTCTCAAAAATGAAAAAAAAAATATTTTTGTCTCAATTAAAATTTAGAAAATACAAGTATGTATTCAGATGTTGTTTTGAAGGGGATGTCTGAGGGGTTCTCGCTTTGTTTTCCTATTTTAATCAATGTGAGTTCGATACCCGGACAGAAAAAATATTTTGAATGGGTTAGAATGCACTTTAAATATAGATCCCGGATAAATTAATCCTTTTGTACAAAAAGCATTATAATACACCAAAGCATTATATTTTTTATGAAACATAATAAACTGGAAAATCAAAGCATAATAGTGAATGATCATCCAATGTGATCCTGAAATAATTCAATATTGTACGGATTTAATTTACCGCTAATCACTTCACTGTATAACTTGTCAATGCAGTGAATTTAGATTAGTGCATAAATTATTTTTGAAAATGAATTTTGTAAAGATGTCTGATTTAATTTTATGCAATAAGTTGGTAGATATTTTATGTAACGTCTCCTTCGATAGCAAGGAAAAAGGATAGAAAGGTTAAGTATTTATACTTTTTAATATACTATAGTGTACTTGAATATCCGGGGAATTTCTAAAATAAAGGAAAACAATACTACTTTAATTAAAATAATGAAGGAAATTTTATTGTTTCAAATATATATACAATATTTGTCAGCAGAATGGTTTTCGGTGAAATAATTGAAGATCTATTCCTTATTAAATTTTCACTAACTGAAAGAAATTTTTCATAGTCTCATCGTATCAAAATGATAGAACAGAGTTTTTCAAAGTGAAAGATTCTAATTCCATCTCAGCCACAATTAAATGGTGGATGTTGTTATAATATCATCACTAAGAGGATGATGTTGGATTGATCTTTTCTACATGAAAATCTATCAGGGAGAGAGTTATGAAATTATTCAGGATTTTCTTCTGCGGAATTTGATTACGCCTTCTATCCTTACAAGGATTTCAGTGCTTTATCTCAAACAAAACTGGTTTGCGACGTTATTTCAAAAGCCCCATCAAAATATTTAGCTAACTTTTTCACACTCTTAAAGTGCCATATACCACTGACTCACCATGACCATTATTATTATTATGATCATACTCTTTGAAGTTGAAGGACCCGAGTTCAAGCCTAGATAGTGTTGAAAATAACGTGATATTTGTTTCTCTTCTGGTTTCTGTATGTTTGTTAATTGAAATAGTTAATTCTTCTTTATGATATGGCCCACCATATTTAAATATTTTTCCGGAAATCAAAACACGATTGGCATTGAAATTCCTTATAACAGTCTCCAGAGGCTAAACTAACCCCTTCGTGTTTCCAATATAACTTGTCATTTTAAACACGGTAATAAAAATGAAAAAATAGCTCAACTACCATCTTCGTACTCCCCATCTCAGAATAGGGAGATTATCAAAATTTATGATTACTTACATATATTCAGTAATGTTTTAAATGAGAAACAGTGCTATCTATTTTGCTAAATCGCCTTTAATTGAGTTTCATATCACGTTTTTTAAAAACGGCAAAATTTACTTTAAAGAATCTTTGGAATCTCCATCGAATTTATTCTTTTATATAGAAGCATACGAAATTATGACATCACGCTTTTCAGAATGGAATATATCAGAGTCGAATAAATATGAAGTTTGTTAACAATAAGATTAACATTTTTCTCCACGAATCAAATGGCCTGACATCTTTTTATCAATAACATATATATATATATATATAAGTCCCAACAAAAATCACAGTAATTCTCAAATATCTAATATGTGCATATGCAAATAGCAAAACAGAAACACTTATTTCCATTAATAAACTACACCTGAAATGGAATTTTTACTTTTGAAGAGAAAGAATTTTTCAATAGATTACAGTGAGCCGAATGCAAAGGCTACTGCATTTCTACTTTCTGCGTAAATATTGATTGGAGTGAGTGATTTGGGATTTTAGTTGTTCCTTCCTTCGAGACACATTAATAATGCCCGGTACCAGTAAAAGTTTTCTCGAAAGTCAAATTTGTTTGAATGATATAAAAGCCATACAACAGTTTTATGTGGTAAGTTTATACATGATGTGGTCTCAGAAAAGATCTCTTTTTTCCTAATAAAAATATCAATCAATATTTTTCTCAGAAAGTAGCCATCATATGTTTTACTGTAATGAATATATTGTCTAACAAATCCTTAATAGCATCCTTTCAAACAAACACCAAATAATTTTTAAATTATTAATTATCTATCTATATATTTGTAGTGACATATTTGAGCCAAATTGGTGACTGAATGGTTAGCACTGAGGCATTCAATTCAATAATTTATGAATTTGATTTCTACTTGTAATTGCTCAGAATGATCTTTAAGTTATAAGTCTCAGTCGAATCTTGTGTGAAAAGTGACTGTAAAATGACAAACTTAACTGCTCTGAAATTTTCCACCAAAGATTAAGGGTTTCATTGATATTTATTTGTAATCGAGCAAGATATATCATGTGTCTGTTTTAAATTATAATTTCATTTTTAAAATAAAATATGTACTAATGAAATTATGTTTCAATTTGGATTCATTTATATGATGAAAATAAATTATAACTGGAATAAAATTTTTTCTAATATTTTGAAAAGTGTTTTATTTGTGAACGTTCTTTAGAATGAAATGGATAACAAAACACATTTATGGCTGATTTTCAGAATAAATTAAATGGATAGCATGTCGCATTTAAAAATGTGTTAGTATTTTAACCTATAATTATGAAAATAACCAATGATGAATAAGACGGTTTTAACCATATTTCTGGCCATCTTAAATTTGAATTTGTTTCGTTTTGAACACTAATCGGAAAAGACGTCGACAACAGAGTTGATACTCTTCTCTACACTTCATGCCAAAAAGGAGGAAGGTCTAAGGAACTTTAAGCAGAAAAAACTTAGCACTCCAAAACATTATTTGCAAAATTCTCAGTACAACAGCCTCCTGCTAAATCGGGCTTTCTAATCACGATTGTTTTTAATTGAATCAAATTTAGAATCCACTACCTTTTAGACACGAGAACAGCGCTTTAACCTCAAACAAATTCCGAAAGCATTTCTAGCAAATTTTGATAAAATTTCAAATCTTGTTGATTGACATGGAATTCTTTATAAATTTCTAATCGCAAAGAACTGATACCATCACAACTGAAGCTAAGATGGTCTCTTTTTATGCTGAATATTTCAGCTGGAGCTAAAGCAGTTTCCGATTGGTGGTATTTTGGAAGGACCATGTTCTTTATTGTATTTATAGATTCTGTGAAGTTTGGTATTCGTGATGGACAACAAATGGTCTCCAAAATCTTATTTTGCCTTCAATTACATTCAGTTTCCTTTCTTTAAATATTTAAGAAATGTTACTAAAGGATTATGTTTTATAACCGAGATACTGCATATCTATTGTTTTCACTTTTAGTTTAAAATCTTGTGAATTCATTATGAATATCAGGTGGAATTGTTTATTATAGTTTTGTGTACATATTAGGCCATGTGTCACTATCAAATGAGCCCTCGTGTGCAAACAGGAGGGCTCATTTGATAGTGACACGTGGTCTAATATGAAAGAGACAATAAAATGAAAAATAAACAAAACATATTGAATTATCAAGTTTTTTAATTGATTTAATTTTATTTCTAGCAGAAATACACGAATTTTTCACGATTTTCGATAATACACGAAATTTTAACTCACCATCTACCATTTTAAGAAGTTAAAATTGAGCTATCTATGAATAAGAAATCATTCAAACTAATAAAAGGAAACAATGAAAAACTCTGCAAATTGGGAGAAGAGAAATACACATAATTTGCATATGAATCACACGTGTCTCAAAATCAATTAGAACAAAATAAAACGAAATTCTGGAATGTTCTATTTTTAAACTATGTTTAAGATTCATATACTCAATCTACCAATAATATTTGAACGAATCATAAGTCAGTATAAATTTAATCTATTATAACGCTTAATATAATTTCAGGTGAGCTTCAATTTCCTTGGAGTGACTCTTCCACTGTTGCCATCATGTTCCATTCCGACAGAGGGAGCTTCGTGCACAGAGGCTTCCACATCGACTTCGAACAACTGCCATGCAGGCGACAGGGGCGCCAGCACCGAGAAGAACTGGAACTGTCTTCGCCTTCATTCAGTAACTCTACTGTTCGCTATGCATCATCCACCTCTTCAGAGTGGACCTCATCTTCCTCATCGAGGTTTGACGCTGACTGGGATGATACCAAGACTACTCCGCGCAACTCTACTGTAGAGTATGCCGCTTGAAAAGACATCAACTCTTGTCAATGGTGTGAAAAATACATAAACTGACTATAAGAATGTATGAGAAGTAACACCAAACAAGATTGTAGTCATCATAAACATTTTATTAGCTATTTCCTGTGAGATTATTTTCAGTTACCTAAGCTATAGCTAATTGCATTAAATTGAAGGACTGTAAAATGTTTTTTGTGCGTTACTTTTGCGAAAAAAGTTTTTCCAATACATTTTAATCTTTCATTTTCAAGTGATGAAAATGTTGAATTTTACAATAAAAAACTTATTTTCATGGTAATTCTTATTGGCTTTGAAACAAATAATCATAAAATTAGCAATACATTTTGATGTTTAATAACTCATAGAATAACGAATCACTTGATTAAACACAGATCAAAGGATGTAACTCTGCAAAACTTTATGTCTGAAGGATTTGCAAAAAAAATTATGTGCTTGCAAAAGCAAATTGTGAAGCTTTGGCAACCGTTGAGCAAGAATTACGAGCATAATAAATAAGATGTCTGCCTATAAAGAACTTGAAATAGGTTGTCGTAATGAAATTTCAATACACTTTGTACATATAGAAGTCTATTTAAAAAGACTTAGATTTAATTGATAATATTTTTATAAATTATTAGATATAAAAATGTGTCTGACACTACACATGTAAATACACTTTATAATAAATGTAATTCTTTTCAATGATTTAAATAAACAAAGAAATAAAAGACAAGATATTCATTCAGATTTTATTGCACTTATCTTTACATTATTTCCAAACAAACACAACTTAAAGTCATACAATGTGTTTCCTCCTCAGTGGAGCACCTAGATTTTTTTTTTACAATGAATCGAGTCCCCATGACTACTGACTAGGCGACAGGCATGATTTCGCAGATTCTCGTTCCTTGAGATTGATAGAATTCAAAATGTGCCAGGTAACGAGATGTAACTTTAATGTACAAATGGTGACAGTTGCAGTTAAATAGGTGACATTGTTGAAGAGAGTAATTAAGGAATCTGAAAGATTGCAGTTGACAGGACAAGGAGAAATACAAAGTTTAGAAAATGCAAGCATTCTATATGAAAAACATTACAATTATTCTTATTTTATTATCATTGATAAGCAAAATAAATTAATAATTAAAAAAAATCAATCGATATGAATCTACAAAAGCATTACATCGTAAGTCATGATTACAGTTTTATTGTTAACAGTAAACAATTTAAAAGTTAGTGGTTTTTTAAAATTAAAAACACAGTAAGAATGCTTAAAATTAAGAACGTTATCCAATTTTGCAATGTATACCCATATCATATATTTGATGGCTTTGATTTAATTTTAATATTTGAGAGATTAACAATTTCTTATCAAGCATAATAACACAATAAAAATATCAATTACTTAAAGATTACTTTGTAAAACTTTATTATGATATTAATTTTATTTTTTTAAATATCATTAAAAATCATCAAACTTAATGCTACATAATCATACTATAATTGATTGTGTGAACTCAATTTAGCTATTACAGTTAAATATTTAATTGTATCGCACCAGCTAAAGAATGAATTATAAATGATTTTATTTACAGAACCATCTACTTTTACACATAAATGCATAATATAATTATTCATAAATCTAGTTCAACTTTAATAATTCTTTTTCATCAAATTATAATCACGAATCACTGTTGAAAAATCCTCCAATTTTATATTATATTAGCATAACACAATTTTTGCTTAGTTGTTAACAGTTAGAGGTTCACAGCCTTTCATGGGAGTAAAACACACTAAATATATTTAGAATAAGATAATTCAATTTTACAATATGTAAGTATTTCATTTAACCCCGATTCTAATTCAACTATTAACAGTCTAACACCTAACAGTTTTTTTTAAACAGTCAAAAAAATTCAAAAAATTTGCAGTTAAAATTTAGAAATAATTCAATTTCACAATACACGAGCATTATAAGATTTTCCATGACTCCATTTCAACTATCAGTAATTCAACAATTATTGGTTTTTCATGAGTCAATAACAGAATAAAAACATTTACAATTAAAAACTTATTCTATTTTCAACTATTTATGCATAATTTGTGCAGTATGATCGATTCAACTATAAACACAGTATCGTTAATTGCATTAAAAATAGTTAATCTAAGACATGATTGACCCCCATATACGATTTCTAACAATTCTACTTGGCAATTTCTACAAATAAGCTATAAATAATACATGATTGCAGCTTGATTGCTTGTATATGCCAAAATTTGTACCTACAAAATTTTTATCTAATTCCTATGGTTACGTTTAATCTTACATTGCATGAAGAACAATTAAAATATTAATTCATGCAAAATAATCTTTAATTTCTTATGAATACTTTAAAGTTTTTAAGCCTTAACATTTAGCATGTGAATTAAACTTGGAGGATAAAAATATTGACAAATTATCATAAATAGGCTAAGATTCATAAAAGA
>JAPDSC010161557.1:8285-18578 GCA_026290005.1 Latrodectus geometricus | reverse complement strand
TAATTTTTAATACAACAATATGAAAAATAATACAGAAATTTAAACTTTTTATACTGAACATTTTCTGAAAATTAATAAGTTACATGATAAATGCTTTAAATTAACAGTTAATTTATGTATAATTGAATAATGTTCATTTTGAACTGGATGCATTAGCATTTAATTCCAATAACTTAATACTGCACTTTTTTAATTTATCATTCACAGATGCAATCTCTGCATTAGCAACAGACAGCATCATTTGTCCAACTTTCACATCACTCATATTATCATCACTGATAGCACATGCTATTTTTTTAGTTGCATCATCCAAAAGTTTTTGAGCTACACACTGATTATCAAGCAAATTTTTCTTTTCTTCCTCAAGTTCATTAATTTTTTCTAATAGGTGCGATTGTTTAAACTTTTTTTCACTAGTAGCTTCTACATCTTCCTCGTCCTTTCTTTTCTTCTCTAATTCTGTTACATCTTTTGATTTTTCCATATATGATGCATATTCTGCATGAGATTTCTGAATATAATGCATCATTTCTTTGGTATATGGAATGGAGGAAACAGAATTGCCATGCATTCGAATAACATCATGACAAATCCGTAAACTTTGAACGGTTAATTCCGATAAAGAAGCTCTCTCCTTTGTCACAACATAATTGTTAGTTGAAAACCCTCTTTCTGGTTGGGAATTTACATTCAATAACGACAAACATGCTTTAACCACTCTAGAAAGAGTAGGATATTTTATATAACCACCAGCATCTTTTATATTGAAAACAGCATTCCAATATTTACAGATATTTTGATCATTATCATAATCATTCACAATCAAAGTCACATCTTCACACATGTAAAGAATCCACTCTTCATTCATCTTATCAAAATCTGAAGAAGTTTTATTCACATGAGGAATATGTTGAATTAATCTGCTACATGAACTCCTAGACTCTTCCTTTTTTTCTATTATAAGGAGACAAACACTGGAGATCTTTGAGTAAAGGATTTGTTATAGGAAGTTTTTGAAGCAAATGCTTTGAAGTTGCTATGTAGCAGCTTCTAATACTTTGTAGAAATGTTGTTTTATCAGTAAGTTCTTCCAGCATTGCTTTTGCACCATGACCTACTTCAATATTGTTTAAATTTAACCAATTTTTTCCTGAATCAACATTAATTTGTAGCAACTTTACTCCATTTTTTTCACTGATTTCTTCTGGGTTTAAAAATTTAAACATAATACTGCGAACAAGTTCATTTAACTTACTGTACATCACATGTACTAAAGGTTCGACTTTTTGCATTAGAAGTAAATAAGGTTCAAAAGTTTTACAAAAAAATGAAACAAAATTCAGATATGCCAGAGTCTTAGGGTCTTTCAAATGTTTTATAATCCGAAGATATCTATCAGAAAGAGGAGATTTCGACTCTTTAGGTATTTTAACAATGAAATATTCCTTTAGAACATCATATTGCTCAACAATTCTCTCACAAACTGAGCCCAAAGTTAACCAACGGCTCTCAACATGACGAAGGAAACTATGTCTAGCTAAAGTTTCTTCCAGTATTTCTAACTGTAAGGAATGATAATCTTCCCTTCTTTCGGGAGATAGCTTGAAAAATTGATGAATATCTATAGCAAATCCATCAATATTACAATCAATTTATCAATACCCTTACGCAGTGCTCCATGGATTATGTGTAAGCAACATGTACCCAAATCAATTAGTACTGCTAAACTTTGCTTACTCAGTTCACTATTTATTTGCTTTAAAACAGCTAAATTAACTCTTGGTCCATCCATTGACAACTGCATTAATTTTTCTAAATTCAAACCATTATTTTGAATAAAACTTAATAAAATTTTTACAATTTTATTGGCTTCAGCATGCCCTAAAAATGTGATTCGAGGTAACAAATGACATTTTTACCTTGTTTATCAGACCAATATGAGATGTAAATATCCAACTGTTTCTTTATTTGTTTTGTAGTAGTTTCATCGAAAAGTAAAACAAAATATGAAGTGCCGATATCCCGAAACAAAAGAGTTTTGAAATACGGACCTAATTCAAAATTAATCATATACCTTACTTTTTTGTCAGATAATTTGAGATTTTTTGCTATGGAGGAATCAAAAATTTCTCCGTAAATGTTAGCTAAATCATTCATAGATGAAAAAGAATAATTATTTTTTATTGCCACTAAAACTAAAATGGTTTCAGCTTTAATGGTTTTCTCTGATGTCGTTTTGGGGAGCCATGATTTGTTATTCACTACTACAGTCGATGTCGAGGATTCAGATGAAGTTGATGACTTGATAGTAAATAGTGTTTGATTCTTGTAACAGTTCACAGCTTTTTTGTGTTTTAATCCATCTGCATGCGCAAGCACTTGTCTAAAACCCATATTTGAAACACTGAATCTGCTTTTGCATACGAAGCCCTCCACAGAATGAACATCGTCAACACTTCGGCACCATGTCTTGATTAGGCATTTATTCCCATCTTCCAGTTCCAACCATTTGTCGGAAAATTTCGTTATCCTTGGCATTTTTAAAAAAAAAAATGTTTTCAAAAAAGAAAATTCTGAGCTTGCTAATAAAAATTTTTCAAAACACTCATCAAAATCTTCCAAAACAGCGCGATAAGCATTTCAAGCATGCGCATAAACGTAGGCCAATAATTCTCACAATTTCGATATCATTGTAAATAGTTGTGCACTACTAAAATCAGAATCTTTGTCTGTAAAGGCACCAAATAGAATTTAATGGTAAACCCAAACCTAAATTTTTTTGACTTCAGACATGCGTGAGCAATGGCTGAAAACGAGGCGCAGACGAATGTATGGCAACCCTATTTCCGGTTTGAAAGAGAACAAAAAAGGGGGAAATTTTTCTCTTTCTTTTTGCATAGAAAGCAGTTGAAAGAAAAAATATATTCCACTGAAAGAAAAATTTACAACTGAAAAATATAAAATTATTAATTGAAATTAAACTTTCAAAAGAATGTAATAAAAAATTAAGGAATTCCAGGATTTATTTTGAAAAATAAGGACATTTCAGGACGTTTTTTAAAAAATCAGGAATTTCAGGAATATCAGGACAACTCCGAGCCCTGCAGTTGTAATATTTCTCAGATAACATATTATTCCCATAATGCCTAAAAAGACAAAATGCATATAATCCAAAGGAAATTTGCTTATCACTCCAATATTTAACTCTTTAAAAGGGGATTCTCCAGTAAAATGAAAATCATTATTTATGTCACCTCATTTCTCAAAGAAGCATTAATTTCTGGATAAGTCATCTTTCGATATCATTTACCTTTTTGTTACCTACCATTTATCATAACCATAGTAACCAGTAAACAATTTAGTACAAGTAACAAAAGCCCTTGATGGATATCACAAATTACTGCATTAACAAAAATTGAAAAGTTTTTACCCAATATTGCACGACTAGCATAACAATTTTTAAATCTTTAACTAATTCTTCCAGAAATTCATTGATATCAGGTTTCTTTTCAACAAATAAATACCAATGAGAAAAGGTGTATCTATTATCTTTCTAATGCTACCTAAAATTGATATGATCAGTTATACAAAGGAAATCTATCAATAAGTAAATTTATGCTTATAGTAGACTGTTTTAGTTTTCAAACCATACTAGAGTTTTTGCTTAATAGTGTTTTTTAAAGTGAAATGGATATATTCACAAGTTAAATTATGTTTCAAAAAACATTGTTTTAATTTCTCTTTAGGTACTGAATTGCTAAAGATATTTGACTCATTATATAAAGAGTTAAGTATTTTGAAATCTTTAACTGTGGCACTACATTGTTGATCTGAGTCCATGTAATTTTCAATACTGGTTTTTAATTACTATATATTATTAATATTATGCATATTTATAAACATTGTTTGTAATTCTTATTCGGACTTACATTTTACCAGTACAAAATAAATATAATCTACAAAGTGACAGAATTAAATAAATAGGCATTTTAAAGATATGTACTTGTTATTTATTTAAAAGAATTGATAGTACTTACCAAAATATTCTGCTAGAAATGATATAATTAATAATAGCTAATTCCAGAGCGAAATATAACTAGTACTAGAAAAAGATATAGTAAACACAATGAATTTCAAATATGGCGGCCGCGCATGCGTAGACTTTTTACTTATTCTACTCGTGATTCGTTTCAATCTCTTTGGTAAATACTACGGCTGTCGATGACGATGTGCTGTAGAAAAAACAGTGACCCTTTCATGTATAAGATACCGGACCGGTGAGTGAATACCAATAAGCCTCTGCTACTAGGCATTTTTAGTAATTTCGTGCACTCTGGACGTGCAATCGCGCAGGATGGAGTGAGGGTATCTTTCTTGACGGGCGCCACGCGCCCGGCAAAGCGTCCCCGGCACTCCCGAACGAAAAAGCGCGCGATCGCACGGCCAGAGTGCCCCCTTCCTTCTATATCCACGAGTCCCAACCCGTACTGGGTTTTATAGCGGACTTTTTATACCACACCGCCTTCTTTTCATTTCCACGAGTCCCAACCCGTAATGGGTTTTATAGCGGACTCTCACATACTTACCTCTCTCTTCTGAGACGGGGAGCTATAATGCTCTTCTTAGACAATGACAACGGCCATACCATGATGAAACTACCGGTTCTCGTCCGATCACCGAAGTCAAGCATCATCGGGCGCGGTCAGTACTTGGGAGGGTGACCACCTGGGAACACCGCGTGCCGTTGGCATTTTTTTTTTTTTTTAATTATTAGAAATTAATTTTTATATTTTATTATATACATTTAAATTCAACATCAAAATTTATTAAACATTTAAATGAATATCACGAAGTATATAAGTTTTTAAACAAAAATAATAGTCTATAAGCATCAATAAGGTGATCGTTGTTTTTTTTTGAAATTTTAATCATTCAAAAATTCTTCCACACGAACAAATGCAAATACTTTAATCTATATTACAATATATATGCTTATATTAAAATTGATATGTTTGTATTTATTTCTTCTATGAAATTTCAATCGCTTAGCAGTTCTCCTTGTTTCACATAAGCACAAATTCAAATATTTAAATCTATATTGATGTATTTGCTAATATTGTAATGCATTTGCTTATATTAAAACCTGTATATATTTTTGATTTTTTACGATTCAAAATCAAAAATTAATTTTCGCGATTTTAATACAGATCTATAATTTTGCATATAAAATCTACACATTCCCCAATATTAAAATCCATATATTTGAATACATACATTTTACAATACAATTAAATGGGGAAAAAAAAAACATTTTAAAATATACTTTACCATCGTACGGAAATTTTTATTAAATATTATATTTAAGATACCCAGAAAGATTTTTATGAAATTCAACGATCTTAAAATTAATTAAAACAAATTTAGGATTATAATTTTTAGATATTTATAAAATACTTTATATTACTTTAAGTTAACGCTAATATTTACTTCATATTGGCGTAAAATAATACAGTATGTAGGATCTTGACTGAAAAACTGTGGCAAGTAAGAAAAAAGAGTTTTGAACCATTTTTGGAAATTTACTGATTAAAATCTCTCATCATTTGAATTATTATTCATATTATTTATGAAGGTGTTGTCTTACACTCCGAAACTATTATCGCGTTATTGTTTTAAACTATACTAAACTTTAAATAAAATATTTGATATCTCATTTCTATGCTTAGTATGTTGTTGTGACATATTTAAACAAAGAAATTTAGCCGAAAATGTACTTTCCCCACGGTCAGAAAATACTAAAAGTACGGATGTCTCTTCCAGGATTTAATATAGACAATACGTGAGATCTAAATAATCACACGAATATGATACTCTAACAAATTGCTATAAGTGGATAACTAATCAATCTATATTGAATTTAAAGGCTGCATTCAACTTAAAATGAACGAATAATTCAAATTCTGTTATTATTTTCATTATAAAAAGCAGAAATTTCGAAAAATTCGAACAATAATTTTGGCCATATTCACATTGTGCATTGAATTTTGCAAAGTTTTCATGTACAAAATCTGTTATTAATTTAACAAAAATCCAATATATAAATAATTTGATGTGTCCATTTATTATATGAAATACACTTTAAACTGATCAAGGTGATTAATTTAATATCGTTTTATACTATACTAAACTTTAAATAAAATATTTGAATATTCCTTCAGTACATTTCACTTTTGAACAGTAGTCCTTTACTGACTTGTACCTGTAAATTTGAACCCTGTATGTAAATAACTGAATTTTAGTTCAATACTCATGTCTGATGAAAACAAAAACAATGAAAAGTAGAATTATTTAAATGAAACTATGGAAATAACTGTACATACCAAATTTTTTCATTTTAAATTGAGTTTTTGCTTAAAAACTATTTAATAAATTCCATATTGGTGATAACATTAAACATTAAATAAAAATTATTTAAATTATATTATCACTATGCAATATTTCAAAATAATGTCTTGGTAAATAATTTCTAAAAATCATTTACAAAATACTTTAATGATGAAAATTACATTCAACTGATTTTCAGGTTTTATAATGAATTAGTCTCATAATTTTTTCTAATTCTGGTATATTTATAATGATTAAAAATTAACTAAAACATTTAAATATCTGAGAATTATTCGATTTGCAAATTTCATGTATATTCTATTTTATTTTGGATATAGATATCTCGTGGATATAGATATCTCGTGGATATAGATATCTATTGGATATAGATATCTACTGGATATAGATATCTATTGGATATAGATATCTATTGGATATAGATATCTATTGGATATAGATATCTCGTGGATATAGATATCTTGGATATAGATATCTACTGGATATTAGAACATCACAGGGATATCTAAAATATCCGTAGGATATCCAATGGAGCGACTTTTTTGGTAGTTGGTAGATATATATATTTGGATATCTATAAAATTAAGAATTTTATACTATATATTTATTTATTTAGTTATATTAGTTTGGGGATAAAGTTATCCATTATTTTTTTCCGGTAGACGTCTGTAGTGATCGCTATCTCGTGAGGTATCTATCAAACAATTTCAGATTTATGCTCGTTGGAAAGGTGACATTTGACACTAAAATATCCTCTTGCGGTTTTTTGTTTGATTCATTCAGTTATGAGTACAAGGTTTTAAAAATAGAAGACAACAAACAGAAAATTCGATACATTTTAGTTTTTCTTTTATAATGGCGAAAAAGCTAACCAGGTGGCTAAAATTCTGAAAGGTGTTTATCGTCCTATATATGACTGTAACAACCAGTTACGCACAATTTCGATTTCGTCGATTCCATTTGGATAATAGCAATTTAAAACTGCTGGTAGAGGGAAGGCGCCCACTTTCTAAAACTTTCGCAAAACGGACGTAGCAATCATTTTCGGCAAATTTTCAAAAGATCTTGTTTTGTTGATTTTTCAGTTCTGCTTCGTCATTTGAGGTTGGATGGATGTTTGAGTGAATGTTCCTTGTCATTCATCTTGCATAAAGGCAAATCTAACAATATGCTTCGTGCGTTAAAGGCGCAATTAACTTAGGATGGTATTTGCAGCTCATCAAATAGCTTTCAGATTTACAGTAATGCTATATTCTATGTTAAAAAAATAAATAGGAAATTGGAGTTACAAGTAAAAGAAACCGAGAATCTAACTATTAAAAATGTGAACTTTGTGTGAACTGCTTTTTCTTTTAAAATAATTTACACATCAAAAATAAATAAATTTTGATTCGGGAATTTTTTATTACATTTTTAAATGTCCAAGAAAAATAATTAGCCTTACCAATAAAATGTTTGCTTTTGTAATGGTTTGAATTTCTTAAAAAACATGCTTCATTTTCATCAAATTAAAAAAAAGTAGATATTTTAATTTCTATTTATGGGAAAAATGAATGAATATGAAAGAATTTATTTAATGAGTTGAATGAACGCAAGAAATAAAATGAAGTGTTAGTGAAAAATTAATTACAACATGCTATTAAAAATTGTTCTCGGCTTTTAAAAAAAAAAAAAAAAAAATTTTTTAAGCGGAAATGTAAGAAAAAATTCAATTCTTTTTCTTATTTCAAAATTCTGTTTTAACTTTATTAAATGATTTGTCATATTAGATAATGTAAGCATAAGTCATTAAAATGACTTAAAAATGAATTAATCTTATTTTTCGTCAATATGCACTCTGATGTAATTGGCAGCATGTTAAACATATATTAGAAATTCAAATTCGACTAACTTCCATGAGTTATTTTTCCTAAAAAGATTGCATAAAAATCCGTAAGAAAATGTTTGTTTGATCTTTCAAAATTTTTTCTTCTCAAATATAGTGCCCTACATTGTTTTTCTTCATTAAAGAAAAGTTTTACACAAAAAATACTAGAGATATTATCAAAAAAAATATTAACAATATAAATCAATATCAAACATTAATCAATTTATATCATATTTTACTGAATGAAAGCAAATACTCGAATGAAATGTTTGCTATAATTCATAAAATCTTTGCATTTAAGTCAAGTTAAATTTGCTTATTAACAATTATAATTTAATTAATAGTTTACTTATTAATAATAATTATAATTTGCTTTATAATACCAAAACGATAAATACTTTAGATATCATTAGAAAATTATAAACAGAAGATTAAAATCTTTAGCACTAAGTTTCATTGTATCCCAATTGTATTTATTATAAAATACAATTATAGAAAAATATTATTATTGAATTATTAATCGATAGAACGCTTTTCAACATCAAATTCTACAAATATTTAAAAATGTTGATATGCAAATTTAAAATGTAAGTTTCTATTTTACAGAAATATAGAAAAGGAGAACTTTTGCATGTGGTGCCACTAAGCTGCAGAATTCTTTTCGAGGGGGTTACGGAAGTTCCTAAAATTTCCTGTATAAAGTTCCTTCATGCATTAAAAAAAAAACTCTTAGTAATGGATGTAAAATAATAGCATTAATCATTAAATGAAATATTTCTCGTTTTCATCAGCATCTTATCTACCTGGAACTCTCTAGCTTGGTAAGCAATTCATTAACAAAACAAACAATGATGTGACACATTTAGTGGGTGCCTCATTATATAAGTCATAACTTAGGAGCTAAACACTGAGGATAGGCTGACCAAATAAACAAAAAATATGCATCAAATCTTAGGATATTTTTAAAATTTCAATTTTTAAAATCCTAAAAAATGATAATTCTTCTTGAAATCACAGTATTTATTGTTTTATATCAGGATCCAAATCATCCATTGTCATCAGTGTAATAAAACAGTCAGTACAATAAATATCAGTACAAAAAAAAAATAGTATTGTAACTATACTTACATTGTAGATCCAATTTTAAATACCTTGAGGGAACTTAGAATTAATCTTATTACATAATAAATCCCCACATTTTAAATTCATTCTTACATAGAAATGAAATTTACTATGTTATAACATGAAATACATATTTATTAAAAAAATCAGTAAAATCAGATTTTAAAATCCGAATACTGACTTTTTAACTATAAAATTTTCCAATTACAAAAAGTGCATACATTTTTAACTTACCTTTAATTTTAACAATAGTTTATGATATTCTAATTAGAATCTTTTCTGCGGATCCAAATTCTTTACCTGTACTTTATTCTCAATGATTTCTGGCCTAAATTTTCCATATTTAATGAGGTCATGCAAAAACACTGCTGGTGTTTTTAGTAGTAACATTTACATACATGGCATTGCTCTTGCATTTAAACTAAAAAAAATGACAAAGTCCATAAGCACACGCGATCAAACCATACTCGCGAAAAATGACAAAGTCCATAAGCACACGCGATCAAACCATACTCGCGAAAAATGACAAAGTCCATAAGCACACGCGATCAAACCATACTCTCGAAAAAAAGACAAAGTCCATTAGCACACGCGATCAACTGAAACCTATAAAAAACAAATCTTCCAGTCAGAGGACGAGCCTCAATAGATCGCAGTATGGTGGCTGCTCTACTACGTACAACACCCAGACTAGTACCTAGGTCGTCTACGGACGATTTGGCACCTACGCATCACACCCAGAGGGTTTGGACCCAGAGCCGGAGACGCCGTTCTCAACGTCCCCTAGAATGCTCCAAATCGAAGAGGCCTCGTCGCCAGGCTAGTCTGCCCCGTCAGAGGCAGATGTACAGCCCGGCTAAAGTCGCCCAACGACGCGCAAGGTGCGAACGATATCGTTGCAG
>JAPDSC010161557.1:785-5785 GCA_026290005.1 Latrodectus geometricus | reverse complement strand
ACCGATAAATCGGACAGGACGGGTCGTTGGTGCGCCCCCCACTCGTAGGTGGAGGGATCCCAACACAGCCGGCGTCATGTCCGGCCTTTGCTTTCATTGCGCCTCTGGGCTTATTCGAGACCCATTGACTCGCACACATGTTAGACTCCTTGGTCCGTGTTTCAAGACGGGTCGGGTGGGTGACCGATCTACTCGCCGCTAACCGCCAGCCTCCAACGGATCGGACACGACCATCCGGAACTCCTCCTCGCCACGCCACAGGGTGAGCCTGTGCGCGCGATGAATGAAGAACCGCTGCCGTATCTGTCCGCATCCTTGTGGAGGAGACGGTGAAGCCCATGTGAGGGGCTTCGCGACACCACGGTCGGGTTACGAGCCACTGACGGAACGGCTAGACACCGACGGCACCCCGAGGGGAAAACCACCGGCCACCTGCCATTATCCGCCCTTCAGGCCGTCTCCCAACCGGTTGCGGCGTCCATCGGACGGGAAACAAATGCGTCGTACCGACCGGAGTACGTGCAGGCGATGCGGTCCAGTGACAGAACCCTGTGAATATCGCCAAACGCACGCCTCGACCTTCCGACTGAATCCTCCCGCCACAGGATTTCGAGGGCCCACCCGTTTACCTCTGAGCAGTTTCACGTACTCTTGAACTCTCTCTTCAAAGTTCTTTGCAACTTTCCCTCACGGTACTTGTTTGCTATCGGTCTCACGGCCGTATTTAGCCTTAGGTGGAGTTTACCACCCGATTAGGGCTGCACTCCCAAGCAACCCGACTCCAAGGAGATCGCATCCGGAGGAGACCCGGCGACTATGGGCCTCGCACCCACTCTGGGTCAATGCCCCGGTCAGGGGGACTTGCCGCCAGTTCCACCTCCGGCACGCTCACTCCTAAACGCCACATTTCCCGGAGGCCAGAGACCTCGGGATTCGGCGCTGGGCTCTTCCCTTTTCGCTCGCCGTTACTCAGGGAATCCCTGTTGGTTTCTTTTCCTCCGCTTATTTATATGCTTAAATTCAGCGGGTCATCTCGTCTGATCTGAGGTCGACAGATAAAGATATCAGTCGTGACCTT
Organism: Latrodectus geometricus; assembly: GCA_026290005.1. Taxonomy (NCBI): domain Eukaryota; kingdom Metazoa; phylum Arthropoda; class Arachnida; order Araneae; family Theridiidae; genus Latrodectus; species Latrodectus geometricus. The sequence continues at coordinate 4,707 of JAPDSC010161557.1, read as the reverse complement.
TCGCTGCGTTGAGCCGGCGTTCTATGCACTGTGTGCAATTATGGAACGTAGCCACGCATTAGCACGAAAGCACCCAAGCGGACGATCCGACTTCCCCTTTCGTCTGGCATTCTCTCTGCGTCATCAGCTCCCAGTCCAGTCGCGGGGAGACGATCAGTCGTTCTCCCTCTTTGCCGGACCGAAATTGTCAGGCGGAGCGACGCTTCTCGGCCAGGGGGATCGCGGATCAAGACCTTAGGCAGGCGGATAGTCGAAACCATCCGGTGCAGCCAATTGGAGGAACACTCCTCCTGTGTAAGTCTCATCCGACCCTCAGACAGGCGAGGCCCCGGGGAATACCCGAGGCCGCAATGCGCGTTCGAAAAATCAGTGCTCAATGTGTCCTGCAATTCACACCAAGTCTCGCAGCTGGCTGCGTTCTTCATCGACCCGTGAGCCGAGTGATCCACTGCTCAGAGTTGTCATTTTAGTCGGCAACCTCACGGAAGCCTTATTGCGTTCTAGTTTATGTTCAGGACGCTTCCCTACAGGGAAACTTTCCGGGGATTGTCATCATTCACGGAAAGGCACTCCCGAGCAGGCACGACCATTGAACGTCGCGCCAGGAGTCCCCGGGACTCACAGCTCGAAGAGACCCACCGGGTCAAGGCACCAACGGGGCGGAGAAGCCAGTGCAGCTCCCTCTTCAAGCCTAGCCCCGACAATAGAGTCGGAACCTCCCTCCTGCCGTCGTGATCGGCCGGGAAACAGGCACACCCATGAGGTACCAAGACGCTTTGCGTTCGATAGCAAGCTTCGCGTCCCGTGAGCGGAACGCCAGCGAGCCTTCGGCGGACGGGATAAACCGTCCGGGTTCAAGTCGGTTTGACGTTGCCATCTGCGGACAACCGTCGGTAATGATCCCTCCGCAGGTTCACCTACGGAGACCTTGTTACGACTTTTATTTCCTCTAAATGATCAAGTTTGGTCATCTTTCCGGCACTCGGCTCGACCCGAGGGCCAATCCGAGCGCCAGTCCGAAGACCTCACTAAATCATTCAATCGGTAATAGCGACGGGCGGTGTGCACAAAGGGCAGGGACGTAATCAACGCTTGCTTATGACAAACGCTTACGGGGAATTCCTGGTTCAAGGGAGACAATTACAAATCCCTATCCCCAGCACGAAGGAGTTTCAACGGGTTACCCAGTCCTGTCGGACAGGGAAAACACACGCTGATTCCTTCATTGTAGCGCGCGTGCAGCCCCGAACATCTATGGGCATTACAGACCTGTTATTGCTCTGTCTCGTGCGGCTAAACACCGCTTGTCCCTCTAAGAAGAACGTCCGACTACAAGGATCGGAAGCGTCTATTTAGTAGGCTAGAGTCTCGTTCGTTATCGGAATAAACCAGACAAATCGCTCCACCAACTAAGAACGACCATGCACCACAACCCACAGAATCAAGAAAGAGCTCTTAATCTGTCAATCCTTCCTGTGTCCGGGCCAGGTAGGCTATCCCGTGTTGAGTCAAATTAAGCCGCAGGCTCCATTTCTGGTGTGCCCTTCCGTCAATTCCTTTAAGTTTCAGCTTTGCAACCATACTTCCCCCGGAACCCAAAAGCTTTGGTTTCCCGGAAGCTGCCCGGCGTGTCATTTGAGGAACACAGCCGGATCGCTGGCTGGCATCGTTTATGGTTAGAACTAGGGCGGTATCTGATCGCCTTCGAACCTCTAACTTTCGTTCTTGATTAATGGAAACATTCTTGGCAAATGCTTTCGCAGTAGTTCGTCTTGCGACGGTCCAAGAATTTCACCTCTAGCGTCGCAGTACGAATGCCCCCGGCTGTCCCTCTTAATCATTACCTCGTTTTCCGTAAACCAACAAAATAGAACCGAGGTCCTATTCCATTATTCCATGCACCATTATTCATGCGTCACGCATGCTTTGAGCACTCTAATTTTTTCAAAGTAAACTTGCCGGTCACCCAAGACAACCGGTGAAGATCATCAAGAGAAACCGGCTGTAACGTTCAGAAAAGACAGTGACCACCGGTAGATGGACCGTCCCTCTGCAACTGAGATCCAACTACGAGCTTTTTAAACGCAACAACTTTAATATACGCTATTGGAGCAGGTATTACCGCAGCTGCTGGCACCTGGCTTGCCTTCCAATGGATCCTCGTTAAAGGATTTAGAGTGTACTCATTCCAATTACGGGGTCTCAAAAGAGTCCCGTATTGTTATTTTCCGTCACTACCTCCCCGTTCTGGGAGTGGGTAATTTGCGCGCCTGCTGCCTTCCTTGGATGTGGTAGCCGTTTCTCAGGCTCCCTCTCCGGAATCGAACCCTGATTCCCCGTTACCCGTTACGACCATGGTAGGCGCGTAACATACCATCGACAGTTGATAAGGCAGACACTTGAAAGATACGTCGCCGGAGCGAGTCCGTGCGATCAGCCCAAAGTTATTCAGAGTCACCACACATGACGGACCGAGGTCCGATTGGTTTTGGTCTAATAAAAGCGCTCGTCCCCGAAGGTCGGAGCTCTGCTGCATGTATTAGCTCTAGAATTGCCACAGTTATCCAAGTAGTAAGGTACGATCCAAGGAACCATAACTGATTTAATGAGCCATTCGCGGTTTCGCCTTAATACGGCATGTACTTAGACATGCATGGCTTAATCTTTGAGACAAGCATATGACTACTGGCAGGATCAACCAGGTTACTTTCACGTTAATTAACGTTCGAAATCGCACGCAACTTCGAATCCGAGAGAAAGTGCGGTCGCAAGTGCGGCGACCACGGACACCCGCAACAACGGCGGGATCCTCGTTCAGTTTCCTTCGGAACTCTCCGTCAACAGTGCTTTCGCTAGTCAGTTCTGATCTCACGACGTCCCCATCGGCATCAGCGCCGCGGGGCGAGCGTGCTCCGTCATCGAGTGAAATCAGTGCGTTGGGCACAGGGGCAGAAAACCCACAGTATTCATTAATTACCGTTCTGCATGGCGCAGCAACGACACGATGGCCGTGCTACTCGCAGACATGTCGAGAAAGTCTGGGAAGTTTCGGCGAACCAGAAATAACTTATCCGGAACGCCTGTTGACGGACAGCCACCGTCTCTATGTGCGAGAGACCGGTAGTAATGCGATCGCAAGTCGAGACACTTTTCGGAAATAAACACGCCGAAGAACTCGGCGGTCACCCCTAAAGCATCTCCTCGAGGTCTCTGTGCGAGAGGGTAGCCAGCCCTCACACTTCTTCTCGAGTCACTTCACGACCACACTGCCCTACATATAAGGCGGCGGACTATAGCACCATCGTCAAGAGCATCGCGCGGTTGACGGCGAGGGCGAAAAAATGCCGCACTCCCACCGACAGCCCTACCGCCAGCGAAGTGCCGCCGAGAGACTTTTTCGTCGACGTAAAATCGGGTCTCGCGATGCCGTGATGGTTACGATACCCCACTCGCGTGTTTGGACTTTGAAATTTTCAGCTCGATTTTCGCTTCTGGAGACTAAGTCCAAACAAAATACAGTAAATTAGAATTTATTAAAATATATTCACGAAAATTGCTTCAACGTGTTTTAAAATCAATTTTAATCAATTACCTTTTGCTTTGAAAAATTTCCGTTCGTTAGTTCCTCATATTCAATATTAAGCTAATTTGTATGTTTTTTAAGGTTTGTTTACAAATTGCAGATTTCAAAAAATCAGGAATTAAAGTTTATTTCAAAATAAATATTATGGAATAAAATGTTTAAGTCGTGGAATATTTGAAATATTTCTATTCTTTAGTTCCTCAAATTCCATATTAAGCTAATTTAAATGTTTTTTAAGGTTTGTTTACATATTGCAGATTTCAAAAAATGCAGCAAAAAAATGTATTTGAATATAAATATTATGAAATAAAATGTTTAAATCATGGAATATTTCCATTC
>JAPDSC010161549.1:0-13017 GCA_026290005.1 Latrodectus geometricus | reverse complement strand
AACCGTGTACAAAAAGACCGTGTAAAAACAGACTTAGGTGTACTTGCCATATGTGAACCATAAATAATGAATAGATTTTTTGGTTAGAGTTTGAATTCTAAGTAGAAAAAGCATTTTGTACAGATCGTAACATTGAAATATCAAACAGTTTTTCTTCACACGGGTAGATTTTAAACGTGCAATACATTTATGAAATTAAGTGCGCATGAAATATTAAATAAAACGATCAAAAGTATGTTCAATAGATTCATTGATTGAATAAGGGGAAAATTATCTTAAAGATTTAAATTAACATAATTGATATACCGTAATTTTTATACGGAAACTCCATTAATTTCCTGCCGTGATATTTAGCAAATTTTTATACCACTTAATAATCACATAAATATCAAACAAATACTTGACTTAAATTGGTTAAGAACTTTAAACTCAAAATTCTAATTAAAATTCAAGTGTCACAAACTGGAGTCTAATTATTTGAAACGGTGGGTAAGTTATATGTTATCTATTTTCATTTAATAGAAATACACAAAACTTTATTTATTTGCATTAATTCAGAGGTGTATGTAGAAAATTAAAAGTATCAGATTTTCAAACTAACCATTTAATACAAAGCATTAATCAAATAACGACTTTTAAATGGAAATGAATTAAAAGTTGGGTTTGTTGAAATAAGAAAAAATTTCTTAAACTTCAGTTTTTGTTACTTGAAAAAGTATAATGCATTTATGCATTCGAGCTATGTTGTCATTTCTTTGAATTATAAATCATCTTCTTTTAATAAATGTGCTTGGGTAATTTTGCGTTACGCAAAATCTCAAGCAAAGTAAAATAATTACAATTCAAGTACATATGAATAAAATCAAATTAAGAGTAAAGAATATATTAATTTTTATATTGATAGATTTGCAAATAAACATAATTATACTCAAAATATTCGTACAGTAAAAATACTGCATGCATATTTCAATTATAATTGAAATATTTGTATTTTGTTTTATGCAAGTTCAGTTTCTGTATTACAAGTAAGATTTGTTGAAAAATACCTACTTTTACTGCAAGAAAAATTTGTATTAAATTCAATAAATTACATTTTCGTTTATGTTTGCAATCAGAAATTGAAAAGTTGATAACAAAACAAAAACTTTTACCATTCCTAGAAAGGTTCCAGTCATATTTGAAGTAATTCTTAGAAAAATACTTCAATTAAATTTTTAAAACGCAAGCTGCGTAAACAGAAAATATACCTGAAAATCAATAAGCATATTATACTGCCACTGGCTAAAATAAAAATGATAAAAAAAAAAAAAAATACTGCCATTACTTACAGTAGAATTTAGACAAATTAAGTGAAATCCCTTTTAACAGAACAAAGCGAATCATTTGCATAATTAGAAAAACAATTTTTCTTTTAACGAATCAAATTGCAGAACAGGAGTGGGGCGGAGATATCGTGATGTCATATCATGTGTTTAAGTGAACAAGGCGGACGATTTGGATTGTATTTTGGATTTGAACCGCACTTGTATGTAACTTTGTACATTAGGGCTAATTAGATTATGATTAGTAAAGCTAGATATAAAAGGATTTAATTTTAATAAAAGGAAAAATAGTTTAAAAAAATTTTAATTTTAACAAACACCCAATACCAATAGTTCTCAATACCATATTCGGATCGTTTTGAATTCGGATTTGACCGAGTCTCAATTCAGAATCATTGAAGAATAAACGTAAAATTTAATCCGAAGAGTTAAGTCGAATTATAGACAGAGGAGTAATTATACTTTAGCTAAATTTTGTGCGATTCCTAACCACTAAGCACAACAAGGCACTAAGTGGGAATTGAACCCACGAATTGTTGCGCCGAAGTCCAAACACTAAATTTTTGAGTATCCCATTCCGGCAAATTAAGAACTGTAATTAAGTAGGAATTGCAATAAATACATTTTATACGTGAAGAATAATTCGACCAATACATACGTTTGACTTTTCCTTCTTTTTGAGAATTGTTTTTGATTTTAACTTTGTTTCTACAAATGTTAATAAAATTGATACACAAAGGTTCAATTTGTTTTTCAAACTTTCTAATACTGACAACATGACATTTTAATTTTATTTGTTTTATATACCTCAGTATTTGTAATTGAATGCAATTTAATTACTAGTAAAAACAAAAAATATCTTGAACCTACAGAACAAAATAACAATTTTTAAAGATATTTCTTAATAATTTTGTAGCCAGGAACACGGAACCTACATGAGATATTATATATATATATATATATGAATTTTTAGTTTTTTTTAATTATTTATTCATTTATTTATTTATTTATTTTTTGAATGTTTGGAAATCAGGAAAAATAAAATTATACATAGAGAAAAAAATAAAATGTACTCTAGTTTTAATAATTTAAAATATATTTCATTCTATTTTTTGTGTAGTATAAATTCCAATTTTCAGCAACATAATATGAAATTAGTTTTCAATGTTTACCGTATGCGATCTCGTATTTTTTTTTTTATTTTTATATCCAAATTCAAAAACGTTCTTTGTTTTAAGTATTATATAAAATAATAAATTACAGTACAAAAAAATAAAAATTGCACTTTTTTGATTTTATTTTCACTGCATTTGTATTTTTAAAAATTTATAGTCATACGAAAAATATACTAAATCATAATAAAGAAATTTTCAAAGTTAATTAATTTTTGAGAATATGTAAACTATACGAAGTCTAGAAAAACGTTGCAAAAAACAAACATTTTTTTAAAAAAATAAAATGATAAATTCCCTTGATAAATTTTATTCATTTTCGCTTGTGAACTCAAAATATTTTCCGACAGAAAGTATATATCTACACAAATTAAATAATTTTTTTCAACGTTTGTAAATTCTGTTTTTGAATAAAAGTACCCTTTTTCTTTAAAATATTGGAAAATATTAATAAAAACAAGAGAAAACAGATTTTATAAATTCATCTACAGTCAAATTACTCTTGAATTTTATTTTATATATAAAGTAATATAATATTCATATTTCTTCAAAACAAACGTGCGTAAAACATGGAAAGAAATTGTCGGAAATATACAAGTAACGAGATATTTACCAGCTTCTTCAGAGCCATGACGTTTCCATAGAAACGGCAGAAAACAAATTACATCCACGCGAATATAGCAAAATACAATCGCCGATAAACAACGATAGTTCTTTTATAGGAAAAAACTGATCTTTTGATAAAAGATAGTCAACACTTTGAAATTCTAATAGAATAAAACGCAAAGGTTTCTGAGAATTATTCTCCGAGAAAATATTTACTGCGTCTTCCAAAACTTTTTTTTTATTGTTTATCTAGAAAATCACATTACAGATAATTATATCTCAAAGAGAAGTTAACAAGCCTTTATTTTGTATTTATGACGATAACTTTGCAAATGGGTTACAAGTATCTGTTTCTTGAAGATTAATATTTGTACGATTATACTATACATTTAAGTTTTATCTGTAATAATCTAAAACGAATAAAAAATATTGCAATTCTTTTACATTATGCATTTTATTCTCCGAGAAAATATCTTTTAGAATTAAAAGATAAAATTATAAAATATTATTGCAGTCGTTATTTTGGGGAAGGAGTGTAGCTTTTTTTGCGCTTGTAACTAGCAATTATTTAAAAACTTGTAAAAGAAAGTAAGCAATTCCCAAAACAAATTTAAATTCCGTGACAAAAATTCAACGTTCAGTGTTGTTTCATTACATGAAATAATGCCAAAGATAATGGGGTGTCGTGATAAAAAAATTATTGATGAAATAAAATCGTTCGAATATCGTGTAAATAGTAAAGTTAATCTGTGGAAATTTCAGGATAGGTAAGAAATGGAATATAAAATTTAAAGTCATATACCAAGCAATATCAAATTCAATGCTTTTCCGTGGATTTAAACTAGGAGTAAAACTATTGTTTGTTTTCTTGTGAGTTTTATCACTTTTTGTATTATACAAGAGCATGGTTTGTCACTCAATACATATTTTGCTCACTAGGCCAATATAATTAGACAGAATTACTATTTAAAGTAGATTTCTATCAATATTCATAACTGAGGAGAGATTCAAAAACACGAACTGTTGTTGAACTGAAGGTTGAGCTTTAACCTGCTAGCTCGGTTTTTATATATAATGATTAATTCGAAAAGATATATAGTTCAAAGAACATTCCAAATCTCCAAAAAAATATGGCTGAGTGGGGAATCGAGCTCAAGAGCTGTTGAACTGAAGTCCATAGCATTAGACATTCAATTAGATCGGTTTGTTTTGTCGATCATTTTTTTTTTTTTTACACATGAGGTCTAGACAAGACTCTACAATTTAAAGTGTGGATTCTGAACCACTATAAGCATCCAAACAAAGTAGGAATCGAACCCACGAACTACTAAACCATAGGCAACAGCGCTGATTATTCCGCTATCAGCTTAGCTGCTCTAAGCATGAACGCAATTAATGTGTTGTCGCTAGCATGTCAATTGCTTTATTTCTGATTAGAGCTAAATTATATTCACCAATGAATCGATATTTTATGACAACTCGGTAATAATCATATAAGAGTTAAGAGTTTAAAAAGCACAAAACATATACAATCCACCCAAGAAAAATCAATGACCATTGTTCATTCCAAGAACTGATTTGGGCGGGGATTTCATTGGAATATCGCACTGATTTGCAGGGGAGGTCCTGGATTCGAATCCCAGTTCGGGTTTGGATGTACTTTCTCTTTCTCCTGTCTTCGTCCTTATCTTGTATGAATGGTTGCCTACCCTATAAACGGGTACCTATGGAATGTGTGCACTGAGGAAGTCGGGCTTCATACCAAATTACGTAGTGTAGCAGCGCACCCTTTATTCCTAACCTAGCTGGCACAAGATAACATCGTAGACAGTTAAGTGTGAGATTCGATTTGGTTCGTCTTACAATGAACGGACATTTTTCCCACACGCGGACTGACAGGATGGAGATTTACAATTTAAATAGAATTCCTAACCGCTACATACATACAAGCTGAAGAAGGATTCGAACCCAGCAATTATTGAACTGAAGGCCAGAGAGCGAAAATAAATATATTCATTTTTATATTACATATAACTGCAATCCCCAGGAACTAGTTTTCATCCCCAAAACACTTCTTATATCCTAGTTTAAAGTGATGCGTGCGGAGGTAGTATTGGTTTATCGTTTGAAAGTACTAGACATGTACATTTTTTTATGAAATTAGATATGAACAGCGCATGGTACAATCTGCAAAAGTAGAACCAAATCTTTCATATTCGGATAAAAAAAGACAATTTTCGTAATTTTCACACAAATATATTTCGTAAAATTACTTTGAATCCAAGAAAAACTAAAAATTGAATTGAATTTTTAAAGGGCAAGGTATATTTATATTAGGGTTTCCATGGCTTAGTAGGGGACACCACTCTTCAGAACGGAAGGTCCCAGGTTCAATTCCAACCACTGTTGAAGATGAACCATATGGAAGTTGCACTTCTATACGGAGTGAGTGCTTGGGAGTTTTCCAATTTTCCTCCCTTGCAACACTATGAAAAGTTCTTCCGAAAAGCTACTTACACGGAGGATAAAAAATGCCTTATAAAAGTCTCATACTTAAACCGTCTACTATTTATATCATTGAAATAAAGGAACAATCTTTTGTCTTAAAGCCTTATTATATCTTGCTTATGTTTAATACGCAGTATTTTTCTTACAGAAAGTATTATATGCAAGTTAATAATGTTGAAACATTCACTTTATGGCTAGGAAAGAATAAAACAAGAACCAATTAAATTTTCTTGAAAAGATGCTGAATGGTTGAAAGAGAGATGCCAATTTTTGTAAAGTTATTTTTAATAATTAAAAGTTTTAAATGAAAATAATTCTGCAAAAGGTGCTTGCGAAGAAATTCTGACAACTTATTAATAACATTTCATTCCAATTAATGTGTTGGTTGCGTACAAATGTTTATTTATAACTGAAATTTCTCCTTTATCTTAAATGAAGAAATTGCGACATGTTTTCTTTTAAGATAGAATTTTTCAGATTTAAAGAAAAACTTGCAATTAATAATTTTTACGTAAGATGAAATCAAAGTATTTATCAAGAAATCATAATGTATATATATAGTTGACTTTAATAAGCAGGATATAGCTTTAATAATGGAACTCCCAGACAGTTACTTAATAAAGTACGTATTTATATTTATCACTAAGAACTAAATCAATAATGATCACAAGTTAAATTTATTCCAAATCACTAGTAATGTTTTAACCGATATGGAAATCGAATTCACATTTTGATAAACTTAGAATAATGGAACTCCAAGACTTATTTTATTTATGTATTTATTTTTATCTGTCCATCTGTAATCATTTATTTTTATCTCGGACTGATAATTAAATCAACTATGACCGATGGTTAAAGGGATTCCAAACCACAAGTGACGTATGACCCGATGTGGGACTCGAACTCACTATTTGTTGAATCTATAAAACCAGAACTGATCATTCAGATCTCTCGACTGGGTCAACTCATTTGTTTGATATTACTGTTACTTTTTTCACTAAAGGGACAGCTGAATCAGGACCTACATTTTAAAGTGGGCTTCGAACCAAAACTTACATCCACATTCGAGGTGAGTATCGAACGCACGACCTGTTGAATTGAAGACATTTTTAGAAATTCATTTGTCAGCTTGGTGCGAAATCAATCGAAACAAGAAATATTATTTTGTACTCGACAGTTAATCATTTAAAATATCTGTACAATTGTGAAAGTCAGACTGTTAGCTGGAAGAGAACTTTTGATTTCGTTTTCTGATAGGAGTAGAGACACTAAGACGGGGACGATTGAGTCGTGTTGGAGTGAGAAGAGCGGATGGTTTGATCTGATTACTTGGGGGTAGCGGAAGTCCGCACCCGGTCATTATAAAACTAAATGTCTTGAATAGCGTGGAAAAATGTCTGAATTAAATGTTTGTGTATTAATGTGAAATAATTGTTTCGTGTACTAATAATTTGTTTTGTATTATTTGACCATCCTGGAGATGACAGGATCGTGAGAACATCATAACAATAATATTTCGAGAAAAGAAATTTATGTTGATGAGCTGAAGTCCATACATATTCATACTTTTTGCTATGGGGGTATGTTAGATTTAAAGGTGTTAAACATTTTAAAATCTACTACGAAATTGCTTTCTTATTTATATTATAATTATTATCTCAAGCTAGTGGTTGTATTAACGTATCACATGGTTGGAAACTCAGAAAATTAGCTGTTACTAAACCTAGGTTTTAATTTATCGCTCAACGGTCACTTTTTTCACACGAGGGCCAATTTAACAGGGACCTACAATTTGAAGTGGATGTTCATTTCGAATCTATAAACTGTTGAACAGAAGACAAGAATACTAACCATCCAGTTACCAGCTCGGCAAAGTATCAAACCTAGGAACTTTCATTTTGAAGAGCACTATTTTACTACTAAGCCACGAGAGCCCAATATCGATATGCAAGTGAGTAATCCTTAAAATTTCACGCATCTTGACAATTACACGGGCTATGTCGTGGATACTTACAAATTTATTAGTATTTGTTAAAGTTTATTAGTTAAAGTTATTTATTATTAGTTAAAGTTAATAAGTTTATTATTTATTAGTGTTCGAAAGGGGTTCAAATAATTGAACCCCTTTCGACACATCTTATATTCAATTTCAGAAATTCAAACACCTTTAATAATTTTAATTTACCTTGAATAACTAAACACTCTAAATTTATTACAATATTTTGGTATTATTCATTCTCAGTGAGTAGGTTGTAAATAATTTAGCTTCGGGTTATAAGTTTATAAAAATTCTTAAAATAGCTATCATCTAATTATGAGATAAATTTGCTGTAGCTATTTTCAAAATAGCATCTCAACAAATAGTAATGTATTACCGTATATGGTTACTTTTTTGATAGTTAAATCTTGAACTCTAAATCACTACACAAGGACCAATTAGCAAGGTAATTGTCAATCAAAATATGCTATCGAAATGAAGACCAGAGATTTAATCATTCAGTTAAATCTTTAAAAGACTGTCGTCAATAACCATTTGTTCTATTCGCCTACATTTTTGTCAGCACATATTGCAAAACATTAATAGAAAAAAAATCATTAGTCTTTATAAATAAGTTATAGTTCTGTTATATAACTTTTTATTATCTGCTGTTAAAATATTTAATGGCAACCAGAAATAATATAATGCAGTTTGTGGCGTTTTCAAGAAGTAAAAGAAAGAAAATATTTCATATAACAGCTCCAAAAATTCAAATCAAAGTACTTATTTCACAATTAATGAAATAATTACAGTTTTCTTGCATGAATTTTCTGATAAAATACATTCGGTATTTCAAAACATTATATTTCATACGGCCGAGGTGACCTAGTTGATTAGGGCATTTATCTTGCAATCGGAAAGTATTGAGTTCAAACCCCGATTCAATCGAAAATCTGTCTTGGCGGCTGGGGCACGTTAAATATGTCGTGGTCGCAATGTCATCCATGTGAAATGATACCTCCTGTTATATCAGGTTGCTGCCAATAACACTTGGCGACGCCAAGCCCGCCTGTCAGAGACTAGGCGAATGAAGTCAGAGAGGGAGCGTCTTCCGTTTTTTTAATAGAGCACCCTCATTCGAAGGTGGAAGTACGACCTTTGGCTCATAGGTGGCAGCACCACCTGAATCTTCCAATTTAGAGATTGAAACCAGTGAAGACCCAAAGCCTGGCTCCAACCACCTTAAAACTGAGGGTCTCCTGCTTGATCCTTGCTTCTTAATTATGAAGAACAATGGGGCACCTTGTGGGTGTGCCATCGTATCCCCAAAGAATCACCTTCTGGGTTATGATGTGACCCATTATATAGGGTGCCCATAAGGTGACCTATTATATAGGGTGCCATTACTTACACCATTTGTTGTACTGAAAGGCTGAAGTCCTAGTAGCCGGGCATAATACAATTTCACATTTTATTAACAAAATATTAATAAAAAATTTTAAAAATATTAATTTTTTATAATAATATAGGGTGATAGCTAGACAATAAAACATTTTTCTTTATAATACAATATAATCTTAATATAAGATACATTATCCTCGTAAAAATATAACTTGAAAAAAGGCTAATTTATTGCCACTAAAACTGTTGTGACGTTAGTACAAGAAATTACGATTTTTAAATGTTTAACTTAAAGGAGATGTTCAGAAAACAATCTTATGTTGCTTCATGCATTTAACAAATTTTCATTTTATGATTTTATTCACTTTAAAATGTTTTTTAAAAAAAATCAAAAGCCTTTTATAAACCCCTTGTGTGATAAAGTGAAAAACGAGACACAGAACAGGAGTTTTATATAGATTTATATAGTCTATTTCACTTTTATAAATTGGTGTGTCAAGGTCGGCGATTTTTTTTAGTGTCTGTAACCTTGGAAACCAATTTCTACCTGCAATTTAAGTGCTTAAAGTAATGCGACTATGTCATAGAGCTGCTCGTTACTATGCCAGCAGATTAAAGAAACATAACCTTGAATTGTCAGTTTACAAGAAAACAGACAAGCCACTGTAAAGTGTAGACGATATTTTAAACTGAAATTAATCTTATTCAACAAGTGATATCGTAACTTATTGGATCGGATACTTATGAGGCGTGGTACTATGGCGGAAACGTTTTTTCAAGATTTAAATTTTTTTTTTTTACTTTTAAAAATTAATGTAAATTCACTGATTAAAATATAATTTATAATTTTTTTACTTGCTGCAAAGAATACTGAATTAGTAATGTTTAAGATTCCAAATCGCAAATTTAAACTTACTACAAAAACAGGGCCCAAAGCTATAGAATACAGTTGAAAACACATTACATTTAATACTTTAGGACAGGGGTCGCCAAACTTTTTAGATCATCACCCCCTATATAATTTTTCAAAATCTCTATAGACCCCCACAAAGGTAATTTTCAGGTAAATAAAATAAAACTATATATTAGTCTAAATATTAAATAAATCAGAAACAGTAAGTAAAGTAGCTACAGATTTTTTACTTCTTAATGAGATGAGTGTGCCTGGTGTTTCTTGGCAAGGTTCACTATATTGGGTTCGAAATTAGTCAATTTTAACCGTAAATCCCCTCGAAGCTCCACATTTAATTTATTTTTGTTTTTAGTTAAAATTGAATTAATTTGACTGAAACTGGCTTGAACCATATTTTCTATAAAGAATATAATACTAAGTCAATTATAAAAATATTTTAAATTTTTACGTACGCAGTTAGCTATGTGGGATTTGCGTAATAAGAACTGCTTTTCCAATGAGTCCCAATAGACCTCCATTCGACCCCTTGGGTCAGATAGACCCCTACTGTTGTTAAATAGACCCCTAGGGGTCTATATAGACCACTTTGGCGACCCCTGCTTTAGGAATTAGAACCACCAAAATGGAATTTTTCAAAAGCATTCACGTATTGGTCAAAACAATGCACCACAAAAAAGATGTAAGTAAATATAAAAATTTGAAATAATTATGAAATCGATTAAAAAAAAAAAAAAAAAAAAAAAAAAAAAAAAAAAAAAAAAAAACGTGAATTTGATACAATAGCTCTAAATTTAAAAAAATGGTACTTAACAGGTTTAATCTGATTTATTTGTCGCTCAATGACCATTTTTTTTTTTGCACACGTGGGCTAATTAGACCGGAACATACAGTTTAAAATGTATTCCGAATCATTCTGAATACTCGAACCTGAATTGGGATTCGAACCCATGAGCTGCTGAATCAAAGATTAGAGGGCTAACTATTGCATGCTGGACTGCTTTTTAACAGTTTCTATGCCACAATCTCACCTTAGTATTCATAGTCGATTTCCAACAATAGGTTTAGATTAAATTAGCCCTCATTTGCATAAAGTGTGGCGGTTGAATCACAATTTAATCACTCAATTATTAGTGCATTTTGATTCTAAATGTAAGTTGTAGTTTTTTTAAAATTCACTATAATACTTATTAAAATAATTAGTTTCAATGTTTTTTTATTCATGTTCTTAAGAATTATGAAACAATAAAAATGAAAATTCTCATGACTTCAAAATTTATCATTCAACAATCGAAGGAATATGATTTCAGAAAAAGGCACCTTTAAAGTATGAATCATTACCAGATCATATTAAAATCTTTCAAGCAAGTTATAAACAAATATTTGTAGAAAGAGGAGGAAAATACATAGATATTCTAAATAGCAATCATAATATGCGCTAAATATTCATTAAAATGATTCTAAAATATTCTTCACATATAACTTATTAAATTATGTATTTTTAAATCAAGTTCTCCGTTGGTCAAAAGACTGAGATTCATAATCATAATAAATCAGGAAAGTGCTGAAACATACTTTGGTACTATTGGAGGTGTTTCGACAGATTGACGCCTTAATTGAATTACATAAGTCATTCATTCTGACAAATATGAATGACAATTATGAATGTCCTTTTTTATCTCCTAAGTTGCAAGGACTTTGCTAGCCACTGAGAAAGAAACACTTAAGCAAATGATACAGTTCTGTTTAGAACACAAAATTATAACAATTTTAAAATTTAAACTTCATACATAGATATTGTACTCTTGTATAATACAAGTACATGACTTATTTCACAAATTTACATGTTTACAAATATTCTATTTCTTAACATTTTAAAATTTGTTACACCGAAAATGCTAGGTTATTGATTAATAATCCTTTTTCAAATATCTTAACATTGGGAAATTTTTTTTTCATATTTAAGCAATTAAAATGATATTATACTTGTTAGGGTTTGATTTTGAGCAATTAATATGAAAAAATATACAGTACTTACCGATAAAACAAATATTTACATGTAATTATGACTTGCAATTAAAATTTACTAATGCTACAAATAAACAGTGCATTCGTTCTTTTACATTTCGTGATACTTGCGCGTGATGTGATTCCAAAACTATTATTATAAACAGATTTCGGTAGACAACAAACTTTCAAGAATAAAGAAATTTAGAAAGCGGCGGTAATCAATTTCGAATTTCACCACAATTTCAACAATGGAATGGACTACAGAACAAAGCAGATTTATTCACAATAAGTCTCCCAGAAAAATTATGTCCTCACCCTATTACTCAATAACTTCCCAACAAAGTGTCTTTCTGTTCTGTTTCAAAGACTAAAACGAAAACTAACATCTTGTATCGATCCACTAATACTTTATGCTGCTCGGGAAATAAAGCTTCTCTAATGCAGTTCCAGCTGGTTCAGCTGGGATAGGAAACGAACAAAAAAAGAACAAAAACAAAGAACAGGTTAGCAAATATAAGCAGTATTTCCCCATTTTCTTAAGACGAACGAGACTCATATTTCCAAGGATGGCTCATTTAAATGAACGTATGGGAAGAATTCGAAATCTTCTTAGCTTTCGGAATTCCACAAAAATGTTTGAATGAAGTTAACCTTCGCGTTCCAAAGTGGTGAAATCACGTGATATTATTTACACTACAAGATCACGTGGTATTATTGAAGCTACTTCCTTCTGAATTAATGAATATAAGAACAAAAGCAAGAGGTTTTCGATTTGTTTTAATGCGTTACTCTTAGATTAATTGCATAAATTAAGAGATATTATTCATGTCAAACTTATCACATGAATTACAGATTTATAAAATTTCCTCATTTTAATTTCGAGCAAGTTATTATTTAATGAGGGCACATTTAATAATTAATAATAGTACTTCAAATTTCACGATTCACATTAAATACTGCTTAGTTTCAAGCAATGTGAATCAATGATCTAAAATATAAATTTTTCTGCTAACAAATAAATCCAACAACAGTAATACACGTTTCTGAAATTTGAATTCTATAACAATATACACCTAAGTCTGTTTTTACACGGTCTTTTTGTACACGGTT
>JAPDSC010161537.1:0-12670 GCA_026290005.1 Latrodectus geometricus | reverse complement strand
ATTTTATCAAACATAAAATCATGATAAAAATTTGTCAATTGTATTCTGTAGTAGATTTATAAAATCTCAGAAAGTTAGAGTCACATAATAGCATATTCATTTCTTTATAAAAGTTTCAAGTGAAATTTCCATTAATACTCAAAGTCTCCTAATTGAATTCAAATAGTTTTTTTATGCGGTCCTTGAGACACATTAATATGAAATATTAACCTAGGTAAAACGCATTCATTAGATTTAAATTGTTGTTTCTATAATAATTATTGATGGCGTATATTCTCAGCATAATTTATTTGAAAACTTATGATAAAATTGAATAGAAGTAAATGCCTTGTTTTTTTATAAATCCATAATTATGATAACAACAGTAAGCTGGTACAGCGGCAATAATTACAGCATCTTATTGTTTGAAAATTTCGAAATCGTATAGTGTAGCTTAGCAAAAGGAAAAAGTTTTCCTGCTTATTATTATGAAAATGATTAGGAACTGAAGGAAAAACAAAGTATACATTACGATTGTAAAATCATTAGGAATTTGAGTATTTTCTTAAGGATTATGAATTGGATAGCTGCAATAACAAAACAATCAAGGAAGAGAAGGCAAGTTAATTATAGATATGCAGAATATATTTAAATAGTGTAAAAGTTTTATTGTTGGAGACCGATTTATCAGCTCAAATGAATTGTGTATTCAAATAGATTGCAAAGATTCGAATTTTATCATTAAAATAAAACGTGACTTTTATGTGTAATTTCAATAACAAATTTTATTTCTAACGTATTGAATCCTGGACAAACCTTTTCAATCATACCTTTCAAACGTATTGAATCATAGACTTGGTCTCAAACTTGCATGTCATAAAGTATGTCTAAGCTGCCAGTATTTTTTAAGGGGCTAACCCCGGAGTTAGTGAAGAAAGCAGAATTGGAATTAAATGAAACTCCACATACTAAAGCAAAAGCCTTAAAGGAGTTTAAAAATCTCATCAGTGGTAAGTTAATTATAATTACAAAATAAAAAGTTTACCATTTAATAATCTTTTACTGCTAATATATCGTGCAAAATTAATTTAATGTTATATACTAAATAAGATTATATATTTGAAATTGAGAGTATTTGCAGAGGAAAATGTTGTTTTAATAAGAAGTAGCAACCAATAAACTAAATAAAATTTTAAATAGTTAAAATTGATAATATAATATGACTTTTATGTTTAAATAATATTATCAGATATAAAAATGTGAGTTTGTTTTAATAATTATTAGTAAGTTTTAAATATTAGTAATTAGTTCTATGTATTAGTAACAAGTATTACTAATTGCTAATCAAACATATTACTTAGTAAATTATTGACTGTTTTAATACTTATTATTAATTACTCCTACCTTTTAATAGCAAATATTACTTGTTATTAATAATTAAAATAAAAAGAATAAGTAATACTTGTAACTTAGAGTAACTTAGAATAATAATAATAGTAACTTGCTATTAACTAAGTAATACTTGTTACTAATAACTATTAATACTTATTAGTAACAAGTATTACTTAGTTAATAGCAAGTATTAGTTGTTATTAATAAGTATTAATAGTTCTAAGTTTCTATTATTACTATTCTAAGTTACTTAATTAATAACAAGCATTACTTGTGTGTTACTTATAAGTAATCCTTATTCTTATTAATTCTTACTAATATTCTTATTTCTGATAATATTTTTAAAATAAGAATAACTTCAAGATCTGTTATCAATTTAAAATACTTAAATTTTCATATAGATTATTTTCTTATCTATAAGTAACATTTTTTCATTAAATACAAATAATTTTAAAGAAATATGTTAAATTGAATATTTAATATTTATTTAATTTGTTATTTTGCACAAATTATTTTTACGTATTTCCTTGTTGACGAATCAAACAAGTAATAACTATTCGAATCAATAAGATAATTAAATGAATTACTTTTTCTGTGCTTATTTTGAATTTATCTTAGTAACTATCTAAACTATTCTAACGGGAGATTAATTATTTTTCATAATTCGTAAAATGCCAACCTGGCAATTTGTGTGTCAATAAGAGAACTTTTTTATTCAATAGTTCTAAGGTTTATAAGGTTTGGAATAATTCTTAAATTATAGGTACTTATCGAAATAGCTTTTACATGGTTCAATTTACATTACTTGTGGTTCTATTATTACCTTTTTTTAAAAGATTGCTAATATGTTTGGGACTTCAATAATCAAAGAGTTTAAACCACAAAAAAATAATTCAAAGGGGCTCAAATAACCTAAAAAAAAAAAAATCACCTTTTTTTAGGAAGAAATGAGACTACAAGCTATCCAGCTTTAATTTTTGACATTTTTCAAAATTTATTTTGTGATAATTCTTTTCACTCTTAAGCAAATCAATATCTTCAAATCTTCTTTCATTTAACACTTTAGTAAATATCTTACTTTCACTGAGCATTTTTAGCACTGATGACCAAAAGTGGAAACTTTTCAGCTGCCATCTATGTGTAAAAGTAGCTGCAGATTGAAAAATAAATTACATAGTTTATTAGGATTTGGTTTATATATTTTAATTATAATATTTCAAATCATGATTCGGAAATACCAAGTAAGACTAAGGTTAAATGAATAAAACTTCATCTTTTAAATAACAAATTGTTATTGTTAATTATGAATCTTGGTGAAGCCAAATCCAGTTGTCAGGGAATTAAGTCAGAAAGAGAGTCTTCCGCTTGTGAATAGAGCCTCCCCAAAAAGCTGGAAATATGATGACTTTGGCTCATACATGGCAGCACCATCTGGATCTCTCAATTTAGAGATAGGAAGCCAGAAAACACTCAAGGCCTGGCTCCTAACGACTCCAGAGGTATAAGTTTGTAATGGGAATATAGAGGACATTGCGACCACGATATATTTTACGTGCCCCAGCCACCATTAGTGAACACGACATTCTTAATCGGCTAGGAATCGAACCCAAAACCTCTGGTGATTACGAGACTGATGCCCTAACTAATGATGGCCAAAGAAAAATTTAAAAGCAACTAACTAACTGTAAACATGAAATCATTATTGTTCGATGCAAAAATATTAAAGATACTAATATAATGATAACTAAAGAGAAAAGTTTAAAATTAATTTTAATATAATGTAATTAAAGAAATTACAAAGGATTAAAGTTTTAAAATTCGGTAAAATATTCGTGCATGCAGTCTAAATACGTCTATTACATTCAAAAATCTATCTGAATTGATATATGAAAAGAAAATACATAACATTTCATCTAGAAAGATATTTAAAATAAAATAGGAACAATTAAAAATTCATCGTTTATTATATTTTTTCATATCTTTTAATTTTTGAAATAATTCATTTTGAATTCTGATTTTAAAATTTTATCTCTTAAAGACAATTTTAATAGGGCTTTATAAATATGAATGCTTTATCCTTAATAACAAGGCCAACTTTGCAAATTGGATTATAAACAGATTTTCATTTCAAAAGGACAATTTCAGTTATTCATCAATAAAATTGGCAGAAAATGTAATGAAGCTATTTCTTGATACTTTAAGACGTTTTTGAGAAGAACTCTCATTAATTTTACTTTGAAAAATCCCACATTATAATTCTTAATTTGCAAAAATATATGAGAATTTTGTTTTGAAAAGCCATTATCTTAAAATATATTGATATGCTGAAAACCAAGACAAGAATTTAAAAATATAATTAATTATTTTTAAGATTATATTAATTGTTTATTTAATCAATTGTTTATTTTACTAAATAAATACTTAAGAAGAAAAATGATTATAATAAGTAAAATGTCATATCTAAATTTTTCTCTGTTTCAAAGGTAAACACAATTAAATAATTTATTATACCATTTTAAGAAAATATTAAATGCAGTTAAATCATTTATTTAATGAAACAAGGAAATATATTTTTATTCTTGAAACATATTATGTAATTAAATAAATCCTATTTGAGTGTACTTGTTTCTTCTCTATTAAGCGTTTACTTTATTTTCAAAATATATTTAGTTATTGTTTGATAATTAAAAAGTCATGAGGTATAATGTAATTTTCAAAAAAAATATATGATGCATTTAAAAATTATTTCAACATTTTCATGAATAAATTTAAAAAAAAGCAAAACATTTTTGAAACCACAATAATATTCTCATGCAAGACTTAGTTGCTTAAATAATATAAGTAGGACTTTTATTTTTATATGCATGTAATTTAGATTTTTATGTTACTCTAGTAGTTTTTGTTTCACACATTGAAACAATGCATGCATGATTGATGAATGCTTGATTAATTAAAAATGCATAATTAAAATTTGTATAAAGAATAAAAAATAATTTAGTAATTTAGTAGTATGTCGTTAATTATACAATTTATGGTATACTTTTTTATTTCTAAAAATACACACATGGAACTTAAAGAATTAAATTTAAATATGATAAAGAAAGTTTAACTATTTTATTTTATCGAACAATTTACATTTGAAAATGAATTAATTTTATGCAAAAACTGTTTCCTTACAATAGTATTTTCAAATATATTTTATTATCAGTAATGTTTTTGTCAACTTTTGAAATCATATAAAAAGAGTTTGTTTCTATTGCTTAAATTGTTTTGGCGTTATATTGAAATTATTAAAAATTATTGTTGGAAAAAATGTTGTCATTTCATAACTGACATTTTTAGAGAGAATAAAAAATAATAATTAAATAAATAATAATAATCGAAATTACACACTTGTATGAAAAAGAGAGGAATGAAAATATTTAAAAAAATTTTCAAGATTTAGTCTGTAGGCGTGATTTAATCTAAGTAATATATATTTATTTCCAGAAGTCATGTAGTGAAGTTTTCAAAAAAAAAAAAAAAAAAAAAAAAAACGCTATAGGTAACTTTTACCTATAGAATAAAATAATTTCCTAATTATAATTGTTTTTAAATTATAAAATAACGTGTACAGAAGCTATCAAACTATTAATGCATTTTCTAAATTAACAATATTTTAAACTCTATAAGCCATGTGAGCAAATTTAACATTAGATAAAGCTTTCCAATTTAACAATAATTCCACTTAGAGAAGTAATCCAACACAAACAGCTGTAGACTGTGTGAATAAAACTGAACATATAATGATGTTCTCAATCATATGTGGTCTACCATCTATCGAAATAATTTCTTTAATAATACTTTTCTTTGCATAACAAGTCTATGAAGAAAATGATTGATAACAGCTAAATGTCTTCTTAATTGCTTTCAAACGAATTCTAAGGTATCCAGAGACTGGACTGGGATATAAGTTATTTTCCCATTCACTGAATCATTTAAGTTGAGCATCGCGCGAAGAAGAAATTTGAGTAATTTGCCGTACGAAGCAACTAGAATACAACCGTTTCAATTTTTTGTTTGAAAATCACCACCTGTCTCCCATAAATTGTAATAATATATGACATAGTGACATTTATCGAAAATAAACATTAATGTATGATATCATCTCTCTAGATTTGAGTATTTTAGATTCCTAAATGAAAAGAATTTTTGTTTCCATCCAAAGATATATCACTCAAACTCAGATATTGATTCTTCTATCTTACTCTCTTCATGAATATTTGATTAATGTTATATTGAAATTAAATAACGCTTATTGCCTTGAAATCTGAATTGAAATACCAGACATAATGAAAATGAATTAAATATATATATATTAGCAGATATATTTGGTAAACTGTTGTTGAGAACTGAATATTCACTGCTCTTAGGTTTTGAAAAGTTTTTTCTTAGATAGCAAAATACTTTCAAAAGTCTCCATTATAAATACACGAAAATCTCTCAAGAATGCCAAAATTTCATGAAAAAAAATCAGAAATATAACCATTTTCTTTTCAAAAATCCTTTAAATTGAACTATGATTTTAACATTTCGTACAAGTTCAATAAATAACAAATTACCATATAAATAACAAATTAGCAATATATTTATAAATTTTCACTCTAAAATTAATTATGATAGAATCTATTTGGAAAAAATATTTTTTTGTTTATATCTTCAAATGATAACTCCATTTTATAACTATTACAAAAAATTATTAAAATTAATTTTTTGTAATAGTGAATACAAATTATTATATTCACTATTACAAAAATTATTAACAATGAATTCAACATAAACTTCATTTTAAAAATTATCAATTATATATATTTAGTACTCTGCTATTGTGAGTTGAATATTCACTGCGTCTAGTTTTTGAAACGTCTTTTCTTAGATAACAAGATCTTGTTGTTGCATAGTTAAGCAAATAATGGTAGAAAATTTACAGTTTTGTAATTTATTTGATATAATCTGAATTTTTTTATTTAAAAGTTGAAGAATTTTTTGTTTTATTATGTCTGTATGCCTTTAATAATAATGAATTAGATTTTTCAATTGTATTATTTCATCTCATATATACATGTATAACATTGTGTAACATTTTTTCTTACAGAACAGAAAGATATTAATTGCCGACCGGATGACGTATTCCTTCTAAGATTTCTAAGAATGAAGAAATTCAATGTACACAAATCTCTGAAAGTTCATCGCAATTATTACACCCACAAATACAAAAACGAAGGAGTGATTACAGGTTTAAAGCCATCTGATGTGAAGAAAGTCATAGATATGAATGTGATATTTTATCCACCCTACAGACTTCCAGACGGTTCACATATTGTTATTTTTAAAATTGGTAAATATTAATAATAATATTAAACATTCAAATTTGTAACAAAATATTAAAATTGAAATTATTTAAGAGAAAGAATTTGCTGTTTATCATATTTTATTTAAAGAAAATAATTAGGTACTTTTCGTTAGCCGCACGAAAATGTTGCTAATTTTGAGACAAACCCCCGCCAAGTCGCCAAACGAAGCAAATAACAAAACAGTCAACGGAATAATAGTCGAAAACGTTAAACTAAAAGCAAATTTTAATTAAAAAAAATCAAAACAATTTCAACTGAAAACAAATATTAATGAATTATAAGCAAAACAGTTTAGATAAAAGTGAATGCTTATCAGATGGAAGAAAGAAAAGAAAAGTGTTTTGTTTTTAATGAATGCATAGAATAGAACACATGTGGCAACAAACGAACATTCCTCTTATGGTTGTAAGAAATTTGGAGGAATGCTAGATTATTTGGCAATATTTCGCTTGCACCCAGCTAATGGAAAAGTACCAATTTTTATTTAATATTGGAATTTTTTCTCGCCAATACTGATGGTTGGTTGATTTTATTGGCGCAAGGTCCAAATATGGACAAGCTGCGTCCTCGCCAATACTGAAGTTATGCTTTTCATTATTGGAAAAGTGCAAAAGGATTTTGGTGAGGTTCCTATTACTGGATTATATTTTGTCTTTCAGCTATAATCCAAAGTCTCCATACAAATTGAATTAACTACTTATTATTTCGTATTTGGATATACGAAATAATAAGTAGTTAATTCAATTCTTAGTAAGTATAATTAAATCCAAGATTTTGGATGAGATGTTTCAATATCACAAATCCAAGTTTTCGAACCCATAAAAATCAAAAGAACTTCTTGCAAATGTTTTGTAATATGAAGCGTATTTATCACTTGAAAAAATTACCCAGTTTATTTTTAATTTTGTAATATTCAGGGACTGATTCTAAATTAATTTGTCAGTTATATTTCAAACAATTATTAATCTACTGAGAAGTACATTACAAATTATAATAAAAAATAGAATTTTATTGAGATCATTGATCTCCATTTTTGATATTTTCGGTAATTAAATTTTTATATTTAACAAAATAAAAAAATCTAAAATATAATTTTCAAATGAGTTCCCATTTTTACATGGAAGTATAGAGAAAGATTGTAGAAGTATTTTGTCGAGATGTTTTTTTTTCTAATTTAAAATCACAACTGAATGATGTTAATTTCTGTGTTCGTTTTCTTTCATTAGCCTTTTTTGGTGATAGTTTGTCATGATTGAAAAAATTAGCAATATTTACACATATCTTATGATTACAATTTTTCTCTTCAGAAATTTTTTTAAGCGTTTCCTTTTAAATGGATATTGATTGAAAATGGTATTAATATAGGCTTGCAGAATGAAAAAAATTCAATTCTACATTATAAAATTTCATAGCATTCAGTTTAGCTACTTTCTTCGTCATTGTTATAGAATTAATCATTAATATATCATTAATATAAATATAATTAATCATTAATCTAAGTATCTTATCTCCATTATATATTGTTATAACATTTTTCTAGAAATGTGCACTATATCATTAGTATATAAATGTAATGTAAGAACACAGTCGAAAAACTTATTTAAATTTCTCAAAGTTGTTTATGATGTTTAACGTATAAAATGCCCAAACCATTGTCAGGATGCATAGCTAACTTTTATACCGTTAATTTAGACTTCACGTAAATGCAGCTGTTGAATATCATCAGTATAAATTGAGTATATTTTTGTATAATATATTCTTCATATATATATAGAGAGAGAGAGATTATTTAATTTTCATAACAAATTGTGTGAAATAACGATAGATATACCGTTCGAAAAATCTATTTTATCAAATTTCATGACCCATTGTCAATCATAAGTTCTAAATATTTGAAATATTTCCTATTTATGTTATTGCTCATTCACAGCAGAAAGCACCATTGCTCAATCTTGTTTAATTTTAGATTAGGAGCACCTCTTATGCATTATTGATTTTTTCTCTTTCGTTGTAATAATATTTATTCCATTAATGCATGCTTAAAATATAGTTAACGTTGGTAATTCAATTGATATATGATAGCGTTATGAAATATGACATTAATGGTCATTTTTTAATTTAGATTAATTTAACTTGCTTGTATTGCAAATTATAACTAGCATACCTAATTTATTATCGATTGCTAGATTAATGGTTAGAGAATAGTATTGTCCACATTATATTCAAATTAGCAGAATTTGATCAACATTTGCAGAAAATTTGACAAAATCACTTTGAAACTTATCATTTTTTATTTAGTATAATATTAATTTAAATTTATGTATTTTACAATACTGATAACTCACATGTTAATATTTATTTATAATAATTTTATTTCTTTATATAATTATAATAATAATTAGAATCGTATAAATTGTAATTTTTATTACATATTTATTATTATTATATTATTAAATTAATATTAATAATAATAGTATGAATATTTATTTTTTATTTATAGAATTATAAAAATTCTACATAAATAATTTAAATTTATGATTTAAACAAATAATATTAATTTTGAATGGTATAATTTTCAATGCTTCATTTTTCCTTACTATTCAAGTGGTTGCGTATTTGGTTTGCGCATATTCAATAGTTTGCGCATTTCAATGGTTTGCGCATATTCAATGGTTTGCGCATTTCAATTCAATGGTTTGCGCGTATTCAAAGGTTTGCGTATTTCAACTCAATGGTTTGCGCATATTGAATGGATCAAATTGTGAAATGAAGTAAATATATTTGTACACATGAATTTAATATTTGCTATATTATACATTTTATTATTTCAGGTAATTACAACCCATGTTTTTCCACAGCTGAGGATGCGCTGGCTGTTGTTTTTATCTGCATGGAATTAGTACTTGAATGTGAGGCAACACAGATTTGTGGAGCAAATGCCATCCTAGACTTCACCAACTCAGGCTTACACCAATATAAGCAATTTATAACCTATAACATAATTAAATTTTTATGTAGTTCATTACAGGTATACATGTTTAAATTAATAATTCTAAACATAATATTAAAAACTTAAATTTTAGTAAAGACATTTCTCAAAAATTAGTATTTGATAACTAATATTTTTGTGTCTGAAATCACTTTATCAATAATTAAGTATTTTATCTTTGTTTAAAAGCTTAGTAAATGTTTTAAAATTTATTTTCTTAAAATGACACACAGTCTTTTTCATTGCACAAACAAACTATATCTGCATTAAATTTATCTTCTTGTCATTGTTAAACAAAATGTTGATGTGATTTAACTTTTAACTGATTATTTAAAAACTGATTTATTTAAATGATCATTTATTAGCATTTTAATCGACTATCTAAAGGTTATTCAAAATTAGTATCATAATATATTAGTATCTCTGTGCTAATAAAAGTGAATGCAGATATATTTTGGGAGAGAAAAAGAAAATATGGTAAATTATTTTTATATCTAAGTGTGTGTGTTTGAAAATTATGAATAGCAGAAATTGTCTTTAAACTTTGAAAAAGAATATGTATTTTTAGCTAAACAATTATTTAGATAAACTTTTTGCTTAAAGGAGCTCTGGAAATTTCATTTTTATGTTATTCTTATATTTAAGTACTATTAAAATTTATTCGGTCAAAAATAAAAAAAATATAAAATTCGATTTTTTTTATTTCGCAATAAATTTAATTTTATTTATATGCATTCGATTTATTAGTGTTTCATTAGCATAAAACTAAATTTCTAGTATAAATTTTACTCAAATATTACTGTATAATGTTCCAAGATCTATGTAAAGTTCAGAAATTATTTTAAAAATGTATATTAACATGTATAATTCAGTTAAAATTTTTAATATTTATTTTTGGAAAGAGAAATTAATTACGAAAATTTTCGGCAATACTAGGATTATATACAAATAAAGTTTAAATGATTATGCTCGTATATGTATATTTAAGTAATACACGTATCCCCCGATTTACACGGTACTTGGTTTACACGATTTCACTTTTACACGGTTTTTAAATATCAAGGCCATCCTCAAGATTTACATCACGAAAATGTGCAAGTTGTATTTTTACCCAAGAATACAACTTCTTTATTGCAGCCGTTAGATCAAGGGATAATGTCGACCTTTAAGGCACTGTACATCAAGCGAACCTTCAGGTAACTCAATGCTTAACTCAATATGAGGAGATCTATAAAGATTTGATCAAAAACGAAACACAATTGTTAATGACGGTTTTCACTCCCAAGGTTCGCCCATCTGAAGTTGTTTCTAATTCATCTAACATTGAAATTGAATCGCATCAACCACTATCGAGTGATGAAAGTGATATCATACCAATCAGGAATAAAAGATTAAGAGTCTACGAAAGTGATAACAGTAACTAAATTTCTGGTTAAATTTTTTAATTTATATTTCTCGTTTCTATATGTAAAATGAATTACATACATATACCTTTATACTTTTGTCATTTTATAAATAGATAGTTTTTTTATGTTTTTAAGATATATTTAGTTTTATTTTACGTTGAAATAAATGACTGTATTATGCACATTTTAGTTTGTTTTCGATTTACACGGTTTTACATATAAGAATCCACGATTTCGATTTACACGGTTTTCTAAGGAACCTATCTTCAGTGTAAATCGGAGGATAGGTGTATTTCTTTTTCAATACAGAATTTATATGCTGTTATGAGTGATATTTTTTTTCCTATTTTGCTTCTTTAAAAGTAAATAAATGTCTTTCTATTCCTTTGATTTAATATGACAGAGCTTAAAAATACTTATTAAAAATCATTTGTGTGTAATAAACAGAATAAAACTCTAAGAAGAAAATAGAAATATTAAATCTGCCTTTTATCAATACATTTTAACCCAAAACTAATTTGTGATTATTTTTTCCTAAAGTCATGATTATTTAAATTTCATAAATTAAAATTTAATTTTGCTTATGAAATTTAAATTTTATTTAGGAATGCTGGCCAGAAAGATTGAAAGGTATTCATTATTTTAATGAACCGTATCTTTTAAGGACTTTGGTAAAAGTTGCAAAGCCTCTTGTCAGTAAGAAATTAATGGATAGAGTAAGTATTGTATTGCAATTAAATAAATGTGTGTATAGACTATTTTTGGTTTATTTTTATCATTTTCGTGTGTAAAATTCAAGATGTTAAAATAGTTTACAAAAGACTTAGAGAATCTTCTGGTTCTTAAGAAGTATGTGATTGTAATCAATGAAATCTGAATATAATAGTCAAGAATATCTATTTGAAAAGTTTCGTTACATCTGCAGATCTGTAGACACAAAAAGATATTAATTTAAATTTAGAATTTACATTTTAAATTAAAAACGTTGTATTATATGATTTTTTATGTTATTCAAAATGATTATTTGGCCATCAATATAAATAAACTACTGACTCTTTGAGTTGATATAATTTTAGGAAAGAAAAATTATTTTGTACGTAGTTAAATATGCTCATAGATTAGAATAGAAAAATCACGTTTGAAAAAGCAAAAGTGAAAAATAGATGGATTTTTTAAGAAAAACATTAAAGCATTCAAAGGAAAACATTGTAATTTTCAGCATTAAACATCTTTATAAATAGTTCGCTTTTATTATTTAAACAAATTCCTCATTCTTATTACACATCACTTACACAAACTGTTTTGAAATATCTAAGAGATTCATAATACTGCCGTTATAGCTGCGCTAATAGATGGAGTAAGAGTTTCTTTTAATTATTAAATAGTATATTGTTATGGAGAATATGTATTTGATATTTCAAAGCATATGAAGCTGATTTAATTTATATTTCCACTTCTAGTGTTTACATATAATCACACACACACACACACACACACACACACACACACAC
>JAPDSC010161520.1:0-26076 GCA_026290005.1 Latrodectus geometricus | reverse complement strand
TATTTTTTTATTTTGCAAATTAATGAAAATAATTTAAAATTTTCATTGAAATATTATAATATTTTAAATCATTGATATCTCACTGCAACTATGCTCAACACATTTCTCTGAATTTTAAGCAATACATTTTTTATTTTCTAATTGGGTCTAGTATTATTAATTTAAATACACATTTTCTAATGAGAAATTAAATTTTTAAATTTTAATTCAAATGAACTGATCACATTTATTAACCTACGAAATGACTTTTTTTCTTAACTTGTAGATTTATATTAAGTTGATTGAGATGGGGGTAAGACAACCGAAGATACTAAATAAAAATAACCATATGTTGTTAAATTATGGGGATCTTACACAATGTAGCTTATTTCCACTTTTTTTTAATTCCAAAATATATTCAGAAGGTACGTCTTAGAACACTGAATAAGTTCTTAAATAAACTTAATATTTTCATTTTCTAAATTTCCAAATCATAAAATTTTTTAATTCACTTGGCTTCTTAGGGTTCATACTTAAAAATAATTTGCTCATTTTATAGTCGAATACGAATTTTAATGCATATTACAAATTTTGGACATCCTATCTTTTGATGTTAAATATAATATTTTAATATGAAATAACTTAAAATATTTTTTCATTGAAAACTAAGTTAACAGAGTTAATATGATCAATTATTGTGCTTCACACACATCTTATAAATTTTCCGCATTCAAGTTTTAAAATAAATACATGCTTGGGTTAAGATAAATGAAATAACACAAAATGCTTAGAAATAAGCACGATTTTATTTTTACATTAAATATGATCAATTTGTGTTACCTTACAATTACTAGTGACTGCCATGTTCATCCAAATATTAAATATATCATTATTTATTTTCAAAAATATGTATCTATGCAGTTTTAATTATTTCAACTGATCTATTTGAAATTAGAGAAAAGGTAGTAGAAAAAGGCTTAAAATTGTTGGCGTATATTGTGAAAGAATTCCTCGATATTTCTTATCAGTGTCTGTTTTGGCAGGGGAGTTTATTTTCTTTAATTTTCAATAAAATTTCAATATTTTTAAATTAATTTAAAATTTATTTTAATAAATTTATTAACAGCCTGACTAAATATATTTGGAGACAAGAGAAATAAGTTTAACCCTCCTGAGAACATTCCTTTTTATATTTTCACTGAATCAAATAAAGTTTCATGCGATGTTCCTATCATTACCAAGTCTTGGCAGCTTACTTTCATATATATATATATTTTGTATTCTATTTATATTATCTTCCAATCACATACTTTTTTCTTTGGATCCAAGAATAAACTTCATATTTTTTTCTTTTTTTCCCAATGTTTGCAATGCTTAAGTTTAGTGTTTATTTGCGCCATGTATTCTATTCCCTAAATAAAATAATTTTTCAAAAATGTTTTTGAAAATAATAACTTATTTGGCAATTATTATTTAAATTCGCGGATATCATCACATTTTTGTCTGTCCATTTTATTTTAATCTGTAATGGATATAAGAAATTTCTAAAACTTTGAAAAGTATTTTTTTCTCCCCCAATGGTGGGCACTTGGGTGATTAACCCTATTTTTTTTAGCCGCAACAAGGCCAGAAACTGCTTCTCATTTATTGTTACCCAGTAGGCACCTTTGAATCCAGGTCCTCCCCATCCGTAGCCAGTTACGTTAACCACTAGACAGGTTGGGTATAAGAAAAAGCAAATAAAATTTTAGTATGAAAACTGTATCACAAAATTTTAAATGTGTATTTGCTGAGCCGTTCTTGCATAAAATCAGCTTCAAAACACTAAGGCATGATTTTTCCCACAAATTTGACAAAATAGCCTTTTTTAAATCATCTATTCCCATGAAAACCCATTTTAACGACTCTAAATCTAATACATACTGTAATAGGACTAAGAATTTACTCCAAGTGCGAAAAAACAGTTTTATTCACTCATTTATAACGTTATAAACTGATAAATTATCATGGCAACTTTACATAAATTAGAAATTAATATTGCTTTTTAAATAAAATGGAAATTTGAACTAATTTTGCCTTTGTTCTATAAAAGAAATATAAATTTCAGAATTATTTTGCCAATTGTATATTATAAATTGTGCCTTTCCTTTAAGTGTTTTGTGTATAGAAAGTGATCCAATTTTTAAGCCATAAGAATATGTTTTGGAAAAAAAAAGTGAGCTATTTCATGATCTTTATATCATCAATAATGTTTGATAATATAGCTACAATCTCAAGATAGCTAAAATTATTGGAAATTGTATAATATGCTAACCGATTGTAAAAAAAATATTAGAAGGAATGTTTTTTTTTACTATAACAGCACTATGAAGAATATAAAAATATACTGTCTACTGAGTTCAGTACCAAAATTCCATTTAAATAACAAAGAAAACATTCAGACGTTGTTAAAAACTAAATAAAAATATTTACTTAATTAGCTCGAAATATTCAATGTAACACAAATATCATCAGAAATGACTTCATAAATTTCTATAGAATTAGAATAAATTATTTTCCTAGTCTAAAAATTAAAACATTGATCTGTACTTTTCATTTTACCTAAGATAAATGGTTTTTAAAACTGTTTTCATATAAAAATAAAATAAGACTATACTTATTTAAATCTTTTACTTAATAAAACTGAAAGACTTTAATGTTTCCTTCCAAAAAACATTCAAAAATTTAAATTCCTAATTTTTTTTTTGAATTCCTCAAAAGATTTTAAATTTAAACCTCAAAATTTTAAGATTTCATGATTTTTTTGTATTTCGCAATGAATTTATTGTGTTTTAATAATTAAGTGCAAAAATGAAAATGTTTTGAAATTGCAAAGTTCTTTCACTGAACAGCGTGTTATTTTTTTATTATTTAAACATTTTGAAGGTTTTCATAAAACAATTACAATGCATAGTTTATTAACACATACTTTGTAAGTTATGCTTATTAGCATAGCTTACAATGTCTGCTCAATTAGAGTTACAATGCATAATCCTGTTGAATAAACTATGCTATATTTTCTTATTGATTTCTTACATATCACCAAAATACTAGAAAAATGTCATTGTACAAGTGTTCACTTGAAAAAAGAAACTTAATTGGTAGTTGTTCTAGAATTGCTTAACTCTTAGAATTGTTTTTATTAAAACATACTGACGTCGTAAATGGTATAGAAATGATTTTTTCAACTATTCAAACTAGGAATAATATATTAAGAAAACACTAAGGCAAATGTCAATAGATAAATAGCCTAGGTGTATTTTATATATTTATAAGGTTTATATATTTTATTTTAAAAATATTTGAATAGCATGTTTGAAATATATATTTAATATAAACTAATATAATAGTTGCTTACTCTATATAAACTCACTACAGTAATTTATAGCAAACGCATAATATATAACACAAAATGTATGTGTATAAAATGTAAGGTCATTACAATTTAACAAAAAAAGAGAAGTTAAACAATTTCTGTTTGAAATCAAATTGTTGACTTTTTGTTAAATATTCATGTATATTTAATTATTTATTTGCAAAAATAATAAAAAAAAAATATTTTTACAAAATATAAAATATTACGTAATTTTAAATAAAGCGTTTTTAACTTTAATATATATTTTGTTTTTTATAGTTAAGAGTGTGTTTAGTAATTATGATCAGCCCTTAAATATAAACATCACTATACTTAAAAATGCAGCTTTTATATAAAAGAAAAAATTAAGATTTACTAGGAGGACTTTATAAATATAAAAAATGATTTTATTTTCAATAGTATAAGAAATATTTCGATATGTTTATTTTACAGCTAATTTCCAATTAATTTTCTGATAAAAGAAAAGTTGAATTGTTTTTAACAAAATTTCCTAGGCCATAGATTTTTTACATTGAAAAACTTTAACAAATTTACACTCAAACTTGGAATAAAATTAAAAGCATTCATTGAGAAACTATCATTAGAGTCTTTAATTAAATTCAAAAACTTAAATTAAAGTCGAACAGTCAGTGACTTTGACTAGGATTAGATTAGATTTTCAGTACAAGATTTTATTGGCTGCTGACGTAAATGCTGCTAATTGACAAATTCTAAAAGATACATGCGAGAACAAAGTATCACAAACGGAACCAGGGTGATGTGTGATGCGAGAAACGAGGATTATTAAATTAAGATTGGTTCGTCGTGTGTGTGAAAATTTAAAACTAAATCGAGAACTTAATTAAAGCAACACATTTTAATTTGAATAATTTTATTAGGTGTCAATAAAAATAATATTCTTATGTGGCATTTTGGATTAAGATGTGCAGAAAAATAAATTGAAATGTAGGTCAAGAAAAAAAAGAGCTTGAATATGTATGTATGTATAATATGTTTGTATGTTTATACATACTAGTTACATGAATATTAATCAACACTGTTTCCTTAATTCCAAAAGTAGAGCTGATATTATTTAAGATTTGTAAAAGTGATCAATATGTATTTATGAAATAAATAGCACTAGCAACTGAAATGAAATACGGATTTATTTGATTGCTCCCGATGGAATTAGTAGGATTATAGACTGATAAATATATTTATTAATAAATTTATCTTCTATTTAGAGATAGCCATGTATATTATATTTTTTCAATGTGCCGAAAAGAAAAAGAAATCCCAAGAAAGTTTTTATCTACAAAAATAAAATCCCCATTCAAAATTTATCGTTAAAAGATTTGCCATTTTATGAGATACTTAAAATTATTTAATCCAATAATCTGAGAAATTTACTACTCAAATAAAGGAATGGGAGAATTTTAATATACTACTCTGCTTACCAAAATTTAAGAAAAATATATAAAAATAGCGACATTTGGTAAGAGCATAAAAATGGATGTCTCTGAGCAAGGCGGTAGTTATCACTGTATATCCGAGATTAGAAATGATGTATAGTGAAATTGAAACAATGACCTCCAGGCATTATTTGACCTTACAATTTTGATTGCGAACTTTTGGGAGACTAGAGGCAGTACAAAGTCAGATAGGATTGGCTAGATGGCTGAATTTGAGTCCGTCTGTGATTCATAGACTTCAGCAACAGTTTTTAACCAGGAAAAAAATGAATATAGGTCAGGCAGCTCCTGTGTTTGGTATGGTATCTATTTTAGGGGACACATGCCGACATATTTTTTCCCTTGGAAATATTAATGCTCACACCTATAGAGATGACATGATGGAGTCGTATATCCACTCTTATGCCGGGGAAATATATGATGTTTTTGTGTCACAGGATTACATTGCAAGACCGCACAGGGTAAGGATCATGGATGCTTATCTTCAGCAGAAAACAGCTCCCATCATGCAGTGGTTCTCTTAATTTGGGGCCCTTAACCCAATCGAACATATTTGGGACCCACTTGAACAAATGCGAAGCTGCTCTCAATCCCCCTTTTAGGACAATAGCCACGCTTTCAATTTCTTTGGAAAAGCAATGGCTTGCATTCTCTACCAAATTAATAGACGTTATTGATAGCATCACACATCGCTACATTTGCTGCACTGATTATCTGGGGGATCATACCCCATATTAAGTATACTTTAACTAAACCAAACGAACACTTTTTATTTGTTCATTGCATACATATGCTAATTTTTACAACAATGCAATTACAATGCATATAATTCAATAGTGATTTCTTTTAGTGCGTTTTTGTACAATTTTTCTATTGTATAATGCATATAAGTTTCATTAAATTCCACTCATGACTTTTCGCGTTGTCTTCATTTTTATGATTTTTCTTGATTCATGATAATTTGTATGTTGTTTTTAGATATTGCTATTTAATTACTATTTTGAAATTATTGACTTTACTTTTTATTAAATGTGAGTGATTCTAAAAATCTGAATTTTAAAAAGAATTAATATATAGAACAAACTGATAAATTTTTGTCTATCTACTCATTTATTTAAATAATATAATTACATGGTTTAAATTTAGTTAATTTTAACAAATTTCTAATGCTGAAATAAATGAATTAATATATTAAAATATGTTTGAAATATTTTTGTTTCAAATCCAATACATTCTGTAAATTCTCTATATCCGAATATAAATGTCAAATGAAAATTTTTTTGATTGAAAATGAGATACATTATTAATAATTTTATTTAATATTTAACCTAATTTTAATTATTTGTTGATATTAATTTAGATAAATATTAATAGAACTTTTTCATCAATGTCTTATTTACGATTTAAAAAAAAAAAATGTACTGCATGCTTAGTTTCTGCTGCTTTATATTTATTCACTGCTTAAAGATATTTCATTTTGTTTTATTCCTTAAAATATGGATTATAGTAAACCTCTTGGATGATTCATTATTTTTTGTCATGTTTTGGTGTTAATAGTGAATGTTTTTATTTAGAAATTTTACTTCTGTCGTATATAGGATTTGATTTTACATTTCTGCTTTTTGCGAAAACGATTATCTGGATTAGTGATTTGTAGTTTTATGGAGGCCGAAAAAATCCAAACCCTCATTTAAACTCAATCACTACGTAATGACTTCAGCTCAAGTAAGTCATTATGCACTGTATCTCTAAAAGAACTTTAAAACAAAGTGCTTGATTTTTAGAATGTCCACTAAACAGAGTTTTTTTTTTATTCGACTTAAAAATGTCAGTAATATTTAAAAAATAAAAAAAATAAAAGAATGGAAAAAGTTATAGAAAATTTCCGCTTGGTAGTTTTCTTTTCAAAATTCAATTTTTAAATATACAGTATAAATTTATTTAATTCCAGAAAAATGTTCTTAAAGTGGAATTCAAAAAATACTATTAAAAATATGATGTCCTACCAAAAAGGCTTTAATAAGACATTAAAACATTTTGATATAAGAATAATAGACATCAAAACTTTCTCATTTCTCTTATTTGTATTATATAACACAAGAAATGTTAGTTTATGACATTTTAAGAAAAAATAATGACATGATTATGCAAACAATTTTCTTGAAGTTTTTCATACTGGTTTTCATTTGTTTAAATGATTTTAATTAAATTATTGCGTATCAATTAAAAATAATTATATTGCAGAACTTTATATTGCTTCCAATTATAAATGACCGTTAACCATTAAAGAAGTAAAATTTAATTAATAATCTGATAAAATGCTTAGTTAATAATACAGAATTTATAATTTTTCTCATTCTAATTTTCAAGATAATTTTAAATAATTGAAAAATTCTACCTGTATTAAGAACATAAGAATATTTCAGTATAATATCTAATAGTCAATAGGTACGAAATATCAATTTTTTGAAGTTTAATATTTTTTATATGATAAAATTATTTAATAAAGAATTTTAATTATAAATTTTTTTTTACACTTATCAACTAGTATATTTATTTAAGATATTATTACGTTTGCTATCTCAATTAAAAACTTTATTTATTGTGGAAAAAATACTAAAATTTTTTGTCATCATCAATCACTTATTCGTGTCTAACACTGATTGAACAGTTTCCATACTTTAGACTGACGGTAAGAGTAACAATTAATACCAAAGTTTCTCTTTCATTTTCCCCCGACAAGTCTCAAATTCTTTATTTTTTCTTTCCCATTTTGAAAAGCACTTCCTGAAATACAAAAATAAAACACACATTCCCGGCAAGAAGATAGGAGAATGACGGAAAAGGGCGGGAATGATTGATCGAAATTCCGACGTGCTACTCGGGAAGCGGGAATTTACTGATGTTCAACCAGTGACAGAATAAAGACTGCTGGAAAATTGTTGGCATAAGAAAAAGGAAAGGATTACATACGATTCGCCACGAATACAAGACATCGAATAACTATATTGAAGGGAATCTTTTGTTTAGAGTGAAAACCATTTCTCAAGCTTGTCATGGCGTAGAGAGCTTTGTAAACATTCACCCACGAATTATCTTGAGTTGACGAATTGGGGGAATATTAAAATTTGTGTTCTGTTTTTTCTTCTAAATAGACTATTAATAATAAAAGTTTGATGTTTTGGATCAGTTTTTTGCCTATGTTTCATTTGAAGTTTAAAAAACGTTGCAATTTTGAACATAAATTATTCATTCTTGGTGACAAAAAAATCTTTTCAATATATGATTTACTCTTTTATGTGAGGAAGCTATTTAAGCAATCTTACAAATCTAACATCATTAAAATTTTTACAGGGTTGAGAAAAGTAATCATTGATTTTTTTACTGTTATTAATCGAATTACTACAATAACAATAGGATTGATTTTCTTTTCAATAAAGGATAAATCAAAATAATATGTTTTTGCCACCCACTTAAGCAATAAGTTTAAAAATTCATAAATAAATACAAAAACGTTACCGTTAGTGGGATTATGTGTGTATGTATAATTGTTTATTTTTAAATACACAAATATTGATACTTTAATTTAGTAGTAAATTTGTAACTGCAACATTTTATTTTAATAAACATTTAAAATCATTATATAGTTATATCTTAGATTTTTTTTGTATAATCAAAAGTATTCACTTAAACAAAAACTTCCTTTCCTTTATGTTTCTTCAGATTTCACTTCCACTAATTAATATCTTTGAAACTTGTTGATATTTACAATTTGTTGTGCATATTATTATTATCAAAATATTAAATGCTTTTCATGTTTAATGTTCCTAATCATTTTTTAATCTATTCAGTAAAATTATATTAAAAATGAAATTTTAAATATTATTACTAGCATAAATCTAAAACACTTTTCATAGTTAGATTTATTAAAACTTCCTGGATTTGTGCTATATAAATTATTTCAATATCATGCATGAGCCATTAATAAATGATAAATATTTTAAAAAGCTTCATTTCAAAATACCTAAGTGTAGTTTAAACAAAATTCATTAAAACAGCTTATCATTGATAAAGTGACGCCTTTTAATTCTTTAGTAATGAGAATCTTTACATGCGATTTCAATAATCTTATAAAACACATTTTAAAACTGGTTTTGTCTTTGTTCATTTTACACAGCCAGAGCGAGCACATAAATACTTTGGATGGGTTATTTTCTAATATATATATTTATGTATTTAAGTTAGATGAATATACCTAAGGAAATTTATTTGCAGAAATAGTACAAAAATATAATATTTTATTGTCAATACTCAATCAATATTAAACTTCAAGTTAATCAGTCATCCTACTTTCGAGTATGCAAAGCCGTTTGTTTGGGGATAGAAACGTGTGACGAAAGGATAATTACAGATGTGCAATCAAATAGCCATTGAGTATTAATCATTTCCGTCGCATGAAGTCGAAATTATATTGATGTACGTGTGTGTGAAGCTGTTTCACTACCTTTAATAATACTGCAAAGATATATTGTTATCCAAATACGAGATTGGTATATCCTGGAATCATTCGCATTAAATATTTAGACTGAATACATAATGCGGGTGGATTTCCATATTAAATGTCCTTGTAATTATAGGTTTGGATTACTATCGGTTCAACTTATGTCATAGTTAAATAATGAAAGCTTTCATAATTATAACCAATAGTATTTGAATAAATGTTAGAAATCATACTCTGTTAACAAATGTTTATAATATTTTTAAAACTTAATTCAATTTACTTCATTATTGATGTTTCCAATTAAAGAAACTGGTCTAAAACTTTAATCAATTGTATTAAATCAAAATATGTATTTGTTTTTGTAAAATAATTTGATTTATTTTAATACTCTATATTAATACAATTTTATATAAATAACGTTGTATTCATTATAATTACAATATTATTAGATTCTAATGAATTAAACTGGATACTATTTTTAGCATTAGAAAATCATTTTAAAATTTAGAACAAATTAAAACAAAACTTTACACAAGCGTGTTTTACACAATTGACTAATATTTCAATATATTTTAAGATTACATTGTAAACATCATGGATATTCTGCTGTAAATTAACATCTCACTACTGCCAAATACTTGATATAATATTTTATGAAGTGTAAAATATATATTTACATTAATTAATTTTAAATGAATGACACATTTGTAAAATCAAGTATAAATATTTGATAATAAATATTTTCATCGTTTAGTTGGAAAACTGGGAATAATGTATTTTAAATGTGTGTTTTAATACTTTTAAAAACAATCTTTAATTTAAAGCGTGAATGAAGACTCATACTCAAAACCTACTTTGTAACCCCATAAAGTATAATTTTCAAGAAATGTTTTCAGAAACTTTTATTGCTTTCTATGAAACCAATGAAAATAAAAAAATAAAATGATAACATTTGTTAAAGCTAAATATTAACAAAAGAGTTTTCCTAATCTCCTCTGAAATTAAATTAATAGAAAAAGTTTTAGTGTGTTCACTCACCATGATACTCCCGGTATAAAATTGGTCGTTAATGGTCGAATCATTTGTTTTCAGTTTTAAGGCATCTTTAAGTGCATGAAAGCTAAGTACTTTCTACTTTTATGTGCTGACTTTGTACAGCCGAAGAGATAAGTAAAGCTCGTTTAAATTTACGAGACTTTGAGTGAAGTCTTGTTATAGAAGCAATCGGAAGGCTGGCTTAGAATATATTGTAAATAAGAAATAATTTTTCACTTGAGAATAAAATCTTTTTTTTTCCCCCAACAAGAAATTCTCAATTATCAAAGACTGCAATAAAAGTTACTGTCAAATCACAAAGATTTACATAAAATCGCCGAGAACATTCTTTGTTGAATTAGCAAAATATTGCTGTATTATTCCCAAAAGTTCTGAGTATGTTTTGATTTTAATGCAGAACTATTTATTTTATTTCATCCAGCAAGTTTCCATCATGATATTTTTAAATGCGACATTAAGTAAATTATCTAATAAAGATTTTTTTTAAACTTCTTTTTATCATCGTATTCTTTATATATAAATATTGAGAAGAATAATATTTAAATTAATTTAACATACTTTTATTATCATTAAAATCAAGTTTCTTACAATATTTTTGAAAATTAAATATTTATTATTTCATAAATATAAGAATTTTACCTGTATATTTTTCTTATTTTTATCGCTGTTCTGTGTTAGTCAACAAAACTCTCTTTCACTTTTAAAAACTAGTTTTTAAGAATTTGCTTATTCTGGAATAAATAAACTAGATATGTATTTATTCTAGAACAAGTTATTTAATTTGCAAATTGAAACTTTTGGAATGAAATATAAATTATGAAGAGAAATTAGTACCGTTTTATGAACGAAAAAAATATGTGAGCTAAGTAATAGTAAGGAGCTAATCAAAATCTATGAAGAAGTTTCCGAGAGAAGAATTACACACTGATAATTTTAAATATAATTCTCTAAAATCATATAACAATCCATGATAAGTGAATTTTAATTTATTCTTATTAATTTATTTCTAATAACACTCATTGAACATTTTGTAAGCTGATCAATTAAATTGACTGGCCGAAAGAAAATTGGATATGTATCGGATTTATTTTTATTCATTCTTATTTTGAAAATAATACTCTAATTGTTTAAAATTTTCTAAATTTCCTATAATATTTTTTTTAATATTTTTGCCTCATAAATCATTCATTATAAATTTAAGAATTTATATTGATTTTTATTTATTCCTTTAATAATTAATATCTTTTTTAATTGGATTCTTTTTTAAATAAATATATAAATTTATGTAAATATTATAACATTTATATAAATTTATATATTTATATATAATATATAAATTTATATAAATGTTTTTATTAAAATATCTGTTTATAATTTAGTTTAAATTGCTTAATATATTTTGCACAATAAATATTGATCAACTTGTTAAATTCAAGCGATGAATTCATATTAATTTAATAATATTAATTTATAAACATATTAATTTAAAAGCTGAAAATTCTCACAATATTAAATTAATACCAGAATTTGCGAATTTTTGAAAAAAAATTCGTATAGTTTAATTAAATTTATTAAATTTTAATTATTTTATTACTATTAAAATGTTGGTTTAAGATCTGATTTGAATCATATATTTTATGTTAATGAAATTCTTATTTATCTGCTATTTCTCATATTTTTAAATAAATTAAAGGGATTTTAAATTTTGCATCAACATTCATTAATATATCTATATACGTATTGTAAAATGCTATGAACATTTGAACATTATTTAACGAAAACAAATTTCTATGTAAAATTTCTTTTTAAACATAATTTAACAAACACAATATTTAGCAAAACATTCAACATATTAAGAAACATTTGAACATTATTCAACAAAAACAAGTTTTAACTAAAATTTGTTTTTGTTAAATAATGTTCAAATAAACATATCATTCTACAATTAGTATACAGATATAATAGTTAATGTAGATGCTAAAACTTAATCTATTTTAAAAATTTTTATGGGTTTTTTTCTTAATTCCTTTATTATAATGCATCGTTTATAAAGCTAATTAAAAAATACAAAAATTGAAAATTCCAAAAATATATAAATATCCATAATTTATTATAACAAAAAATTACATATAGATGTTTGTAAAATTCACTTCTTAATGATACTATGCAAACGGTAGTTGAAATCTACGTGAAATAAATATGAACATTTTATTTCATTTTGCGAATATTTATTTCATGAATAGAATTTTGAAATTTGAATGGTAGATATAAACAAAATGTGACACACTGAGTTTAGTAATTTACCTAAGAAAAATTATTGCAGTATGAAGAGACTTTTCTTTTTATCAAAATTTATATTTATTTTGTACTCTAGATTATTTATGAAAACATTATGTATTTAATGAGGTAAAAATGAACGCATCTAATTAAATGTGAACTTCTATAAAGAATACGAATGACTTCATTTGAATACATTTTCTTTATATTTTCAAATTTTGTGGTTAATGTATCCCCAATGAAATTTCAAACTTACCAAATTTGTTTAAAATAGACTTTTCTGGGCAAGGAAAATGAGTTTATAATCAATATCTTTTATATGATTGATTGTAAGAAACATTTATGTTACAAATATGACAATGACTTAAAATATATAAAAATGGCTATAATATTATTTTATAATAAAATTTTTCATAAAAAATACAGTAGTCAAGAAATATTTACTCCTCAAAAATGTAAATTTAAAATTTGTATTGGCCAAATAAATATTATTTTCCGAAGATTAAAAAGAACAGAGCTCCCGCTTTTGCATTTGGTATTTTTTTCATTTATTGTAATATAAAATTCTTTATTTAGGTGTACGATATCAAAAGTAGTATTATGTAAGAAATTGCATTAACACTGCTCATATTTTATTCAGTGAGCCAATAGCATTTCGATATTTAATGAATCAATAGAATGAAGCATTTTAGTAAAGTCTTCAAATTAAAATATTAGGATGACTTGATTTAAATTCCCCAGCTATTTTTGGCATATTTTCTGAAATACATATGGAAAAATTATACTTTCAACAAGGAACAATTGCAAAATTCATCGACATAAATATTAATTATGATTTGAATGAATAAGAAAATTCTCTGA
The DNA here is from genome assembly GCA_026290005.1 of Latrodectus geometricus. Taxonomy (NCBI): domain Eukaryota; kingdom Metazoa; phylum Arthropoda; class Arachnida; order Araneae; family Theridiidae; genus Latrodectus; species Latrodectus geometricus. The sequence goes on along the minus strand of JAPDSC010161520.1, from coordinate 12,536 downwards.
TCAATGTATTAGTAGTATTTTTAAACTAAGTAATGGTTTTGTGAAGTTCTATTGCATTATACATTAAGGTGAAGGTTGGCATTAAGTTTCTTTTAGTTTTAGTGCTTTGGTTTGAGAAGATAATACATTTTGTCCTCTGTTATTTTTAATGTTTCATACACATGTATTTATTTTTAAATTATTTTCTAGATTATAATTATAAAGAATTTTCACGATAACTACTACCGTATTTATGCGAATCTAATGCGTCATCGAATCTAATGCGCATCCCCATTTTAAATATTTAAATAATAATAATAATAATAATAATAATAATAATAATAAAATGTTTCTCGGCGAATGTAATGCGCATCAATGGTATGAGGAATTTCTTGAATCTTATTTTATACAACAATAGATTATTTTTATATAAACTATCAATCAATAGAATGATAATTTTATTTAAATTTATATATAGATGCCATATTTTATACATAAACATTTCTATGTATCTAACAGTTTCTACAATCAGTTATTAATAGTAAACGTCTTTATTCACTAATGTCTTCATCACTGGAATTCTCGCAGCTCTTTCGTCAGAAGCAGATTCATTTCTTTTTCCTTCATCATCATCATCGTCATCCTTGGCTTTCCAGAGCACGTCATCTTCACTGCCATTCAATGAATTTGAAATGCAGCATTTCTTGAAAGATTTCACTAAATTTGGTGCTTCGAGGCTTTTCCAGGAAGCAGAAACCCAGTGTGCAACAATGTGCAGTGCAGCACGCTTAATTTTTCTTGTCGAGATCCATTGACGGTTTGGCTCACAAAACCATTTTTGGTACTTCAGTTGAACGTACCCCTTAAAAGGTTTATTTATACTAACGTCCAGGGGTGGTAACATAGACATCATTCCTACAGGAATGATATCAAGATCACTGCCTAGGCTGTGCATCTCCTTTTTTACGTCGTCGGTGAGATGAAGACGAAATGTTTCCAGACAAAGCATTGATGGTGGATTGGAGAGCCCACCGGAATGGCGCTCCCATACATTTCGGAGCAAATCAAGTATTAATGATTCCTTCATCCAGCTCTTCTCTTGGCTATGAATCAGGTCATCATCTAAGAACATCTTCTCATTCTTAGGGGTTTTAGGGCATGTTTTACATTTGAAGATTAAGAAAGTGGGAAGTTTGCACATGTCTGCTGTAATTATCAGCATCACTGTTACGCGTTGTTTTTCACATCCCGAAGTTTTGATAACTTCCTTTGTCCCCTTCTCCGTAATGGTGTAGTTACGAGGCATATCAAACCAAATTGGCGCCTCGTCAGAGTTGCCAATTTGCCCCATTGAAAAATTATTTTCTTTCCGAAGTGTAAAGACATATCACTGAGATGTTAGTAGTTTTCCCTCAAAATCTGCAGGAAGCTTTTGGAATATTGGTGTACGGCTTCTTAGACATAAGCCCGCTTCATAAACCGATCGACACATCCACGGCTAGCCTTAAGCTCTTGTTGCAGTATTTCAAGAACTTCAGCCTCCTCTTTTGCTTTAGTTCTAATGGGGTCACTAGTCACATATTGTCCATTCTTCCTTTTTTCACGAACAAATTCCACAACTTTTTCTTCAATTTGAGGGTGTCTTCCTGTGGGAGGGCCAGTAGAATTTCTTTCTACTAGCTTTAGTTGAAAACAGTGGCAATTTCTGTTGCCGTCACAAGCGAACATTGCTCACGTTGAATTCTCTCCCTGCCTTACTGCTGTCATTTTTTTTTCAGCATAAAGAATTACTTTAGTTTGAAAGTACCGTCATATAGCATTCTGCTCTGTTTGTCCTCTATTTCGTGACTACGTACTCTACAGTTTGTATCCTCTATGCAATAATGTGTCAATGATAAATGCAAAGGTAAATATAGTTAAGAAACATAGTAATTCATTGTTACGATTTAAATTTGGTTGAGGTCATCGGCGAACTGCTGATTTTGCACTCGAATCTAATGCGCACCTCAATTTTGAATACTACACTTGGCCAAAAACGATGAAGAATAGTTTCCCGTAAATACTTTATTTGAAATGAAACTTATTTCCATAAACTTTAAAACTACTAAAACTTAACGCTTGCAAAGATTTTTTTACTATTCTTTATTGTAAATATGAAATCTTCTTTGCTTGTTTATTGCCCGTCTTAATTTCTATTGTTAATGATGAAACATTCATTAATTTGAAGTTAATATGTAACATTCGTGAAAATATTTGTTGACATGATAAGGATTTTGCATTGTCACATACCTCTGATTATCAGGTTATACTATTCCTTAATCATGCTACTAGTCATGCTACTAGTCAAATTAAGTTGTTTCTTCATTAAAAAGGATTAACATTTTTGATCTAAACTATTCTCCTTGTTAGACAAGTACGCATATTTCAATTTTCAAGGATATTGCTTGTAATATAAATAATTATTTAATACATTAATATTTTTTTTCTGTTACAGTATTGGAAACTCGATATTTCGCAATATTAGAACCAAAACTCCATATGTTAAAACTAAGCGCATTGCTGAAGAAGCAGAAACACTCAATAAAATTAAGTTATTTGCATGCAAGTCTCGTAGGAAGCGTTGACGAAATTTAATTTTAATTTTTTTTTTTTTTTTTTTTTTTTTTTTTTTTTTTTTTGTGAAATTGCTACATAAATATTGAATTTTATGAATTCAAATACATTTTAAATATGTAGGAATTTAATTATGCAGACCGAACTTCAATCTATAATTGGATAGATACATTTAAATATCTTACGTATTATCCAATAGTTATAAAATAGTTAACTTTACGAAAATTGAAGCAATATAGTTATTATTTTTTATATTTAAATATGATGAAATATAAAAAGGCTTAGGTTTCTTCTTTACACAGTTTTATTGAAGAAAGATAACTGGTCGTTAAAATAACAGGTTCAAGGAATTATTTATTCATTATGCCATACTATTTTCCTACAACACAGATCATTGCATTTCTATTGCAAAAAAAAAAAATAAATAAATAAATAAATAAAATAAATAAATATTAATTTGTAAATGCATATATAGTATTTATATAATATGTTTGTTATTACTAGACAGTAAGGAGTGCAAATATTATTCAATATTTTAGAGAATGATCAGTGAGTATATTATTGTTTAAAATTTATAACTACAAAACATAAAAAAGGGTTTTTCTGGAAGAAAAATTTATATGGGTTTTTTTCTTAATTCCTGTATTATAATGCATCGTTTATAAAGATGATTAAAAAAATACAAAAATTGAAAATTCCAAAAATATATAAATATCCATAATTTATTATAACAAAAAATTACGTATAGATGTTTGTAAAATTTACTTCTTAATGATACTATGCAAACGGTAGTTGAAATCTACTTGAAATAAATATGAACATTTTATTTTAATTAAAAGTTATTCTGATTATGAATTGTAATAGATGAATGAGATGAATGAAAAATAAATTGTTTTGTAATGAATGCTATCAATTATTTAGTTTGTTGAAGTTAATTTGTACATGCTTTTAGACAACCACAATTTGTATAGATACAGTATAAAGTTCCGCAATACTTGCTTGAAGATGTGTATTTAAGTTATATGTATATATTGTATACAAAATTTTAACCTTGTTTTACAAATTCCGTGCTATATTCTAGGTGTTCTTTTACTTAAGACACATTGGCGGAATAAAAATGCAATTTAATTTAATTTCTTAAATAAAGGGATGCTTAAAAACAGTGCTAATACTATTTGATAAACGATTTAACATTTGCTTTTAGTTTAGAATTCACTTAAAAGAAACTAGTGCTACAATCGTTTTAAATATGTGAGCATTTTCTTTAATAAGTAGCAAATCAATAGAGAGTTGCGATGAGGGAATTATGTTTTTAAATCACAAATGACTACGAAATCCAAAGCTCTTTTCACATAATACGATTGTGCCTTGCAAGTTTTTAGTTGTAATAGTATTTGGAATTTTTTTTTGAAATTTGACATCAGACAAACTCACAATAAGAGTATAATATAAGTGGGGATTAAATATGTAGCAGACACATTTTTGTATTTATTAAGTTAGTTGTTTAATTCAATTTATAAAACTTACAATGATCGAGTGACAACTTACAATGAAAAATGGTTACGATGATCAAGATTTCTTGTCTCAAATATACTTAGATTAAATGAGCACCAATTTGTAATTGATTCAAATGATTGTTTAACAATATTAATTTCAAAAAAAGACATCTGGAGACAGAAAAATGCAAAGCTTTTGTGTACTTTCGTGTAATAGTTTAGGGTGCATATTATTAATCTGATGTGGGAAATTAATTTAAATAATAATATATTGCTTTTCATAGACAGCAACTTTAATTCTACATGAAACTCTTGCATTTGAGCTTCTATAACTGAAAATACAATATTTAAGTTTTGAAGCAGTATGAAATACGAGATTTCTCTAATTTGATAACCGATTACAATTTCAAGTGAATAGAAAATGATAAATAGTGACTAGTTTTAACTTATAAAAAAAAGGTGAATGTCTTTATAAAAATGTCTTTGAGATTTTTCTTGGTATAAGGAATTATACCTGCAAACATTTTGTTAAATTTTAGCTTTATTTCTTTCAATAGTTGAAGTTTATTGAAAATTATATCTGATATCACGAGAAGGCAATTGGGTTAACTCTATAAAGCTAGTTTTAAATTTATTCAAAATTATATATAATGAAGACTGTATCTGCAGGATTCCTTAATTTTTCAAATACTACGGAGTTATATTAAGCATGAATTTATTATATTTGTGAAAATATTATTTGCTATGAATATTCACCATTGATTAAGAAATGAAATTTTACCAAATACGAACTATTGTAGTATGACAATAACAAACCGTTTCATTGAACGAACGAACAATGCACAAAATTAACACTGGGATTAATGTTGCTAAAAAATGAATTTCCCAAATTTTTATAGTAGAAATATAGTCGCAATTTAAAATGTTATATTTCAAGTTGATCCAATTTTTATTTAAGAGTCACTAAGTTCATTTGAATGTCACTTCTATTCTTTAAAGAACATACGTGCATATCAGCAGCATACATATACAAGCTATTAATAGCAATATAGTACGTTTATAAATAGCTTATCTTTTCTACAAGCATCTAAAAAGTCGTATAACTCATTTTACGTCATTAAATAAACTTATCGAGAGATTTCCACATTCTCTCATTCTTACAAATTGCTGTTGAATTTATTCCAAACTGTTTCTGAATGCTATAATCAATAATCATTCTTTTATGTGTGCATTTTCTATCCATAATGCTTAGAGTATGATTTTAGTAACTATTACTTTTAATAAAATTCAATTCACAGGATTGTGAGAATAATAGAGATAGAATTGATAAAACATCTCCTATGGAGTTTTATGTAAGTTTTCCAACAGTTTGTGATTCACTATTGATTAAAATAGAACGAACATTTCAATTATTTTTTCAATGACTATATACGCGAATGAGTCAAAATTGACTATGCAAGGTGATGAAAAGCGTGTATGAATGTGAAGAGCATAATGCAAATTCAATCTATACCAGGGTACCATTGGAATTAATACGTTTTAACATTAAGGTTTCATAACCAGGGTAGGGTTTTTTATCAGAATATTTCACAGATACGCATATTTATAAATGAGATATTACATTATTTTCCTAGGAAAGATTATTTAAGATTGCAAAACTGAGTACTGGAATCGGTCCTGCTTTTTTTAATGAATTGTTTTTCTCATAGATCTTTTTTTTCATTGACAAAATGAATAGTTAAATAATTAAATTTTTGAAATATTTTTTTCATGGTCTATTATGAATTTTACTAAACAAGTTTTGGATATTCTCAGCCATGCATTTTGTAAAATATTCATTATAAAATCTGCATGATGTCAGAGAAAAAATAAATAAGCAAGATTCCTTTCACAGCGCAAAAATACAAATTTAGAACTAAATACTTATTTTTGCCAAGATATGTTTTCCCTTGATATGAATTTATAAAACGACTAATCATTACTGTGATTTGGGAATAACTTTTAACATAGTGAATTTATTTTACAAATGATTTCAAATACGTATGCATATATTGAAGTATATAAAGAAATTTCAGAATTTTATGTTTAGCAATTTATTACATATTTAATGCAGACACAATGCAAAAATGATCATATTTTAGAATTCCTCTAATTTAATTATGGCAATAAATATTTCGGCAAAATAAAATTTATTTAATGTATTGTGAATTTGTGGTAGGTAACTTAGTTAGATAGGAAAAAATTAGATAACTAACTCTAAAATTATAACAATAGAACTACTGTTTAACTTCCTGTGGAGAAATTTTTTATACATACTGTTTCATAACATAGTTGCTATTAATTGATTTTTTCTTTGATAGTTACATTCATATCTCTCAAAAATTGTTTTAACCTTTACTGATCAGGTTAAAATGTGATTCTTATTGTTTACATATTAATTTTTTTAAGCCTTAATCTACAGTATTTTGTCACTTCAAAAGTGGCACATATTCGTATTTTACGCATTTTGCATATTACTTTCACAGTTTGTATTGATTTATTATAAGAGTATCTGTTTTACTGTTGTTACATATGGACTAGGCGAATTCAAGCCCGCCAGTCAGGGACTGGGCGAATGGAGTCAGAAAGAGCCTATTCTACTTTTGAACAAAACATCCCCTTACGAGGGTGAAAGTTCGACTTTGGCTCATAGATGGCAGCACCACCATCTGGGTCTCCGGCAAAGATTTTAACAACCCCAGAGGTATTAACTTGGAATGGGAACATGGAAGACATTGCGACCAAGACATATTTTACTTAGCCCAGTCTCCATTAGAGAACACGGCGGATCTTCGCATAAGTTGGATTTTAAACTCATCTGTATTATAAATATGCTTCATGATAAATTGAAGCTTGCTCATGTGCCAAAAGAAATCCTTTTAATTAATATTTGATTTTATTTTTATGGTGATATTATTGTATTTCTAAGAATCCGTAAATTTTCTAATTAAGAACGTTTTTCATTTTAACTTTTAAATGAAATCCACTATGTTCGTTCGTTCAAATAATTATTAAAGTTTCCCACATTTAATTAAATATGTTCTATTTACAATTTAATAAATTAGGATTGTGAATTTGCTGTTGTGTACAGATACATCTAATCTTAAAAATATTAGGAATGCAATGTAATGAATACATGAAACATAGCATAAACTGATAAATTCTCATTAAATGTTACTCTTTAATGAGAATAATGTCTCCTGTAAAAAATAAGAATTTTTGAAAATTAAGATACATTTTGAAAGGGATTTTAACACACGTATTGTTTTTTATAATATTTATTGTTACATTTAGCGTAAACTTCATTTACAAATGTTGCAGTGATTTCAAATTTAAATATGACTTAGCTTTATTTTCACACAAAGAGTAAATACTTTTATTAAAGCAAAATGTAAATAAATTTCTCAAATATAAATGGAAGGTAATGAAATGCAAATTTATTTTCTAAATTTCCTTTAGACATGATTGGAAGTGTTTCCATACCTATTACAAGCATATAAACAATAATAATTATTTACTATTTATATAAATTATTTTGCTTTTAAAATATGAAAAATTATGAGATTTGCGAAAGCTAAGCATGATTAATATGAAGAAAGATATTTATTTTGAAATCATCTTCCTGAAATATGTAAATTTATACTTTAATTTTACTTTTAAAATTACAGTCCTTGATAGAAACAAATTCACATAATTTAGAATAATTAACAAACACAATCTAGTTAAAGTTTCTTTATGATAAATATTCGATGAATAATTGAGCTCCATCACGCTAGGGGGCAACATATACTCATTAAAAGTTCCATAATTTACCATTTCCTTTCAAAGTTAATCTTTTCATAAATTATTTATTGCAGTAAGACAACATAGAGTTATTTAGTAATATTTAATGAAGGAACACTAAAAATAAAAGTAGTCTTACAAATTCGCAAAATTTCCAATTTGCTTTAACATTCATTTTCTAAAATATTAAATTGAATAAATATTTAGTATGAATTTTGACAACGCTTCTGAAATAATTAAATTAAAATTATTTCTAAATTTATTGATTGATATTTTAATTAATTTTTGGGAATTTAAAATTAAGTTCATTTGTTAGGTATTTACATTTATTACATAATTATTGGCCGTTATTTACTGGAAATGATTCAACTATATTACACTACATATTTAATGAAATGCAATAATAATTACTAAAATGAAAATAATTTCTTCCATTATACAATTTAAAAATTATGTATTATTACAATACTATAATACATAAAGTTCTTAATTAATATTAATAAATATTGTTAATACAGACAAAATAAGAACATGTATTTGCAATTATAATACCAGGATTGGATGAAAATACTAGAGTTATTTTTCGCCAACTATTGTGTGAGGATACATTTTTATATTAAAAATATACATGGCACCCAAAAGATGATGAAAGATTTTTTTTTTTTTTAAATCAGAAATGATGTTATTTTCTAGAAAATAGGCTGAATTTTAATCACATTTTTAAAATTTCATACTTATACCGTAAAAGTATGCATGAAGAGGTTGTTTTTGTACAAAATACATTTTTGGTGAAAATCATTATTTTTAGGTGTTACTTGCGACATTCCAATTTCATTAAATTTATTATTTTCATTGCTTCATTGTTTTTTATATTTAATTATTGTAAAGTGTATATTCACTTTAGAATGTCTCTATTTTATGAATTTGTTCATCTTGACATCATGAATCTTTTTTTTCTTTTTTAAACAAGAACTCATGGATAATTTTGCTTTGAGAATATGGTTAATTTTTTTTTCCTTTTTTAAGAAAATTTAAAAATATTTTTAGTAAATATGCTTGAAAAATTATAAAAAAATGTATAAATATTAAAATGAATTACCTTTCTCAGGAATGATCAACGTTTCTTAGCTGCAATGTGCATTCTGTGTATCGATGATTTTTCTTCTGAATGAACTTTCGATGATCATCTTATCATTACAGGATAGCACATTTTTGTTTCTTCATTTTTGTTGAATTGTAGAAGATAGTCACTTTTTCAGTATTATTTTAATTATTATTTTATTACTCTGTTAATATTTATATTAATATGGATTAATTGATATTTATAAGAATATCTATCTTCTGATGGTGCTCCAACAATAAATAATTTTAAGAATGTTTGCAGTTTTATTTGTTGTATGTGTTTTATTTAAAATCAAATAATGTAAAATGTAAAAAAAAAAAAAAAAAAAAAAAAAAAAAAAAAAAAAAAAAAAAAAAACCCTCTTTCTTTCAAAAACATGTTTCAGATAATTCATCATAATTAAAAATTAATTCATATTTTTTTATTGCACTTAAATTGAATTATGTATTTGAAAATAATCATGATTTCGTATATTTAAGCTTATACCTAGTGATGTTTAGAATATTTTGAAATTTGATTAATTAAGTACAAAAAAAAACATAATTACACTATATTATGAAATATATGGTTTTAATTTCTGTGAAAATAATCTATTTGAACAGAGTTAGTTAGCTGCTAATTTTTATAGCTATATTAATCTTATTACAAAATTTTATTATTTTAATACAAACATTTTCTTAGACATGCTACTACAATGAGAATGTGAAGTAATATTTTTCCAGTATTAACAATAAACTTGCATTTTGCGATATTTTTCAAAATCTGCATAGAGTCCCCACACATAAAAATAGTTTAAAATAGCACTGAAAAGTCTAATTTTCCAATGAGTTGTTACAATTCAGCTCTTTAACACAATAAAATCAAAATCCTTAGTGAAATATTTACTCCGTATTCGTTCCTGCAAGGTTTTAGTGTTTCCTCTTCCCAACTATAACCACAATTTAATGACAGTCTACATAGTTTAAGAAACAACTTTATGCAAAATATAACTGAATGTGTATTAGCCCCTTTATCATCTGCAACTAGTACGACGTTGAAAATTATTGAAAATAGAAAAAAGATTTTCGTGAACTCATCAGTGTTCTGAAAGACGAATTGTTATTTTAAAATGTCTATGACTTATATTTATTTTAGGGATTGCCACTGGAATTTTATCAATAACTTTATAAGTTATGAATGATCTCTAATAAATAATTTCATGAATTTTACAGATTGTGTGTATCAGCGGAAATTATAAATGGAGAAAGTTTTGAACTTATGTTTCTATAAATGCATGTGTGTGATTAAGGCTATTTTGCTTTGCATTTTGACCCCTGACTGAGAATGGAGTTTGTTATATTAATTGATCTACGTAATATCACATTTTTCCCAAATCACCATGTGTTTTTTTATTCAAAAAATGTCATACCTTTTTTTTAAAGATAAAACACAAGAATTTCCACAGAAAACGCAACGATCTATTATAGTTAAATTGGAATGCATTTGCTTCACGATAAGACTGAATTTGTTGCACTTTGAAAACATCAAAATGATGAAAATAAAATATTTGCACGTTAGTAATAATAATGCCAGAAACCAGAAATATTCTTAATTGCTTATACCAATAAAGTATTTATCTTTGAAATTTCTAACTTAAATTTATAGTTTAATTAACTAACTTTTGCAATCAAGACAACAAACAATTTCAGAGTGTTTTGAGGAGAAATATTTTACATTAAGTTTGTTTCCTGCAGCCATAATAATCGGAAGTTTATGAAATAAAAACAAGATTCTAACATCGTAAAAATTCCCATCAAACTAGGAACTACTATAAAACAAACATAACATTATTTAGTTTGTCAGTATTTCTGAAAAAGTAGTTTATATTGATTAAATTTTATACCTTTTATTATCAGATTCATTTAGAGATTCAAAACTAAAGATTTTTACATACAATCAATAATATCCTTTTCAACATTTTAATTATTTTAAAATATTCAGTAAGAAATAAATATTTAAAGAGGTGTTTTGAATAAAATGTATATAACTTTTTATTCAAAACACCTCTTTAAAGTATATAACTTCAAAGTATATAATCACTTCAAAGTATATAAACATCTTAGCAATGTATGAGTCTTTAAAATGACAATTATTTAGATAGAAAAGAATATTTAAATAACCTATATCAATCTTTCAAAAATAAACTCGTATATTCTGTCACTATGAAAACACAAAAAGGATTGATCCTAATAGTCTAAATTTGATGTTACACGTCGTTATTTTCATAGACTTTAAGATAGAATTTTATCTCAATCATTCACATCAATAAAAATATGCCATCAAAATATAAAATTCCATGACTTTGTTAAGTAGTATTTAAATTCAAATTTGAGATATTCGTTAGAAAAATTTTTATTTATCTATTTTTTTATTTTTATTTGGCCAATTTGTATTTTAAAGGATAATGTTTTGAAGTTTTTTAAACAACACTAATAGGAATTTTAAAAAAAATTTGTTTGTTAAATATTTTAATTTCAAGTTTTTATAAAGCATTATTAAATTTAGTGTAGTTTTCAGTATGAAGTTCTGTTTAGTACTTCATACTGAGATATAATGTTAAAATTTAGATAAATGAATTAAAACTAAAAGTAAATGCATCTATTTTACTTTTGATTGTTTTATAGTAAATTTTGTTTTGAACAAACTATGAATAATTATTTATTTCATTCATAACTTCTTTAAGAAAATTGTATTATAAAAAATGAATATATTTAAACATACAGATAACATGATTTATATAAATAGAATAGTGATGGAAAGAAATATATTTTTAAAAATTTTTTTTAATCAATCATTTTAAGGCAAACTGTTGGAAAACAATAAATAAACTAAATCTATAAATCAAGTATTTACATTGATTTCCCTGAAAGAAACTTAAATATTGTTTCTAAGTTGCTTAAAGCTCTTCTATAAACAAATAATATTAAGCTGATCAAAATTGTTTCACGGAAATGCAAATATTCATTTACAATCATGTGAATACTAAGTAAAGTATTCCAAAATTTCTGGAAATTAATTTATTTCCTGTCAACATATGCAAGTTTCAATTATAAAATAAAAAGCTGAAATTTTCTAATTGTTTAAATATTTATATCGTCATTTAATGATACAGTAATTTTATTCAGTATTCATGTCAGTATTTTATAATGACTCGGTGAATTCTTTGTTGAATAATGCTTGTGTTTCCAAACACCTAGAATTAAAGTAGTTTAAAATATCAGTAGTAACTGTTTGATCAGGAAAAAATATTTTTCTTACTGCTCAATCTGTAAGCTATATTTTTACCCACACCGTATGTTAAAACCAATAATCTTAGTATCAGAAATTCAAACGTTCTTGTTTATTTCAGTTCCCCTGGCAGTGTCTATATCAAGCTCTTATTCACCCAAGAATAATCATTTTTAAAATTTTCACTTCTTTTATCTTGGAAAATAATTTACGATGAATTATTTTCCTTAAAAAAA
>JAPDSC010161518.1:0-46178 GCA_026290005.1 Latrodectus geometricus | reverse complement strand
CCTTTCTTTTGTGTTTGCATTACAGAATAAACATAAAAGATTTTGACATTTATGTTTTTAAAATTGCAATCTACCTAGGAGTAAATTTTTATAATGTGTTATATATATAGATGTATAACTCTTTTTTAGTACATTTTAATTTTTTGAATTCTATGTTATAACTATTACTTTATCTGAATAGTTATAACATAACATATAATAAAACTATAATTGAGGATTATCTTAGAATCTGAAGAAGTGGACTTCTGACTGTGTATAACTGAACTAAAATTTATGAAAATAGAGGAATATTAATTTAAATAAAAGTTCTTGGTTCTTTTTATAATGAAGAGAGGGATAATCATTTGATCACATTCAAGGAATAATAATTATCTGGGTCAGAAGAGTTAAAATGCGAAATACCATCGAAGTTATTACATCTGCATTAGGGAAATCTTTGATACATACATTGAAATTACCTTAATTTTTTTATTATATTCAGATTCGCTTGATAATATAATTACTTAAAAATTTATATAGTTGATTTCAGTAAAATTCTTAATATTATTTGTTATTAATCATTAACATGTATTATTAGCTCTAAAAGTTTTGACAAGTAATTTCATACTATTGTGCATTTTATGAATTAAAACATATATATATATATATATATATATATATAACAAAATAAAACAAAACCTCCAAACGCCTTAAATTTATTAATATATGTAAAGAATATTTTGATTAAAATGATTTAAATTTAAAATAAAATTATATTTACATTACTTAATATATTTTAAAATTGCTTTTAATGATAAAATAGTACTTACTTTAACAGTAGTTAAACATAAAAATATTATGAAACTATTGAAATATTTTTATAATTATTTTAAACACGAGTTGCAATTGATTATCAGTACTTAATTAGGCTGAATACTTTTGCATGAAATTATAGCTTTAAGGAATAGTTTGAAACAATGATTTATTTCTAAACTTTTATCAAAATCAATTTATTTTCTAGCAAATTTTTATCCAATTGGGATTCATAATGTTATAATTTTCTCTATTATAAAAAAATACCAACTCAAAATGATGCAACAGTTTCAAAATATTCTGTTAAAAATAATGAGAAGTGCAAATCTGGATTTGAATAATATTATCGTCTATATTTTGTTGTAAGACTTTATTTTCATAAGATACATTACACAGCAATAAAACAATTCCAGACATTAAAAAAAACTGGATAGATTTTACGACCAGATAACTTTAAAAAGGGTCAAATTATGTGGAAAATGTAAACAGAATTCTATGCCATATTTTTAAAATTATCTTTCATACATCATAACATTTCTTTCTGTTTAAATTGTTATGTCTCAAACTTTGAAACATATTTGTAACACTTTTATCGAATTTTTGAGAAAGAGGTTATATTTATTTTATTGTTCAACTGTTTCGTCGTCTAATTACGTCATTTAATGGCTTATGAAAGAGTTTTATGGTTTATGAACTATTTTTCTTTCAAGGAGGGGCTTAGAAATCTGGACAGAAAAGATCGATGAATTTTGCTTGGATATTTTTGTTGAAGTCAAATTCAAATTTAATTTTCAAAGTCATGTTAAGAATCCTAGTTTAAGCTTCTAAAAAAATATATTATGTTTAGACATTCATAATCACCAAAATCAATCGCATTTGTATTTATGTGTATATAAGAAAAAAGATCTTAGGGAGGTATAAAGAGGAGATGTCAACTGTCAATAAATAAGAAAAAAATCAGTTTCGATTTCTAGTTTTATTTTCAACAAGTTATTATTGTGGCGTCTTAATTAATCACTAATTAATAGATACCATGGATCTTGTCTCAGGAGTTATCTTATCGATCTCGAGAAATCATTCTATATGGATGAGAACTACAGAACCATTTAAAAATACTTGTCGAACGTTGGAAATTAATTTTGCTGTTGTTAATGCAAAGACAAAATTCATAAAACGATTATCTATTTTAATACAATAAAACCTGGATATTTTAAGAAGTGAGAAACGAAAAAAAAATATCTACTAGCTCTTTTTTTTCTCATGGTATTTACCAAAATGTACAAATGGAAAATGAGTTTTATTCAATTTGTAGTACTTTCTTTCTTTCTAACTATTTCTAGTCAGCAAAATGTCACAAAGATTTAAAAACTGAAGGCTAAAAATACAAGCTTTTATGAGCACCCCAACTGCAACCGAAAGGATTCAGAACTAAAACATTATCATTATGAATTAATTTTTACCGCAAAATTAAATATCTTTAACACAGTATTTTGATTAGCGTAAAAGAATCATTCTTCATATATAAAATAAATTTTATTAGTGTTGGAACATACTTATAGCTTATTTTCAACGGCATTTAATGCAAAATATTGAATATTATATTACTTCTAACGATGATTTGTAATTAACCACATGTCGCTCATCGCTTTCGAGCGGGAAATTTAATATGTATTGGGACATGAATGTAATATGTATTGCGAATGAAGAAATCACGGATTAAAGACCTACCTTGATAGATGTGCACGCAAAAAGCAGAATAACAACTTCTGTCTTCCGGTATTCGACTATGATTTTGGTCTGATCCACTCTGACAAAGAATGGTTCGATCATTTCATCAGGGTAAGCAAATCGAAGGGGCAGTGGTGGGTGCTTAGAGGAAAACCAAGAGAGATATAATTCCTATGCAGACCACTAATTTTACTAAATTATAAAACATGACGAAAATTTTGGTCTTTCAAATTTTGATTTAGCTTTTTTTTTTTTTTTTAAGTTTAAGACAAATTTACTTATATGGTTTTCACAGAATTTTTATTTTTAAAATCAATAATTTTGCTAACACTCCTCTAAAGTTAAGCAATTTATCTTAATCTGAACTCATCACTTTTATCATCCCCTCTACGAGAAACTGTTATTTCGAGGATAGATCGAATAGATAAAAAAAAATAATAATACAAAAAAAAACTCTGCTCTACTAAATACGAATTAGAAAAGATAAGTATAATTTGTATACATCACAAAAAGAGTTATCAAAAATATGATAACAAAATACGTAAACTTTTGACCCAATCTAGTATTTCAAATTCATTTTTGTATTTCTGTCTTTGATAATAAATAAACAGTTAGTTTCTTCATTATCATCATATCTTTTCTCTTAAAATTATCTCCACTAGAAATCATCTTCAAAAAAATAAATAAATATGATGGCGATCTATATTATGTAACTATTCAAGCCTTATTATGTAATATAAATAAAATAAAAATGATAAATTCATTGCAAGCATTTCCAAAAAATCTCGCTTTAAATCTTTTGCAACGGGATAACGTTAAGAGAATGTAAAGATTTAGATCAGAAGATTGTTCATATAGTTAGATTTTTTTAAGTAGTAAAGGTACATCGCTTTATGTTTACAGTTTAAAAAGTTAATTTTAAATTTCTTTAATTTAATATATTTTATCCTGTAATTAATCTTTTCAATGAGAAATAGCTGTATGAAAAATTTTTTTGGAAAAGTCTATTGTCAAAAACGTTTATTGAAAATCAGTTATGATAACAGTTATGAGCAAATTTTCTTTAATATTATAATGCTCGAAAAAAGTAAAAATATTTGAATATTCATAATTATTTACAAAATGCAGTGCAAATTATAAATTCCATTAAATACTTCATTTTCTCAATTATTATTTTCATTTTAATACAAACATTGCAATACAAAATTTATTTTATCATAAAATCGGCAAGAATTAAATCAACAATGAAAATCAGATTATAATAATAAAACTATAAATTTTTCTAGTAAATGAAATGCTATCTAAAATACGTTCTGTCGTTTTGAAAATCAAATGCTTCAACACAAATTGCATAAATTTGGCAATAATTTCATATAAAATATTAAAAACTATGTCAGAAAATATCCGAAGATGGTAAAAACCATTCAAAGAAGTATTTTTACCATGAAAAGGGAATATCATAGCAAACTTGAAAGGTATTCTTCAGTTGATATATATTTTTCAAGTATGTTCACTATGACCGTGTTCCTAGGTAGATAAAGTCTCAGATTCGATGACAAACACTGTTGAACAACAAAACCTTTGGTTAAACAATACTCTTGTAAAATCACTAGAGTTGAGTTTATAGGCTGGAGGTATATAAATAGACCAATTTTCTATGAAAAGTCTTTCCTAATAGCAATGCGTAGTAAATATTCGAGTGCCATACAACAACTTTCAACGATTAGGGTATTTGATAACTGCATGAACCATATATTTCTCAGGCTTACTGTGACTTAGTGGTAATACATGGACTCTTTAGAAAAGGATGTCCCAAATTTGATCGTAGTCACTGTTGAACAACAAGAGATAGTTCTTGAGACTAGAACTATAAATGGATGTACAAGAGAGACAAAAAAGTTTATTGAAAGAGCAATAAGCTTCCTACACTTACATCGGTTAAATAAATACTAGGATATTTTCCAGATTTTCTTGCTACACACGAGTGTGAAACTTGTTTTAGAAGACATTAAACCGTGATTACTCAGGGATCTATGAACAGATTTTACTTGTTAGGCTAACCTCCTCAGCAAATATATTTTTAACAATAAATTTGCTCTTCTAAAAGTCATAATATTCTGAATATAAAAATGTAACATTGCAACACTTTTATAAAACTGAATTTGCATAAAATTACCGCAAATATGAAATAAAATCACACCAATGCGAACAATTCATGTAAATGAAGCATAACTGCAGTATCATTCATCATGCAAAATTCAGAGTTTCGTGAATTTTTGACAGATATTCTTGCTTATCTAGCAACCCAGTTCTTCAGAGACGGGAAATAAAGAATTATGTTGAAAAGTCTATTTTGGCAGCCTAGTATTTACATCACTGCGAAGAAATTTTTAACATTTTGTAGCGTTTTTGTATTTTAATTAATATTTTTATGTTTTACTTTTTTAATATTTCTAAAATATATATTTACGTTTTTATTTATCAGACTTAAGTTTATTACATTTTATAAGCTTTTGTCTGGAATTTATTTCACAATTACGACATCTTCGGGGTATTACGTCACAATTATGTTACCTAGGTAACATTTCTTCACAGCTAAAAAATTTCAGAGGGTTTATAGGCATCTATACCTAAAATGAAAAATTAATCACTTCATTTCACTTCTCTTAACATTACAGAATTGAGGAATAACGGAGAAATCACAGAGTAATAGATAAAACATATTACTAACTAAATTGTATAAAGTGTGACAGTATGTATATGGAGCTTACTTTGTCAAAGAGTTATTTTATGAATCATTAGTTTCATATAAATTAATATTTTTGAAGTAGTAAAATATTTCCGTGACATTGGAAAGTGACTCATAACACTTTTTATAAGCTTTAGCACAATTTAAAAAATTTAAATAAATGTGTTGAATTTAACTTATTTAAAAATTAGAATTATTAAGAAATTAACAAAATAAATGGTCAAATTGGAATGGCATATTTGAGTCTAATGACTTTTGTTTGTGTTCTAGTATACTGACATAAATTACATGAGTTAAATGTAGTTTTGCGAAATATTAACAGTAAGTACCATTATATAAATCAGAATTTGAGCAATCATATTAATATGGATAGTTTACACACGCATATTCAACTTCCTTTACAGTATTGTATCATTTTAATAAAAAAATTTTAAATAATTTTTGACTGAAAAAATAAAAAAGTAAATTATTGCCATGTTAAATTTGCAACATAATAGCGTGAAATTTGATATAATAGAAAGATATTGTTTAGACTAAAAATAGAAATAAATTCTTGGGAACTATATAAACGACTGTTTGAAATTAAAATATAAATACATATATATATGTTTAGAATTCTCTTTAAATTTAATAAATCGTAAATAAAAACTCAAATGTAATCATGAAGAAAAAAATCTGAATCTAATTGAAGACAAAAAAATGCCAGCTAAATAATCTATCTACTTACTATTCGAGTACTTTAACTCAAAGAGTGCCAAATAAAGAGTTGGTAGTTGGCAGCGTTTAGAGATTTTCTATCGACAGAAATAGGTGACATAAAATCGTTATAAAAAGAAAGTTTAAAAACTTGATTTTAATACACAATGTATAGTGATGAAATGAATGCTAGATTTAACATGTAAGTGATTAGATGTATTAAGAGACGCGTCCTATATCTCTCCTCTTCTAATAATAGCTCACTTAAATTATTGCATAATTTAGTTTCCTTAATTTAGATATGAGAGCGTTTCAAACTGACGCTAATTTTGCGGGTTGATTATGATTAATTTCAACATTATGACTTTTTGTAATCAAATAAAACACAGTACTAGATTCATAAATATTTTTATTCAAAGCTGATGAAGAAAATACATAGACATAAATAAGAAAAAAAGAAACACCTTTTCCTTCATGTTTATAGTGTTCTAAATACTTTTGGCTTTTTGAAAAAAACAATTTTTCCTCTTAGTTGCCAAAATTTATTTTTTATTTTATAATATTTTATTGCCAATAATGCAATAAGAATAAAACAATAAAAAATATAACAAAGCTTATTTACATATTTTATTATATAGTCATTATTATAAGAAATATTTTCCCCACTGATTTATAAACTTAGAAAGAAAATTTTTAAATAAACTAATTAATATGCAATATTTAAAAATTATTATTAAAAAATTTAACTCCTGGCTTAAATTCAAATGATAATTTTTTATACTTTTGATATCAACCATATTCAATATCATATTATTTATCAAAATTAAAGTTCAGAATATAGGATCTAGAATAAAGCATTCCAGAATATGTAACAAAAAGAATATAAAATATATAAAGAAAGATTTTTCAAGATTACTGATTGACAAATTCGGTGTATCAAAAACAAATATAAATATTGGTTGCTTAATTTTAACTCTGACAAAAATTTTTCTTTGTCGATATTGAAACATGACTAATAAAATGACTAGCCTAAAATGTAACTAAATTATTTTGTGAATAATAACTATAATCCATCAGTATAAAACTACTACTCAAAAAGTACAACAATATTTCGTAAAATATAACAATAATCAAGCCATCAATACGAAATCTGAAGAATTATCAAATACTATCTCAATTCTCAGAAATCTGTATGTAGGCGTTAACACCACCAATCAACATTTCAAAAAACTTTAAAACTATCAACAAATGCACTATTAATATAAATTGAGAATGCCATTGTCATACAAGCACATAAATAATTCAAGTCTACAAGGTCGTCGTAAATACATGTTCTTGTCAAACAATCTCTTTATCTGGATACATAATTTTAACACTTTTGGATCCTGATAATACGGTTGAAAATATTTTCAATATTTTCCCAATTCGAAAATCACAGCAAAATATTTTTTAAGATTTGTATCGGCAGAAGTGTGCTACACACTATAAATATATTTTTTAAACATTACATTACTTTTCATTAAAATATACAAATTAAGTAAACAATTTATAACACATACTTGCTAAAATCAACGTGAAAATGTAGTTTCCTCCTGATTTTTAAATTTTGATTTTATATACATAATCTTAAATTGAATTCAAAATATCAATGTATTCAAATTTGTGTTACGCCATACATTTTACCTTTCAATAATATACATTACGTATTCATTTAAATGAATATTTTTAGCAATAAATTCAAAAACTATCCGTAAAAATACAACAATTTTATTTTATTCTTCTGCTACTTTAAATGTTCTTTTAGAAAAAACCTTTATATAAAATGTAGTATTTGAGGTATTTCAACTAATAAGAGGGAGAATCTATCCTCTTGGATAGATTACTTGTTCAAACCCGAGAATCTTTCATTTACTTTTCTTGATTATTTTTGAGATTTCTTATTTTATTTAATACACACACCTCTAAATTTTTTAAAACAATGAGATTTAAGTCAGTATATTTGTGTTCACATAGTAAATGGGGTAAATGGTACTTTTTTTAAAAAAAATGTGTGCTTACTAAATTTTCATATCTATGTTATATCAAGTTCTTTCATAAATGATCTTTCATGTCTGTTCTTTCATGTATCTATCATTGATAATTCCGTTACCCTTATGAAAATCATTAGTTATTATTGTTTTATTTGTAAAAAAAGATTTTCACAAGCATTAAGAATATATTTTCAATGTTGAAAATGAATATTATAATTTTCATGAGCATAGTTACAGGTATTTCTAGATTGTGTCAAAGTGTTTTATTTAAAATATTAAAACAACTAAAATCAAACGATTCTTGTGTGTCTATAAACTTGAACTTTTGTAAACCAAAATTATTTCCTTACATTCATAATTTTTGTTTGATGTTCTTAAAGTTTTTGAGAATGTAAAATAACTTATTTTTTCATCACATTAAATATATCTTATCTTCAAAAATTCTCATTTTTTATTACCACAAAATATATAAAAATCATAAAATCTCTGAATTCTGATTACAAATTAATTCGAAATTTTGGTACCATTACAAATGAACAAAGATAATCATCGATAATTGTGATGTTACTCTTCAATATCCACTAGCATAATACCTGTACTAGTTTATCACAATAAAAACATGTAGTTTAAAAGCTTTTGGTACATTTTTTATTGGGACTCGATTTTTAAATCGCCAAATACTCATTATTTGGCGGAAAATTCGAACCATAAAAATAATTGTCAAATTACTTGTGATTTTCATTGCCATGAAATAATTCAAGTGAAATCACTTTGCAAAGTGTTTTTTGGTAAAGAAAATGGTGATTTCAGCAAAAAAATTTTCTACGAATTTTCCTAATTGAAAAGCATGTTTCTAAATTTTGATAATTTTGCGCAAACGACACTTGATAAAAAAATTATAAAAAATACGAATTTATTTATGTGATTTCACCAACAAGTTCCATGGGGGAAGTTTTCACTCTTTAGTCTGCTTGTGGAATTCTCTAATGAAATTATTCAAAGAATTGATATTTATCTTTTTTAAAATTATATTATATGAAATATTTATACATTATTAATTTCATAAATGATTACATTCAAACATTATCAAAATAAACTTTAGGGGATTCTTCAAATTTAAGAAACAATATGCTGCAATAAAGGCAAAAAATTAATTTTACAATTTTAGTAAGTAGATGGTCATAGTTACGTAAGCATTAAATTAGTAGAAAACGAATAAATAACAAAAAGCTCAGAGAAATAGAAAATACGAAAAAAATTATTCATGTAGTAATCATTGTTTTTAAATTTAGTAATGTATGTAAATGAGATAAATATTGGTTCTTTAAATTATACATATCAAATTTTCTTATGTAATTTTAATTTTCAATTTTTTTTATTCTTTTTATCATATTTATTCCTTGTGATATATTCTTCATATTTTTGTTAATGTTTTTAAAGCTTCAGTGTTGTTCTTTAATTTAGTGATTGCTTAGTTTTTCTATAAAAGCTTGTCTCTTAAGCCCTCAGCAGATTAAAATACATAAATGTATAATCAATTCTACTAGAAAGTACTTTTTCTTTCTAAAGATTATAAAATATTTCGAAAGAATCCAGTTCCTTAGCATTAACCTCAAACCCCCATTGCGAGTAATAAAAATATTTTAATACTTTTTAAGTATTTATTACAAAAAAAAGGGAAAAAATTAAATCTAAAAATATTGAATCAAATAAAAGAATTAAAAAATAGCTTCAAATGAAAGTAGGTATTATATCGTGAATTCTTTGTTGATAAATAATCGTCAATCTGTTATTAAAATAAAATTTCCTTGAATCCTTTTCATTCACTCTCAAGAATACACCATTTATATTTCAGTAGGTTGATATCATTAATAGTACATAATCGATGACATGCTAGTACCGGCATATTTCGCATGTGCAGTGAAAGATTTATTACATTAAAATAAAATTACATGAGTAAATTATAATTACAATTTCGTATATTGTTATATGCTATTAAATGATAAATATTCTTCATTACTTGATAATTAATAATAAATATGTCCTATTATTAACTAATAATAATTAATAATAATTTAATAACAATTCAATTATTGTGAACAAAACAAAAAATTTAACTACTATTTTTTGTATAAAATAAAAAAGTACTCATATTGGTAAAAAGTTGATAATCGGAATTATCATCAGAATTTCTGAATACAGGAAATATTAATATAAAACATTTAAAATCAAATAATTTCTATACAATGCACAGATACATCAAAATCGCAATTACTCACATATAAAATCCGCTTGTCATTTGAAAAAAATTCGTAGTTTGAATAATGCTATACAGTCTTCAACCACGTTTATTTTAAATATTATGACGAAGATTTTATCTGTATACGATTACATTTCAATGGGGTTTATCATGTGATATTTTCCTCTTTACGGATTCGCTGCTAACAGATAAACAGAGAAAATGAACATTGTAACTTAATAAGAATAATTTTTAAATGTTACAGCTGCTGCTTGAAAGGAATAAGTTTCGATCTCTTGCTTTTCTTTTTTATCTTTATGAATAAATAATGTCCGTATAAATGGCTGAAGTGAACTGGATGTCGATAAAATGTTTGGCTTAGTAATAACAAAGATCCAGTAAAATAGTTTTGAAAATTCCTTTTGCAACAAAAATTATTTATAATTACATCCATCATCAACGGGCTTTGCTACCCCTCTAAAGAAAAACATAGTATATTTTTAGTAAATATTGTTAATTTATTCTATAAATTTGTAAATTTATCTTTTTGAACATATTGCTATTTTATATTTAATAGATTCGAAAAATATATTAATAACAAATAAATATTTACGGTGCACTAAAATGAAACACGAAAAGTAATTTTCAATTAGGAAATAATTATTTAAAATTTATTAATTAAGAATTACTCGTTCATAACAGCAGAATTTTCTAGAAAATATAGTAAGTTGTCCCAAAATCTCATTCAGTTGATCCGTCAATAAAAAAAAGTTACTTATTTATGAAAAAAATGTTACTTTTTATGTAGCTTTAGATAGTTTTTATTGTATAAACAATTAATTATATAAGAATATTTCTCTCTCTTTCTCTCTCTTATATGTATATATATAATTTAAATTTGTCAAATAAAATTATTGATAATAATCAATCATAATTAATATAAACCAAAATAATAAATGTTCTTTCATTCATTTAATTATTATTAATTTTATTGAACTTGTAATTTTTAATTTTACATAATAATTATAAGTATATTTCCTTATTTAAATTATTTTTTAGAAAAAACCCAAAAAAATACAATTAGAAAAGAAATAAAATAAACAAAATGAAGATAGGATATATTTCAGCAAAATTTGTGTTTACTAAAAATTCTGAATAAAAATAAATATGTGAATAATACTGTCTTAAAGTTTACATTGATTTGCTAAATAATATAGATATTTGCTTTATCTGTATGGATTTGAATTTTTTATGAAAGAAAAGTCAAACTAATCAAAAATTCAATTTAAATGCTGATAAAAAGAAATTGTATGCTATGTTTCTTTAATGTGACATAACCCATTTTTTAATGACAATCATGTCCTGTTTAATACAATGAGTGTTTAAGGTGTAAATTAATGGACTTCCGATGACGAATAAACAAGTGATGCCATCAACACAATTCAACAAACTGGCAGTTTTATCAATCAATAATCATGACAGAATAAACTTTCTTTTTACGTTGATAGAACGAATTACATAATTTATTAATTAATTTTTTCAACATTTTTTGAATTATATAACGATTGTTTTCAAATTCTCTCTTTTAATTTATAAAAGGAAATCTGCAAATCAAAGTACTGAGAACAAAAATATTTCACAGCTTGTCATTTTGAATGGTTTGAATTGAATGAATATATGAGAATCCAGGACAAAGTGAAAAAGACTCATTATTTATGACTTTTTGATGAAGAAATCAATCATGAATATTATAAAATGACAAGAAAAAATAATACCTATCTCCTTTATTTTCAGATTTGTGTTACGCTGTCATTCAAAAGTTTTATTAGTGAAGATCACAAATCACAGTGGAGAATAGAAGTGGTGAAAGGACGTCTAAACTACAAGACATAAACCGACCGAGAAGGAAATGTAAAAAGAAGGTCTTGCTAAAACTGACATCATCAAATTTTAAATTTTATCTTTTTTTATGTTAAAAAGGCAAAAATAACATAAAATTTTTTTGCAAAAATTATTTATTTATGCCATTGACATCTGTTTTTCAAAGGAACAATGAACTATAACGTCAACATTTCTCCCTAGTATTAAGATATCTAGGACATCAAAATTCTGTAAAATATTTATCAAGTTAATAATCAGTTTTTTAAAGTCGTGAATGCTCTCCTTCTTCTACAAAAAATATACTTGTCAACTATTTTAAAGTTGATATATTATAGTCTATAAAATACTTTAAAATAATGTTTTTTGCATATTTCATAACATAATAACAAATCATTAGTTTTAAATTTTCAAAGTTATACTTTTTTAATATAAGTACAGATTTTCCTATGCAGAATAAATAAGTATCAGATGTCATCGCATCGATTGTTTTAAAAAATATGGCTAGTTTTTAACTTGAAAAATATGAGAATTAATTAATTGACTAAGTCTAAAAAGAAATCTAATATCAGTATTCATATGGACTAATCTCTAATTTTTTTTTAACATTTGCATTGTTTATTTATTAAGTTACTAAATGATGAAAATTCTTAAGTATTTTTAGAAACAATAGATGAATAATTTTTTCATTTGAATTTCCAAAATAATTGAAATAATAGGAAGGGTTTCAGAAATTGTATCAAAAGAATTAGCAGATTGATTAATTTAACAATTCTGAAATTTATGACTTCTTTTAAACAGAAAGAAAAGTTTATTCTTAAATTTAAAAAATGATCAAATGAATAATCTAAATCTTAAAATATTTATCAGTATGTTAATGAGTTTTATGGCTCTTTGAAACTTTTTAGCCCAATTTATTTCTTAAGTCTTAGTAGATAGTTAAGAAAGAAATTTATTGAAAAATGGTTTTAATTGTTTAAGTATTGATGAAAACTTCATGATAAAAAGTATTCATAAAGAAATTTATATTTTATCCTAAATAATACTAAATTGTTAATGGCATTGTATACAAAAAGTCTTTGTCATTATAAAATGCAATTTTTATAAATAAAATTATTCTTTCTTCTAAACTGAATATTCCTAGAACTGGATGATATAACTTTACACTACAATTTATTTTTTGCATTCATTTAGTTATGATTACTATACGATATCATTAAATAATTGCAAAGATGTTTTGCTTTGTGTTGCTCTTCAAAGTCATAAATAGTTAAAGGATCTTGATGATGATGAATTAGTAAAACCAATACATGAGCAACCGGAGAATCAATAAGAAAAAAAAGTAATAACTCCGCTAAAGTTGATAAAAGAATTCCATTTGACAAAATATATTTAAAATTCCTAAATATATTATTTCCAGATCTCCAAATTCTTCTCTACAGAAGTTTTTGACAATCGTGTTGCAGTGAATCAAAAGTTTACTCTATCTCAAACTGTTCACGAAAGGGACCTCTTTATCATCAAAGTAGCATTTAATCAGCATTGGCATGAAATAATTCTATTAATAATATCTTTATTATATAAAAGTTTATTACTTTGCAAATAGAATAAATCTTAATTTTTGAGGTTTTGGTGACGTTCTAACTTTTATCTTTAGATGTCGCAACTTTAAGACTGATTAAAATAGTCTGCTATGTACTATGTAAGCCAAAAGCATTATCTTTTAACACCAAATTTTATGAATGGAATCTTTTTTCATTTTTAGTGCAGATAATTTTCTCGATGTGGATTCATTCAAAAATTTCCAGTTTATGAGTTCAAACAACAGTATTTTTGTTAGTTTATTAGATTGTGGAAGTAATCTGAAGTGACAATGATGCTTATAATGTTAGATTGTGTCATGTAAAATGTTGAGATAGAACAAAAGCTTACAATTTGTTTAATCTTTACAATATGTAATTGATTTAGTTGGGAAAATAAAGAAAAATGATGCGATAAAAATGATTACAAACATAATTACATTTAAATCAACTTTCCAAACATAAGTAAATGTGGAAAATTTTAATTAATGTTATGCGAATTTTTATTTTTAAGATAAAATCATTAATATTGAAAGTTTTATAACCCAGAATAAACAATCATATATGTCTAAAAAAATTCCTTGAAAGATTCTTTTCTTGATTTTAGTTACTGGTTAAGCAGCTTTTTAGTATTTTATTATCATTTTATTTAGTTGTATATAGATTATAATCACACCGATAAAAAGACAATGGTTATAAATATATATTTAATAATAGAATAAACTATGATCTTAACAATGATAATTTTTTAATTATTAATTCAGTTCCAAAAAGGAAATATGATGCTATATTGTATGAAAAACATCTGATATCGATGTGCAATTTATTAAGCTTGTTGTGGTTTCATTTTAATATTTTTTTATCTCTTTTGATATTTTTAATACATTTTTTCTTTCACATATTTAATGTTGGACCACGCGAAATCATGAAATAAGTCGCAACGAAACTCCCTATTTTCATTGAATTCCTATATAAATTTTGTGAAAATAGAAAGCTCAGAAATTAGGATTAGAAAGTTAGCTAAGAAGTTAGATTTACATAATAATCTCCTTTCTATATACGTTCGTAAATAAAAAACTTGTATTTTTTGCTGATGGCTTTTTACACTTTCTGTTCTTAACAATAA
Source organism: Latrodectus geometricus (assembly GCA_026290005.1). NCBI lineage: Eukaryota > Metazoa > Arthropoda > Arachnida > Araneae > Theridiidae > Latrodectus > Latrodectus geometricus. Next base: position 31,360 of record JAPDSC010161518.1, on the reverse strand, counting down.
TATGAGGAAAATAGTTGTGTATTAAACTTATGATGCTTTGTATCTTTCTAATTGAGTTTTTAAACTCTGTATAGTAAATAGTTTTTTGTGTCGATCTGGATTGATTCTCTAAAATTGACGCCACAGAGAACTACGATTAATCTCACCGATTAGCGAATTCATAACACGTAGACACTATTTTTATGACTTTCAAAGTTCGAAAGTTGAAAGGAAGCACTTTCAAAATGCATAGTGAAAGAACTTACAAATTTTAAATAAATTATAAAATCGTGTTTTAAAAATTTAACTCAAATTATAATTGCTATTGTTAAACATAGTGATTAACTTAGCTGCTGAAAGTCACAGTAACATATTTCTAGAATCACAGCATAGTCTGCTTAGAAGACCTTTTTCTAGATTATGGGTCATATTCACTTGTCACAATGGAAGAAACTGCAAATACTTTTAAGAGGGATATCATTAAATGTATACATCCAAGAAGTAGACATACTCAATAACTTTTCATCGGAAATGGATTGTAAGGTTGTACTACTCATTAACTTTCAAGAGAATTCATTCCTTTATAAAAGTCCTCATTCGCCTATCATAAAAGAGAAACTCCGAAAATCCCTCAAGCACGCTCTTCAAGAGATTGCATTGAGAAATCGAAACTGCACAATACAATACTAGATTAAAGTTCAGGATCATCCACTATGAAGACCCCAGAGTGAGTTTAAATTTAAATGTGTTTATAACTGCATAATATATTATTAAAAAATTTAAAACTGGATAAGATATTATTTTAGACGCTTTTATTAATAATACATTATGCATGCAAGCAAATGTTATGTTAAGAAATTAACAAATTGCACGTGTACTTTTAAGTAATACGAGTCAAAAGTCCTGTATTTTTGAGTTGTTAATATAATAGAAAGTGAACATGTTGATAATTAAAATATCAACATTGATATATCAATTATCAATACATCCTCACTTTCTATATTATATTATATATCAAAAAATAAAAAAAATATCTTGAAATACTTTCGCATTTTTATATCGAAAAAGTTATTGATCAATTACATATTTTTCTGAAATAATGTTTTTCATTAGTATCACTTTAAACATATGTATGGTATTATCATAATAATACAACTATATCAAAATTGTGTGTGAATGACTTGAAGATTTGATCTTTTCTTAGGAAAAAAACTGAAGGAAAAGAATTCTTAACTCTTTATAATGCAACATATTTCAGGCATACGTACTTGACTTAGATATTTATCACTTCTTATTTTAATACCAGCCCTTTTCATTTAAAAAATAATCCCTTTTTACCAATGTGTTTGTATATTTAACTTTGGTCTTTACGATAGCTGAAAATGAAATTTGTGAAAGAAATATTTAAAAACTGACGATTATCTTCAGGCTATTGGCATAAAGTTATTTTACTTATTAGACAAAAAGAGCTGTTATCTATTTCAATGGGAACTTCAAACAGATCGACTTGTTCTTTTTCTCTCTACCTGGCACAGTTTTATGCCACTTTAAATTTAAATCCTATTTTTTTTGTTACGCACGTTTCCAAATCTTAATGTCTTAAAATCCGTAGTTTTGTAAAAATAATAAATTAAAATAAACGTTAAATAAAATACAAACAATTGCTTTTATCAATTTTGCAATTTATAATTCCATGAAATATACTTATTATTAAAAGTACAAGCAGACTAATAAGTGCTTATCAAAGAAACACAAGGTAAACATTTAGTAACCTTATTCTTCTTCCTTTGTCGCTTTCTTCTCTTAATTTGTTTTAAAGAAAATATAATTAAATTCAGCTGATAGAATATTGTGATCTATTTAAAATTGAAATCATTTTTAGAGAACTTTTCTTTTTTCAACGAGCCAGATCCATGTGAATTCGCAGCTTCTAGTGACAAACAGTTTAAATAGCTTTCAGAGAAAATCGTGATTTGGGAAACAAATGCATTATTATTTTAATATTTAAATTTTTAAAAATTATCAATGATATTTCTATTAACATTAATAGAGATTTTTTTATTATATATTCTTAATATGTATAGTTCAAAGAAATGCAACACTTATTCCACAACGTAATTAACTTTTACCAGAAAAGAATGTTTAAAACTTTAGGTATATTTTTTGGAATTTGAGCTAGAATCATTTTTATCATTCGTTGATCCTATATAAGTTATACTATATTAATAATATATAGTTACGGTTACATACAACCTCCCAATAATTGTATAATTAACTTGTTAACAATCAGCTGTTCAATCATTTTTACTATATGACTGAAAACATCTTAGAAATAGTCATTAAAAATATATTTTACAGATAAAAGAATAAAATTCATTAATGCACTTTTCTTAGTAATACTATTTTCTTTTAGGAAACAACTTATTAAAAAATTTATTTGTTTCTTATGTAACAGAACTTATCAGAAAAATAAGAAAAGTAAGAGTCCTGTCAATACTTAATAGTGCTAATACGTTTGAGAGTTTTGAACATCTATCTGAAACACGTTGATAGCTTTATCATCTAATCATCACTCACTCGAGTAATTTTTTTTTCATTAAGGGAAGCAAACAAGTAATATATTCTATATTTACTTTTTAAAAAATATTTCTTGAAATGAATCTTACAAATCACAAATCTTTGAGAGAAGGAGGAAAACATGGTTTGATATTTCATAATTTTGAACTAAATTACTGTTATAGAATCCAATTCAAGATGACAGGCAACCTCAATACCAATGAATGAAGGAATCGATCAAGTGTCGTTAAATCAAAGAAGAAAAATCTAGATTCTTAATATTCACTTTGTGCAACCGTTAGGAGGATTTACATGTGAATGTATATTAAAAATATAAAAAGGTAAAAAATCACGAAATGCAATAAATCATTTCTCTATTCATTTCAGCATCAATCTGATAAATATCTGAAGTATTCTTCGTGATTTCGCAAATGTTCTTTTCCTATACAAAAATTCTTTTCCTTTCTATTAATTATATTTAAATTAACAAAAAAGCAACGTAAATCAATAAAAAAAAAGCATTTTTAAAATTTTATAAATTTAAAGGCATTTTAATGTGTTTCGTGCAGTAAATATAAAATGAAAACTGATTTCTAAACTAGTAAAATCATTGTTTAATTAGTCAAGATTTTAATTAGTAGTAGAATTTAAACGTTAATGAGTTATTGAGTATGTAATCAAAGCTTTCTCTTAAATTGTTTTTCTTATTTAAAAAAACAATATGTTTTTATTTTCGCTGTTCCTTATCAAATGTATTTAAAAACTAAACTCAAAAATAGATGAGAGAATGTAAATATCGATGACTTGCATATGATTATTACCAAATAATTGACAATATACCACAAAATGGTTATTGATGAGAATTTTTATACTTAGTAATGCGTATCATTCCCAATCTTTCACACTAATAAAAGTGCATCCAGAAACACAACACCCAATTTCTATTACTAAATAAAAGTTGAGACTGAACTTAGGACCTTCAATTTTAAAAAGTATAAAATTACCACCTAACGATGCAGTTTCTCCCACCACATTAATTAAGTTTATATTAATATTAATCTTGTATGACTCTTTTAAAATGCGATTTTCTTTGATTTTACATGTGGCCATCTAAAACACATTACTTATTCGACAGAAAATATATTTGAAGGGATTTATTATTTACTAAATTGTTTTTTCATTACTCTATTCGAATAATATTTTCTTTGATAAATATTATAAATTTTAAAATGACAAAAATCGAGCGAAGTACCTAAGTTTAGTCTTGAATTCTTTTGTGTCGATTCAATGTTTTAAAACTGACCTTTAGTAACCTTGAATGAGTTTAAGAAACCTTCTCTCTAAAGTAGTGTTGCGTAATTAAACGAGTGTAACTTCTTTATTATTATATATCTCGAAAGAATAAAATAGAGGTTCGAAATAAAATGGAAATTCTAATAGTATACCTTCAAGGTTAATTTTTTTTATACAATGCACAATTCCGAAGAAAATAAAGTGGTCTATTTCATATATTCCATAAAATCGAAATTGCTTTAAGAAATTTTCGTAATATAAGTTTGATGACTAAACATCAACTCTATATAATAACGAGAAATTTATTTTACACGAAAGCCATTATTATGATATAATAGTCTTTTCTTATTTTAAAATAACTGTATTTTATGGCGAAAACTATTTCATTGGAAAGCATATGCTTGCCTTGTTATTTAACATGATTTTTACTTTCCAAATAAAATATTTTACAAGTAATTGTAAATCGTTTGAAAATATTTCGCTTTTTAGCAAACCCTTTAAGATATTCAGCGAAAAATGCTTGTAATATATAATCGGATTTTTAAAATAAAAAAAGACCTTAAGTTTTGTAGATAAATACTTCTATATTGTTTCTAACATATTTATTTACATTTAAAATATATTTTGTTGTATAATTTCCTTTTCTCGTTTTTTCTAATACAGTTAATGTAAAGAAGAATTTTATAATTTCTTAAAAATAGAAATATTAACGATTAAAAAATTATTATTTTATATCATATAGAACAATAATTATTATTACAATTACTTTTTTAGCTCAAGATTCACCAAAAAATGACAGAAAATATATTTAGAGTTTTACGAAATGGTGCTATAAATCTATTTACTTTTTGAATTACGAAAATTTACAATGGCTTGATGTAAACGGTGTTAGAAATTTTTGCAGTAATTGGTGTGAATTATTTAAAAATTAAGTATGAAGTTAATACAGAAACTACTTACTAAATATTCATAATAAAACAATAAGTAGCAATTAACCTTACAATCTATGGTTTCATACTTTGAAAAAATTAGGAGATCATTTTACAAATTTTATTCTCTAAACTTTTATCTAAATTTTCTCTACAAATTTTATTATTCTCTCTGTTAAATCTTGTATTTAAAATTTATATAATCAAATTAATCAACATTTTTGTTGATGTTACTTATCAAGTAATGTGGTATTTCCTACTATTTGTTTTAAAATTAAAATTGACATTATTATATTAACTTATGTTTTATGTTATATAATCTCTTGCTCAAAACTAAATTATTTAAATTTTGAAAACGAAAGTTTAAATAAAAAATTATTTTTCTATTTTTACGGGTTATTTAAAAACGTAGCATTCTGGTAAGCCCCCTATGTATTAACTTAAATTATTTCTAAAATGTTTTCAAATTAATATCCAATTATTCCAAAAATTAATATTTTTCAATTCATTTGGAAATTTCTCTTTTTTGACGTTAATAATTGTTAAGTGTTGAATAATTGTATAGTGTACAAAGAAGAAATAAAAACCTCAACAAGTTCTTGTAGTGCAACGTCTTAGTATAAAATGCTTTTTACGAGATTAGGCTATAAAGCCTGTAAAGTTTCGGTTTAAATATAATATAAATTTCATAAAAGATATTTGTTTTCCTTAAAAAAATGAGTAAATTTTTTAAATACTTCTTTTAATATTCATTAGAATATCTTTAGATTTGAGTAATTACTTTCTACAAAAAAAGTAAAATGCTTTCATTGCTACTTTGATAATCTTGATTTGAGGAAAACTGTTTGAGCAGAAAAGGTGTTTTAATAAATTTTGAACTTTTACTGAGCCGCTGAAATAAAATTAATCTCATTAATAGTAATATATTCCCACTGCTTATTTCTATTTTCATCGGAATACATTAAAAGCATTCTCATGTTTTAAAGATACATAATGCACTTGAAAGTGGCTTAAGAATAATATGCTTAAAATAATAAGTAAGTATTTTTGATACTTCAAATTTATTATATTTGAAGAAATTTGAAAAAAATTTCTATTTATTTTTTAAAATTTTTAAATTTATTTACAAATGTCAGTAATACTAACAAAATAGCTTGACGATTTAAGCAGTACATTTATTTTATTATTTAATAAAATATTTACCATGTTTTTAAAATCCAGACTTGTTATTTAGTGTAAATATAATTCTATATTCTAAGATTATTTTCCCAGCCATTATTTGTAGACATACACTCTTAACAGCAAATATGCTTAAAATGTCAAAACATATTATCTTAAAAATCAATTAGAAAAAAACCTATAAATATGAATTAAAGAAAGATGATTAAAAGGACTTCATTGATTTAAATCATCTTTGCAAACAGAAATAAAATATACTTTAAAGTTAACAGCCATTTAATGTGCTGATAACTCTGGACATCATAGATGATGTTTCAAGGAGATTATAACATAAAAGCTGATTAATATTTAAAAATAATTTGCACTCAATGATAATATTTGAATCCTAAGCACAAGTTCTATCGTTTCAATGATATACCATAATTATTTTATTACTTCGCACTTCAAATTTTTTTTATTTTTATTATATTAAGATATATCTATTTTTGTTGATATTTCTGCTGCATATTTAACCTAAAATATAATTAAGTAAATATAATATAGTTAAAGTAACTTTTCCACTTTGTTAATACCTTATAATTTTATCCCCCGTGTATAAAATTAATATATAATAGATACTCATATATTAAATTTTAGATTTTACATTCCAACTTTATTACTTAAATTATTTAAAATTCAACAAGTATTTGAAGTGAATCAAAACAAAATTAGGCTTACTTCTTAGTCTGATATCCAGATATGTCTCCAAAAGTAGATGAGACGTAAATTCTTATTTGAAAAGTGTACATCAAATGATATGGGAAAATATATTGCCACAATTTACGAAGTAGGATTATATCTAAATGACGGCAATGAAGAAAGAGGATTTATTGTTCAACAAAAAGTTTGAAAGACTCAAAAGCTTAGTTTATGTAATGCAAAAATTCTTTCAATGAAGAATTCATGATAAATTCTGGAATCTTTTGTACAGAAAAATAAACACTACAAAAGTTAGAAAAGTGTCTAAACCAATTATATATTTTATGCAAATGCATATGGAAATTATTTGATCAATTAACTTTTACAGACATTAAAGTTGATTTTATCTCAAATTGATTCTGAGTTTTTAATACTATGAAAAAAAATATATTACTGAAGATTTCCGGAGCAATTTTTGAAGATGGCCTCTGGGCAGATCGAGCAAATGAAGGGTAGTAGTTATTAAGAATCGTATAGTAGTTATTAAGAATCGGATATTGCTACAACTATGAGAAGAAATCCAATATGGAAATTCATTTAGAATGGATAAGAAAAAAATTGCGTAGAGATATTAGCAATAACTTAGGAACATCAAAAGAAAGATATATGTGCAAATAATAACTAAAAAATAAATTAAAAATGCTCAGTTATCAATTATAAGCAAACGTCAGCCAACTGAAAGGAGAGGTGAAAAATTTTGAAAGGGGTCAAACTTTACAATGGTTGTAACGTCATAATGATAATGACATTATTTAAATAATATTCAGACTCTTCTTTAGGGAGATACTTTGAAAACTGCTTCCTAATAACCTTCAAAGTGAAGTTCTATGTAAGAATAAAACGTCTGGTGAAGATTCAGACTTTTCTTTCTATGATAATAACTCAAAATACCGTTGTTTTAGTTGTGACATTAAAATAACATGAAAAAATAATTTCTAAATGACCATTTCTTCTCCAACTAATACTTGATAAAATTTCATTTTTAAGAGAAGACTTTGTAATGCACAATTATTATGTAAGTAATTATTTCTGTGGTATACTATAATTGAAAAAGAAACTTTTGTAAATAATTTTCATAATTACATCATTATGTAGAGTTCTAGAGATGTGAAATATAACAGAAAATATTAATCAAACAACCATTATTTTTCGAACATGCTCATAAACACTTAGTAGCTGCAAACAAGTTGAGAACTACTATCGTAATCAATTTCTACTCGGCTTAAAATACCAATTTTAAGTTTAGTTTTGCTTCATTAAATAAAATTAAATAAATGTATATTTAATTAGAGTGAATCTATTATGAATTATATTTAAATAGTTTGCTTAGTTAAGAAAAAAATTCTATTCTTATTTCTAAAATATTACAAAAATGGAAAAAACAAAAAATATGGTTATAAATGTTTAAAATAGGTGTTAAAAATATTCATAGTGCATTCCGGAATGAAATATAAATTCAGAATATTTTTCATATGTAAAGTTTTTTAATACATTTATTTTTATATCTTTTATACCATTTTTATATCAATATGTATATCTTACTAATTTCATAAAAATAGTTCTTTATAAAAAATAGCATTAACTCTAATATAAATATTTATTATAAAAATTATAACTTACTTGTAAATTTTGATTAATTTATCGATTTCCTCTCGGTTTCTTTTAAAATCTATTTCACATAATTTTATTTCTTATTGAACATATTTTACATAGTAGCTTTATTCTATTTTTAACTGTTGAATAATTAATTCATAGTCCTTTTTAATCTCAAAATTCATTCCGATTTATTCCTATATCATCAGAATTTACGCAGTCCTAGTCTTATTTTCTTCTTTTTTCTCTTCGAATTCAACCCACTCTATTTGTCCATCAAATTGTTCACTTTCCAAGGGTTGAGGGGCTTCCAAGACACAGTAGCAACCGTACGGGAAGCACCAACACAGCCTATCGTTGCAGCAAGGTAATCCGCTACTGCAGTCCTTATCTAATTTGATACATTCAGAACGTCTAAATAAAAGTAAGAAAAAATAAATAAATGACTGTTTGTAATGGGGGAGATAGATTTCAGCTTTTAATAAAATGAAAAAAATAAAACTGAGTTTCGATTCAGATAAATTTTATCATTTTTTTTACAAATCACTGTTTAAAATTGGGGTAGGATAAAAATCTTTGGTTGCATTTAGTATCGGATGAAAACATCATATCATTTAATAATTTTTTATATGTAAAAAATAATACAAAATATCTCTTAGAAGAATATAAATAATATTACAATTCATATTTAAATAATAAAAATTTCCCTTTTTGGTTCTTAATTTTTCTATTGTTCATAATTATGTAACGGTTTGGAAAATGCATTAAAAATAAAATGATAGTGAGCATTAAAGAGAAGTGAGATTTTAAGAAAATTAGTTTTCAAAAATAATAAAATGTTTTTCAAATATTTTATGAACTACAATAATATAAAACAAAAAAATCAAGCAATAGATTTATTATTTAAAATTATTGATCGGAACAAGTTAATAATTTTTTCAAAGTAGCTTTCATTAAAGTAACATATATAATCTGTTATTATTGTATAATTAAATTTCAAAACAAAAATATAAGGAATTCTACAATAAGAATATTCTCTGACAATTAGAACAACGACATTAGTATTTGTGTTTATGGGAGGGTAAATACCCGTTTTCTATGAAAAATACTCCTGAAAGGTACAGTACGTGTTTGTCTTTAATGTCTTTAAGCTATTATGATGTGGTACAAATAATATTTAAATTATTACAAAACATTTTCAATAAGCAGTGTTGATTGAAAGACTGTAAATTTCAAAATTTAAAAATTTCAAAATAGAGGAAAAATTAAAAATAATTTTTTTCTTAGCATCTAATACATAATAAGTTATCTTACCATACATATTGTCAATGTAAAATAATCTGGAAGAAAAAAAATTTGCAACATATTTTTCTCATTTCTTAAAAATTAAAAAAATGAAAGTTTTAGATATAAATTAGATATTTTCTAGCGCAAAAGCATGGATCTCAAATTCGAAATATAAGTGAGCCACAATTTGTTCGTACTAAGAATATTTGTTAGAAGGAACAAATATTTTCATGCACGCAAACATACAATTTATTTTTTAACTCTGTTATATATAAATGTAAAAACTCTGGTTTCCTTCCTAATTTATTTATTCTCTTCTTTTGTTATTTCTAAAATTTAAACACTTGCCTACAGACTTTGTGGCTCTTTTTAATTTTTTTTAATCTTTATCACTATTACTGCATACGAAATTCATACAAAAAGTATTTAGAAGAATTAATATTTAAAATAATCTATTAAGTTCTCTGTCGAATTCATTTTTCTCAATTCATTAAAAATTTAGATTAGTTAGTTTACTTCCTTGTACATTTGATACATAAGTTGGAACGAGCCATTTTGTTCCCTTATTGAAATATAACCTCTATGCAGAATTCCATTATTTGAATAATTTTCAGCCATTTTCATTCATCACGTAATCCCTTTCAATCCTTCACCATGGAAAAAAATTTTCACAATATAAAATATATAAATTATTTAATTGTTTTTATTTTGAAGTTAATGAATAAATAGAAGTCCATGCATTTTACACAAACTCATCTTTTCCACTTTGAAATGAAAACTGAAACAATTTATGTATTCTAACAATATTTATTTTCTCCGAATGAAGTAAAATTATTATTATACAAAACATTTTTGATATTTTTTAATTTAAATTTATGTTTTTTAGCATCTTCTATGATTATTGAAATAAAATTACGTTGTAATATATTGAAAATACTTAACCAATTACCATCTTTGTGATGCAAAAACTATCAATACTTCTTATCTTAAAGATAAATTATTATTACATTTTGAAAATCTTCGCCCAACCTAATCCCATTTAGTTTTAATATTTGCTTGGTATACATTAATTTATACTTAATTATTTGTTTTATGATGTATCTTTTTCTTCTTTTTCGCAATTAATATTTATACGAAGACAATTCTTAAAAAAAACATAATTACGCTTCTATTATATGTTATCTGATAACTATACAATAATAGTCATTTGCTGTAATACAATGCATAATAATTGCTAGCCAAAGTATTTTTTATTATTAAGATTTAAAGTGAGAATGTAGAAGAGACTATCTTTATAATGCATTAATCTAGATAGATTATATTTCATGTGTAATTATATATAATAATAATAATAATAAATTGTATATATATCATTATTAGCAATAGTAGTATATATGTATGCATGCATGCGAGCGATGCACATGTAGATAAATAAATATATTTGTAGATACATTTATACTAATTATAATTTTAGCACACATTTATAATTTCATCACTTTTACCTTTTTGTGTTTTCTAAAATTTTCCACTCTTTTTCTTCAATATGTTGCACTCTTTGGCCTATAATATAAGTAATAAAATAATTATTACTATCTTCAAGAAGAAAACATTTATTCACTTTGTAATTTATTTAAAAATAATATCCATGAAAATTAAAATTATTTAAATATAGATCTTTGCCCATTTGATATTAGAAATTCCTCTCGGTGAATTATTTTTATTTAATCGATTGAATAAGTTTAAAAAGCATATTTTCAAAATAGTTTATTAAATAACATAGCAATTTAGTTTTTTTCACAATTTGAAAACTTATTTTTTCTATGAAAAAGTCATTTATTAACTGCTTACTATTAACGAAGATTGTATAAAAGTTCAGATTGGTTTTTTTTTGGCACTCAACGGTCATTTTTTGCATGCAAGAGCTAATGAGACCGGGACCTGCGATATGAAAGTTCAAAAGAGCGGGATATAGTAATTGGAAACATAATTTCAATAGTTAATACGTTTAAACACTAACAGAGAGGGGATGTTATTAAGTTCTTTAAAACTAAATTAAATTAATTTTAAAGATTAAAAATGATTTAATATTTCTTTATTTTAATTAAATTAAGAAAAAGATTTTTAAATGAAAGTCGCAATTCTCAATGATATTTGATTGTGTGTAAAAATCTAAAATCTTTCTCTTAAAATATATTTAAATCCAAAAAATGGGTATTAAAAGAACATTTAACTCACACGAGCTTAGGAAAGTTGTTTAATTTTATTTTAATCATCTATAGGTTTTGTGGTTATTTCATGGGTTTATTCTTTTTGAGAATAAACTATATTTCTTTTAATGTACTCATTTTCACATCAATTGAGTCTCACAAGAATATTTGTCTTAAGATTAAAGTTTGTAGCTATTTTTTGTACTAAAGTACATTTTCAAAATACAATAAATGGATAAAAATAATGTTAAATTCCAAAATTTTATATTTATTGATTTAATATACACTTGCCAGAAAACGCCTACGCATAAACCCACAGTAAACATTCTTGAGAGCATAAAAGTACATTTAAGAGTCAACATTAATTTAATTTTTATATGAAGTATTTCTTTAATAATTCCTTAAATATCAGTAACAATTTCAGAAAGATAACGCACATTGTTTCATAATAATAATTATTAAAAATTACACAAAAAGCAGTCAGAAAAAGTTTGCGTACAAATAAGAAAAGTCTTTAAAAAATAACTTCTTTGGACTGTCAATTAAACTTTATTGTCTGGTTGGAAAACCTTTATGCTTAAGAATCTCTTCCTATCGTTTAGGCATAGAGTGAACTAGCTTGGCGTTTTTCGCAGAGGAAATATTATTCCATTCCATCATAATCACTCTTTTCAGCATATCTTTCGATGGTATGTTATGTTGCCGAATTTTGTGTTCCAGCAAGTCTCATAAATGTTCAATGGGATTCAAGTCAGGTGATTGCGGAGAAATATGCAACTGATTTTTGATATTATACAACAGACTGAACTTTAGGTTGTGGGCAGTATGTTTTAAATCATTGTGTCTTGTTGAAACTCAAAGTCCTCGCTAAGGTTCGAATCTTGTACCCTCTGCTTCAAATTTTGCTTTAATATATCTAGATATCCTATATGATCTAAAGTGGAGTCTATTAAAGATTATCGATCTTCTATATTTACTGTCATGCACCTCTAAATCATTAAGTCACCTCCACCATGTTTAATTGTAGACACAAGATTCTGTTTCTCGAAAGCCGTGCCTTATTTTCTCCACACCAGCTTACGGCATTTGTTGTCAAAGATACTAAACTTGCTTTCATCAGATGGTTACTTTTCCTTATTCATTTATTGTTTTTTCCCAAAACTCAGAATGTTTCTTTACATACTCAATGGCAAAATTTAAACGTTTTTGCTTATTGACAGTTGAAATATCTGACTTTCTACGAGCTACACGGCCATGATAGCCAGATTTTTTTCAGTATTTTTCATATTGTATCTTCATGAAAAGAATTTTTAAACCTTTCTCTAATATCAATTACTATTTGAGATGCAGTAATCCTTGGATTTAAACTTATGAATTTCAGGATGTATCTCATTTCTTATAAAGTCAACTTAGATAGACTGTCACTCCAAGGCTTTGAAATGACAGATTTCGAAGGCTTGTAATAATTGATCACTCTTTGGATAGAAGAATGAGCTCTTCTAACTATCTTGCCAATTGCTCGAAGAATTTTACCTTCATTTTTTTTCTTAAGAAGATTTTACTTTCGTCCGGAACAATCTCTTTTCCTATAGAATCCATTTTAAGTTTGCCTGTTTGCAAGTACTAATGTATCAGGACAACCAAGGATAGATTTTTATTTTATTTGTTGTATTACCGCAAGAGATAAAATTAATAAATGTAGACAATATTTCATTTCATACTAGCTCATGGAGGCTAAAAGATGAAGATTAGTTTCCAAATAACTTTGTAAATAGTAACTGTACGCAGACTTTTTCTGATAAATTTTTGTGTAATTTTTAATTATTATTATTATAACTTTGAAAACAATGTGCGTTTTCATCCTGAAATTGTTACTGATATTTAAGAAATGGTTAAAAAAATATTTTATGTAAAAATTAAGTTAATGTTGACATTATAATGTACTTTTATACTCTCTAGAATGTTTACTGTGTGTTTCTATGCAAACTTTTTCTGGCAAGTGTACATGTTGTTACAAAAATTGTAAATGTTATAAATATTCATATGAATGTCTTATATTTCTGCTTAATTACTTATATTAATTTGTTATTATCATTTAATTTTGTAAATTATTGCTTAAATAGTGTTTATTTTTAAAAATAGCGCTTTTTAGATCTGAGAAATAAGTCTGCAAAATCTAAGACTACTTGGCGATATTTAGCATAACTTTTGCGACAAATTATAAGTCAGAACTTTTTCGAAGTTTCGAGTTGACAGGACCAATAGAAAACGAGTTACTATAGGTTTACATTGGAAACTTCAAGGCTTATAGCGAAGAGGTGTAATAGTAGCCACTGAGGGAAATTTGAGTGTAAAGTATTTGGGTACTTTCCATATTATAGCTTCACCGCAGCTAATTTCACCCAAAACTTAGTTTGAATTAGCGCTTAATCTATTATTAGAAAATTTCTTTTACTAATTATGAAAATTATACTTATAATTAGAAAAAGAAATTTTCTAATTATAAGAAAATTTCTTTGAAATTCAATTGGCTTAAGAAGCTGTGGTGCCGCTAATACTAAGTACCAGTATTTGTTGAAAAAGGAAGAAAACTAATCTGTATTTTTTGACTATCACACATTTTCATCTCTACGAAAGAAAAGCATAACAATATCCATTACTTGTGGTATCCAAATTTTCTTTGTATTGTGATTGATCTATAAGAAATGCACATTCTCTTACATTTTACAGCATACCTATGACCTCATTTCCAATATTTTTATTCCACTATAGTCGAAGAAATAAAAATGTTATAAAATCAAGGATTTATAATTGATAGTTTAAAAAAATCAAAGATTTATAATTGTTATATATTTCTCTCGGAACAGCTTATAACTTTTTTTACAATGATAATGTACAAAAACTAATTTACATAAAAGTAATCAAGAATTTCTTTAAGCATTCAGTAATCAAAATATGATAGACATAGCATTAACGTAAATTGAATTATTTTACTAAAATTTACATTTTTTCGGCGCTCTCATTTCTGTTTCCTTATCATAATATTTCATAATATTAAAAGCAGTTATTTGTTTCAAAATCATCACAGTTGAGTATTAGGGAGAAAATTAATGATTTTCTCATCCTCTTTTTCATAAAAAAATATACAGTAATAAGTTCAAAATAAATTTTATTTTAATAGATAAATTTTATAAGACTCTATTCAAAGTATTTTTAACAGTTAATAACATCTAATTCCCTAATTATTTTCAAAATGCAAAAACTGAAATAGATAGAACTGTTCAATTATATTCGTAAAATAGTTCACGTATAATATTTACATTTTAAGATACTAAAATAAAGTTTCATACAATTGTAGGCCTTTGAAAATTAAAGATATAAGCAATGTTTTAAAGAGAAAAGCAACACAAATTTCTTCATTTGAATTCGAAGGAGGATTCTGTCAAATTGAGATCCAAACACTGGATGCACGAAGGAATATGATACATCTTTTTCGTTTAAATCTTGCTTTTAAATATTTCTGTAAATTTTTTTAATTTTACTTTGTGCTCAGTTCTTTTTAAATTTTTATTGAGTCTTATCTCGTTCATGGGAATTGTTTGTCAATCTAATTAAACAGATAAAAAAAACAATCTTTTAAATTAAAAAAATGTAGACAAAAGAATGCTCTTATTATATAAAAATAAATTTTAAAAACACTTTATAAAAAGATTTTAATTACTTACTTAATTAATATTGATAAAATAGTAATAAAAATGTTTGTCATCATTTTTACAAACCTTAAATATATAGAATATACTTACGAAACCAAGGTAATCTGTAATGAAACCCATCTACTAATATGTGCATTAAAGTTATCAGGAGAATAAACCTTTTGGAGAGATAAAAGTTCATTTTCAATTTTCAGTAGTTTATCAAACTTGATTTCTCTTTGATTGTTTGAAAACACAGAAATGTGAGTGGGGAAAATACTGGGAATCTATAAGATTTTAAAACAAATTACAATATAGAATACTTTTGTGAGCAAAAATTGGAAAAAAAATTACATAAAGAACTACTTTTTTTTAATGTATTTAATGTAAAAATAAATTCACTTCTCTGTAATATAGTATGCTTAGTTTAATTTTATCTTTAGAAAATGCAATTTTTATATTCATTAAATTGTGTGTATTAAGTTTTTGCAAGAATATGAAACAGTAAATAGTTAATCAAGGATATATTTTTCTTTCAGGAAATTTTCTTGATTTTACTTACAAGTAGATTCACACTGTTTCAACAAAGAAGTGTTAAAATACATCATATATTCATCAAATTAAGACTAAGAATTTAATTTTAGAGTGATTTAAAATTGTCAAATACTTCATTAAAAAATTTCCCCAAATTTTATAAAAAGGTTTAATAAGTTTTTTTTTTTTTTTTTCCTAAAAAATATTAAAGGAAGTAAAATTTTGACTGCATTACTGTTGATGCAAGATAAATTTTTGATATAAATTTTACTGATATTTACATAAAAATACATCTGCTAATATAGAAATTATATCTTTCTTACAGTACCAGTTAGTTTTATGCATTATTTCCTACTTTTCCCAATTTAAATGAGAGGTTATTTTATTAATCTGTTTATTACTACCTATTTCCTTTTAAAAAATTAAATGCAAATATTTTTAGTGTTATAACATTATTTTTAACATACTTAGCTGAAAATGCCATTTTTTTTACTACTTATGTTTTCTTTTATAACCAACAATTATAACAATAGCAATAATGGTTTCAATACTTATTTTGTCGTGAATACAATAGTCGCCTTTAAATTAAATTTATTAATTACAGACTCTAAATTTTTCTCAATAGCAGACCCATACGTCTCAATAGCAGACCCATACATCCATACGCAGACCCATACGGTGGGATTACTTCATTTTATTATTTGTTAGATTAAATTTTTTCCCGTTAATAGGTTTAAATTTAATATTAATGTATTTTATTAGATAACAATTTTTATAATACGTTAAACCTATCAGATTTTTTCATTTCATTAAAAATTAATGTGGATGGAGCCCAATTTCTTAATGTATTTTATGGAAAAAAAACTATTACAATTTTTCAAACAATTTTTAAAGACTTATATTGTTATCTCTAGCTTTCTTATTCTTTTTTAATTGATTTTTTGAATCGAAAACCCCTGTCAAAAATGAATAAATCATGTTCAAAACATTACAAATCAAATAATTTCTGTTGGATAATTTCATTTCTCATACGAAAGAATTCAGAAGAATAACCATTTATTTTAGTCTTTCATTCTATTGTAATGAAAATTGCAGAAATATAGTAACATTTTTTAAAAAAAAATTCCAATGAAATTCTGAAATGTAGTACATTAAGTTCTAACAATTGCATTGAAAATAATTAAAATAAAATTTTCTTGTAAATTCATTATTTAGAATAAAAGCATTTTTATTATTTTGTTTATAATATTTATTTTATCTTATTATTATTAATAGTTATCATTTATAATTCACAATAATTTTATAAAGATAGATAGCACAGTAAAAATAAATCATATATTTGGGAAAATTAAATCGCATTGTTTGTAAAAATAAAATAAATCATATTGAATAGTAAATAATAAATCAAATCCAATTTAAGGGAACATCATTAAAAATATGAAGAGGTGTATCATTAAAATCAGCCACACAAAAGGACATTTGGAATTTTCAAAATAAATTTTTTGTCTTAATTTAGATTAATAGTTAAGAAAAACCATAATGATAAAGAAAAGAGAGTTAATTACGTAAAAAGTTAAATTAAAATTTCTTGAACTATATATGAAATATTACGAATCTCTTCTTGGATAGAAATATTTTATTTTAAAAACAAGATTCAGAATTTTTTCTAACATTCGCAAAATATATGAGCTTTTAAAAATTTCTATATCTTTGATAACAAAAAATGGTAAAACGTAAAATGAAAAATGTCACTAAAGTTAACTGTAAGCTAATAGTAATGATTATCTTTACGAACACTGCGAATTCAAATGTTCTTCGGCATAGATTTTAACTAATCCTCATTATTAATTATAATTATTAGTTAAAAATATTAAAATGTACAAACATAATTCACTTATTAATAGTTTCTACTACTATATATATATATATATATATATATATATATATATATATTTGTCCAATAAAGAAAAATTCGCCCTAAATTTTTGTTATCAGTATCCGTAGAGAATTTAAAATTTATTTACAATTAAATTATTAAATTCAAAAAACATATTTTCACAAAATTTTAAACATTCAAATATTATTAAAGACAATGAAACTCACATACTTTTATTCTTTCACTACTGGCATCTTCTCTAATTTCTAGTAAAATGTGTGATTATTTTTGTATTCCACAAATAATCTTACAGACTGCATATCCACATGTGTTCTACTGTCTGTCAAACCGAAAACATTCTTTGCTATAAAAATAAAATGAATTTCGCAATTTCTATTCACAAATCAGAATTCCAGTTTCCTTGATTTAAGTCTACAGCGATATGACTTACAAAAGTAAATTTTGAATAGAAACGACTGAGTAAAAGAGCTGTAGAGTTGTATTTAAGTTATCAAAGTTATTCACTGTAATTTTCGAATTACAGAAATGGCATTAACCTTCACTATGAGATACAGTAATAATGCATGTGAATACTTTCTTTCCCTTAATGTATTTAAAATTTAGAACTTTATTGTTATTGCTTTTTCCTAACCTGTTATTATTCAAAATTATCCATTGTTCGGTCAAGCACTTGAGACATATTTCAACGAGAATATATATCATGAAAGACGTTAGTTTACAAATAGCAATGCATATAAAAATAAACATTATCAAAACTAAAAATAGAGCAATATGATACCGATGATTTGATTTTTATTAAATCAAAATGATAGATTTGCCTTTGTCTCAGAAATCAAATTTCACAAAACATGTAATGCAAAACAAAATTTAAAATTAGATGCATAGTATAAATGATTTGTGTTTCTTAGCAAATTATTTTATAGAATAAATATGATAGATTATATGTTAAATGCCCTTTCTATGCTTCTTTTTACAAAAAATTTTTGTATTAAAACCTTTAAAATGCTATAAAAATTGCATTTTTTTTTTGGATAAGTAAATATTTAAAATATTACCCTTTTAGATGCCAGTCTGGGAATATTTTTTCCTTTATTCTTTACATTTACTATCTAGTCTTGAATATCAAAGAGACATAGGTTTTAGTGTTTCTGAATTTCTGAACAAGAATAATCAGCTTCATTCAGAAAGAGAGTAAAAGTATCCTTTCCTACGTTATTTTTCTAAAAGTGCCATTTTCCTTGTAAATTCTAAATATGAGACTTTTAGACAAATTAAAACTTTTAAAGCATAGTGATTGCGAAAATAAAATTTTTCAATCAGATGATTTTTGCTTACGGTGAAAGAAATTATCTAAATATGTGTGAATTATCTCTGTATACTTTACTGGCCATTAAAACTGTTTCACTAACAATGCGATATGCTTCTCCCGTGAAATTTAAACACCTGGAAAAAGTATTGGGATAATCAAATAATTAGCTTTTCAAGCCATTCATGCAAAATAATCAGTGGTAGCGACACCTATAACAATTAGAAAGTATTTGCAATTCTTCACTCAGGTTTCTCGTTCACATATTGCATTTTGACATTGTTGGCTGGTAAAGCATAGTTGTGACGATTCTTGTAAGGAGAAATGCTCAACAGTTTTTCTCTATATTTGGAAATGTTTGTATTGTTATCCCCCGGTATTAAGGTTAATTCACCACAATATATAAACTTGTGTCAGCCAAGTTCCCATAATCGTCTACAGAAATAACATTTACTATGAAATATAGCAATATTCTTGTAAATAGAATTTCCGCTTTTCTTTTAATGTCTAAATAAATTTTGAATTGCATGTATAGGAAAACACTTAATTGTTCGATTTATAGCACTTAAATTTCATGTCAACATGATCACGTGCAATGAAACACCCTTGCTTTCATATAAATTCGAGTATAAAAATGACCATGACCAAACTTGAAGCTGCATGGGCAATTGTACTTGTAGAAGCTATTCGATCTCATTTGATTTAGTATTAGGTATAGAAGTGTTATTATTCATATCAGATATGGCTATTTAGGGTACTATTTCTCCAAATTTTTTGAAAACGTAAGCATTTTTCATTTTTAATATAATTTTCTAGTAAACATCATTTTGTTATTTGCATCTCTTCTTGGTGCAATAATTTCAATGGCCAATAGTAAATTTACCTTTGATTACTATTCTTATATGATGCAGATGACGCTTACTTTTACGAATTTATAAAGATCGGTAAAACAATTCGTAAAAAAGAAAGTTTGTAAAATCAGAAAAAATAATGTATTAGATTATTAAGATCTGATTTTTTAGCAAACAACTTTTTCTAAATACATAAAATGTCATTAAAATGCACTATAAAAAATCCATGCAAAATAAATAAGATTTATACTTAAAAGCAACATTTGCTTTCATTTTACTGTGATTGTACTTCACACAATTTTCTAAAGCTTAATTGTGGTGTCTGGCTTTAAATTTTTCAAATCAACCGTCTAATGCTTTGAAATCTTTTGCGTTTAATTTCATAGCAATTCTATTGGGTTTCTCGTTAATAACATTAGCATCAACATGAATGTTCATTCCTCTCATTTTTCTCACACCCAAACACGCAAAGCTTTTTCCAGGTTGCGTGGATGTTTTGCTTCTCTGCAATATTTTCGAGAGAGAACATTTTCGCTGGTACTGTTTCTTTTTTCAGATCTTTCCGAGATTTTGAAATTGTCAAGAGGCTTTCCTTTGGAATTACATATTTTTTGGCAATTAATAGCTTCCACTTACTTTCAATTTTTTTTTTTTTTTTTTTTTTTTTTTTTTTAAATATATCTCAATTGATAATTACGATCGTTTCTTCAGCTGCGATAAGACCTCAACGGAATCAACTCAAACTTACTCGACCAACGAAAATTCATAAATTGAGTTGTCCAAATGAAAGGAAACCAACTACAGAAAAAGTGAGCGCAAAATTTTTAATTAATTTTTTCTTTTTTTTTTATGTCTTAACGTACCTAAAGGGCAATTTAACCTTATATTCTAATAAGTTTCATTATTATCTTGATAATATTTATCTTTGTTTCTTATTATTATGTGTATTATTTGTTACTAAATATAGCTGTTTTAATAATGTTTAATGTCATAATAAATATTTTCTAATATTCTAAATTTCATTTTTCTTGCTCTTATTACAACATAATATTATTATAAGTAATACCAGTGTTCTAAATGTAGAATTTTAAAAGCACACAAAGCAGGATCTTACCCCTTATTATAAAATCTTTGCATTCAAAATAAATAGCAAGAATAAGTTGCTGATGGATGAGTATTTTTGCTTTTAAATATTAATTTATACGATATTCAGCGCTGAATGACCCAAGCATATATTTTGATAATAATAAATATTTTTCGTTGTAGGTTCGCAGTTTAACTATCCTATCTTAATATAATCACCATACATTTTTAGCAATTGAATGCTGAATTTTTTTTTATATGTATATAACCACTCGGTGTTTATGTAAATCTTATTAAATTTATTATTAACTATTTTTGCAACCATTAAGTTTTCCAAATGGGAAAAAATGCTTTATCTACCATTATTTTTATTGAAATTAACTTTTAATTGAAGCATAATATTGTTTGAAAATTTTTAAGCATTCCTTATTTTTATCCAAGATAAATTAAGGAATTTGTTTCCTCTATTAGCATATAAAATTAGATTTTCTAACAAAAATTAACTTAGTTGGAAATATTTCAAGGAATTTTTCAATTTAATTTACGTATCAAAATATGAGGAATTGAAATTTCTTCTCTGCGTTTTGAGTATCTTATTTTAAATACAAATAAACAAATTACAAGGTAAACAAGAAAACGTTCTTGCCGTTTTTAATGATCCAGAAGAATATGACCTATAGAAAGTGTAGTCTATTGTTAATCACCATTGGTATACAGCACCTTCTGCAGTTGCGCAATACCTGCTGTAAAACTCAGAGGTTTTGGATGATGAGAAATTCTTGAGTGCTTGACGCTAGTCTGCTTCATTGGTAAAGGATTTTCCAGAAGTTCAAGGAATGTAAGGAGATGGTAATCAGTTGGTGCAAGGTCAGGTGAGTACAGAATATGGCAGAAATTCTCTCAACCAAGTTTCTGTATGGTATTTTTGGCCACCCACGCGACATGCGGCCTCGTATTATCGGCTAAGAGCATTACATTCTTGCGGTTAACCAGTGCTGGCTTCTTATGCTGCAATCTCTGTTGCACATGTTCCAGTTGCTGCGAGTACAAGTCCACAGTGACCATTTGGCTTGTTGGTAGTAGCTCCTATTTAACCACTTGACGACTAGTCTAACAGACACAAGGGATAATTTTTCGTGGGTGCATAGGTTGTTTTGCGCTGTACAATATATTATCCTAGGATGAGAACTAATATTTCGAAACCTTGAGAGTGTCACACAGGACCCACTTTTCATCAATGGTCAGTACTCAATTGAATATGGATGCTCTATGGTTTTGAGAAAGTAAGACAAACAGGCTACCACTCGTTGCTGCTTAGAGACTTCCAACAGAGTGAGAGGAATCCTCTTGTTCAGCCTATATATCTTACCTAAGCGGTACAAATGAAGTCTAACCGTCTCAATGGAAGCGTTAAGTTGTTTGGCAAATATATCAAAAATTTGACAACTATCCTCCTTAATCCAAGGTCTGTGGTTGTCCACTGCGAGCTTCATCTCAAAGTAACAAATCTCCCAACTTGGATTTGTGAAGAAAAAATTCTTTGACGTGCCTTTTTCACATCAATATCCTCAAATGCTTGGTATATTCGGCGATATGCTGCAACAGCTGGTAAACCCATTTTGAAGTCATAAAGCAAACAACACCAAGTTAGCTCCTTCGACATGTCCATTTCTCTTCGTAATTGTAAGTTACGATTGACGGTGCGCTTTGAACTTGATTTTATAACGATTAATATTCCTATTCCGACTTACCGGTGTGTCAACTATGTCATACACTAATATGCATACTTATTCTCATTTCATTCAATGAAATCTTCTCTGGAAAAGTAAATGTTTTTGAAAATGATATACAAAAGCTTACAGAGCAAAATATTTTATTTCCTTTCAGAATAACCAATTTAACAAGACATAAAAAATAAGTATAAGGAATAAATCACTTTAATATATAAGATATAAATCCTTAATATAAAAGATCATATCAATTTAATATATAAGATTTAAACATAAGATATAAATCACTTTAAATTGGGAGAGATGTTTCTATTAATAATAGTTTTTAAGGCACTTCTCAACCAATTGTATTATCCTTTAGATCAAAGTTTAGATAGTCTGGTCGTGATTTATTCGGAGACAGGGCCTCCACAGAATATATTGTACAGTAACATCCACCAACATCCTCCATGCAGGTACAAAGTCTACCCCCACAGCAAGGTATTCTACCGTCACAACGATGCCAGTATTTATAACAAGGCGGCCTCCTAATTCAGAAAATAATAGAATAGATTGAAAATTAGAAGCATATTTTTTATCAATACTAATTCATTATATTAAAAATAAAGGAATTACTGTTCTTAAAAATAACAAAATCCATTTGTATAAACAACAGGCAACCAGAAAAGTTTTGTCACTGTGTAACAAAAATTCCAGAATTAGTATTGGAATGAACTTTATTCGTCGAAATAAGCACTACACATACGACAACCCTCTCATTCAAGCTCATGTGATAACTTTGCGATAAAAGATAATATCTAGGAATAGGTAAAATGACGAAATTTCCTTCTAAAGCATTTATCACACTCAGAGTAGTATGCGGGCTTGTTTTCTTCTTCAAAAACTTTTCTTTTTCTCAATTCATCACATTAATTCTGAGTGTTTCTGACGCAGAAACCTTTGCATTTATTTCTGATGTTCTATGTTGATAGAAGCATAAATGGTGTGGTTACTTGGTGTTCTATGACTGCCAATGTCCACCATATAAACACACAAATTTAGAGGGGCAGGCACCTTAAGGTTAACGAGTTTGAAATACTCGCTTATCAATAGGCACCTGCAATTTTTAATCACTGTCAGGTGACATCTCAGCTGCCACCCTATTCTTCACATCCTCGCTACACTAGCCGAAGTACATTGGATCTCACAGATTAATGTGGACACGTCCCAACCTACGGAGTAACCCAGTGAAGGAGAATGTAGTCATCCTTCCAGTCACTATCCACGGCAAATGATGCTTCATTTCACTCATCATATAAGCAGCAGTAGCATCTAGGAATGAAGTGGAGCCTTTGCAGCTCAGAGAATCGGTTCCATCCGTAAAAATAAATAATGTGAACTCTTGTAGTTGGAATATTAAATCTAATTTTCTTCACCCGTGAGCAGATAATCCAGAAATGATTCGTTATATACAATATATAGAAGTAATATACACATGGATAAACTTTGAAGTTTATTACATTCAGTAAGTTCGTGAGGGAATTATTTGCTTATTTTCAATACTTCACAGTTTGTGTAAGTGAGCACGAATGGTGTTATCAGATACGTAAAATTAAGTGCAATTTGATGATAGATTTTTAGAAATATCTTACTCGATAGCGCTTTTCAAATCTATCACCATTTAACACAACCGGCGCACTCGATCGTGGTTGTTGTTGCTCCAGCAGGCTTCCCTGTGCTTAGCACTTAAGTGGGTTCTGGCAGTTAAATGGAAGCAGCCGAGGGGGAGTCTTCATACTTTAGCACCAGGGACCAAGAAAAAACCTCCAATACTTGACCTGCCACTCTTACAGATACCATTTCAGTAGAGGACATTGCCACCACCATCTATTTAAAATGACATCATAGAGGACTATTTCCAGACATCTTAGTGGACACGACGAAAAATTGCAGGATGTTTAAGCAAGAATTAGGACTCACAAACTTCCAATAATGACAACGAATCTCTAACCATTCAATTCCTCGGGGCTTCACTCGATCGTGGAGTGTCTTCGAGCGATTCATCATCCAACTAGAATTTGGCCCTTTTTTTTGTGCGGTACATTTATTTACTGCTCTATCTCTGAATGCCGTGCATATTTTTAAACATGCCTTAGCAAAGTGTGCAAAACTTGTACTTATATATATATATAAAAACATGCTTTAATAATGTCATTGCTTATGACCATTAATAAACTTCCTTTCTGATTTGCAAAATAAATCGAAATTTCTAAAACTGCTTCGAGAACAAATCTTATATATTCCCTGTCTGCAAATGCCAAAGATAACTTCATGCTAATTAATGCTTGTGCATAGCAAAATATTTAATTTGTTTCGTCTAAAGGTAACAGAACTATTTTCGTTACTACTTATAATTACAGAGAATTTTACTTATTCATTTTCATTTGGATGCTTATAATGCTGTTTAAATGTTTATAAACATAAAAAATTAATGTAAACATAGATATTTTAACATTTAAGATAAGATATGAACCCATCTTCTGGTGTAGGGTTTTTAAATGGGGAGTTGAAATGTTATGATATTTAAGCTAGAAATGTATCGGCTTGATTTGAATTGGAGTATTCAAAAACAACAGTATACTAGTAGTGCTAATTAATTCTTATTACCATAATAATGCTACTAAAATACTCTATAAAATATTTTTCTCAACTCATAAGCAACCCTTATTTGCTTGATAGTTGAATGGAGAACTCATTGACTTTCTGTTCAACAATAGATTGTTTGATTCGAACTTTGATGTGAATTGTAGTAGTGATTTGGAATCTATTTTTTAAAATGTATGTTTTCGTTTCAGAAGGAAAAAAATAAATAAATAAAAACTTAGATTCATAAACATCATGTAAACATCTGTCTCTCATATTTCTAAAATATTTTCGTTTAATTTCATAGACAAAACAATATTTATTTCATTTTTCAGTTATTTAGCAAGCTTTTATTTCATATCAGTGTCAGAACATTGGAATTAAAAGAGAAAAAAGGTAATGACAATTTATTCACACTATATATTATTACTAGTGGTAAACTATAGCATAATGTACAATGACCTCTAAAAGTAAATAACAACTGGTTTTTTGGGCCTAATTTGCAAATGAATAAATGTAGAAACACTAAATTTTGGATGACGTGTGCATAAAACAAGTATGTAATAACTGAAATGTTGAAGTTTACATAAGAAAAACACTTAAATGATTTAAAACAAATCAAAACAGAAATCTCTCTGGAAAAGTCCATCCTTAGGAAAAACAATAATCAATTTTATGTGGTAAAATATTATAGAAATATAACGAAAAGGAATTTTATATATGCCAACCTCTAGCTGCAATGCATTGATGGCAGTTATTTTCCATGTGGTCAATTAAGTTGCCGTTTACGAAATATGAAACGAAGATCAGATACATGGAGTGAGCTGTTTTCCGCTTGAAGCAACAACCTGTTTACTGAAATTACCCCACAGATGCTGCATGGGACTCAGATCTATAAAGCAAGCAGACCATTCCATTCGCACTAAACCAAGACCATCAAGATATTCCTTAAAAACTACGACTCGATGAAGTCGCGAGTATCATCCATCAGAATGAAGTCATTGTCAATTGCACCGGCATATGAATAAAAATGTGTATCGAGTAACTCATTCCAATATATCACACCAGTCACAGTTCCTCCCTGGAATACATGTGGGTCTGTGTAATTACCGACAGAGATCCCTGCCCAAACTATTAATCCACCACCACGGTAAGCCTTAAACTGGCATCAATAAGTTGTTGAACATTTCTTTTACTATTAATTACAGACATTTAATATTAAGTAACTAATTCCTTGCTTATGTCTGATAGGTTTTGATTAATATAATTTTATTTATTTCCTAAATATAATTTGCAATATCGTAGGTACTTTTTCTCGGAGTCTACGGTTGTGTTGCTTTATTGAGCATTGAAATTCGTTGCATTATTGGGTGAAAAAATAATAACCAGAATCAGACACAATTTGTATTAAATATTTAATAAATTTATTGCTTTGTTTTTATTGGCTATGTTTCACAGGCAATCAAATTATTTTCTTTTCAATCATAATTAGTGCATTGACTAATAAATTAAACATTTAATGATTAAATTTTTTGTGCGAATTTTGGTCATTACCAGTTTTTTGATAATTTGATACCTTTGATACTTTTAATTACCTTCGATAATTTGGCTGCCTTCTAGGATGAATATCATATTCTTCAGAGTCATCTAAATCAACCCAATCATCATCATCATCATCATCATCATAAAACTCACGCTGTTCTAAATTATGGTGCCCTGAAATGAAGTGAAAAAAGTAGTGAACAAATATTTTGTAAACTGTTTATAAATTTAATCAACTATACACGATAAATCCATTTAAATGAATATTTTTAAGTGAAAACATTTAAAAATATAATAGATATAGTGCTCGAAGCAATATCAGGAACTACCGTTTTAAAATTTTTATTTTTTAGGCGTGAATGCATTCAGTGCATCAATATCTTTCTTTAAATTTTATATAAAAGTAAAAATTTGTATAGACCGCGCTTTTTTTAATTAGAAAAACACTCTGAACCATAGAAAAAACAATAAATATTAAAGAAATTTGCGTAAAATCAATTTTAAATTAAAAATATATGAGATGTGTGATGCAGATGTGTAAAATATGAGATGCGATTACTTTTCAGAGTGTATGGTGTTTCGTAATATTTTCCCTGCATAGCTTATGCTATTGAGTAATTTTTCCGTATATATATATATATATATATATATATATATATATATATATATTGAATATCAAAACTCTTACTTTTATAAGGAAGAGGAATCATGGAAGCCACTATCGATACTGTAATTAAAAGGACTCCAATAAGGTTAATTAGATTTCGAGTAGACACCATTCTTGATTAACAGCTGAAATAAATTTAAAACTGTTAATTTAACTTAATTTAAGACTTTATTACTCCTAATTATAATTATAATATTTCATTATTATAATTCTTTACATTTATGTAAAATTGATCCGAAATACTTGATAAAATATGTAACAAAATCAAAAATCTATGTCTAATATATTATATTTTATACTAAACATTTTTTCTAAATGTTATTCTTAAAAAAGAAAGTAATAATCAGAATGTCATGTTAAGCGCAGAATTACTGACAAACTAAATACAGGTTGTTTTTGAAACACTATATAGTTTAATACTTGATAGTATAATTTAAAAATTTTATTAAACTTTTCATATAAATTCGTTTCTATTTATCGCGTTTGGTCACTGCGTGGTTGACGAATTACAGAAAGTTATGAAAGAAAACGGTACAGAGTTCTTGTGAAAATATGTGAAAAAAAATATATATATGTACAGATAAATGATTCCATCCGCTTAATGACGCTGTCGTCGCCTCTGTAACAGCTTTCTCGTCATATGAGTATGAGTGTAGAGCTGGATTTTGATTGAGACAGTTGAAATTCTTATTATATATTAATCTGTTCATGCATGAACTCGGGCACGCGTGATGAAATATAATGATTAAATGTAAAAATTACTATTTCGTTGAAGTCCTTACTAAAAAATGTATTAAAATACATAAAAATTTCGAAATTATCGACCGCTAAACTATTATCATAAATAGATGTTATAAATATGTTATCTAAGGAATATATTTTTCTAATTACATAAAACAGTTTCATGGGGAAAGTTTTTTGACAAAATAAAAATTTTAGTTATTGTAAAATATTATCAATTATTTGTAACTAATAGTTTGTCAAAATCATTTGCACAAATTCATTTGTGTTGCCTATTCATGAAAGATACTTACTCATTTTTATAAGAACGTATCCATTAAATACAAAGATTTATAATAGTATGAAGCAATGAAAATTGCGATTACATTCCGAGAAACAATCAACTTTGTTTTATCTGTTATGAAACAACGATGCTCAGATATTATGGCCATTTACATATTCTTGAAAATAGCCTGAGCCAAAATTCAATTTATTTTCAAAATGCTTTCTACAAACATAAAAGACTTCATATTGCAAGGCTCTTCAATCATATTGCACATTATCAATTCCTTCTTCAAGACTATCTGCATTGTGACTGATAGCTATAATTTTATTCTCGGGTAAAGTTGTCGCTGTTTCGGTGACACATGTGATTTAAATGAAGAACAGAGAAATCAGATGTGTCCTAAAAAGTTTAAACTTTCACCACACTGAAAAAATTAAATGCAAAATAAGCTGTGAAGCGATGCTTTTAATGCTTGAATATGGTTCTCGTGTAAAATCTCGTCAGTCATGGAAGTTGACGCAAAATTGGCAAGTTGACACCAAATCGTCTTATAATGTTCCTTAGTGCATATTTAATGAAAATTAAAACAGTAGAACAAAATGTTAAAAAATTTGAGGCATAGTTTATTTGTAAAAATAGTTCAATATAAAAATATTTTTAACTTATTTTTTAACAGCAAAAAAGATTCAAATGAAACGCGCCCAAAAAATAATATATTCCATATAATAACATACCATTATTTAGATACCAGAATCTTATATCTTCGAAAACATACACTCAATCGTTTTCTATTCTATAGTTGTATTGTGCATATTTTTATCATTTTGTAGTGTAAAAGTAGAGAAATAGCTATTAGACAAGAACTCTTGTTCAAAGAAATGCAAATGGCATATAAAAAAGCAACTATTTGATATATAGTTTTCTATTGTTGATGAAAAATCGTGCTATAAGTACTTTTTTTTGGTCTATTACCACCATTTTCAACAGATGAATATATTCTGTATGATATAGTCAACAGAATGATGTTTTACTTCTCCCACTGTAACATGAATAATGAATAATTTAATTTATAGCATTTAAGTTTGATTAACAATCTCATGAACGCAGTATAAGCGTATACATTTAATTTATCAAAATAAAATAAATTCAGTTTAATCTCAATAATGTTAATTTTAAAATTGGAAATAATTTAATATAATTTTTCTGGTTACCTGAGTAAATTTTTTTCTAATTTCTTTAATTTATTTTGCTATTAAATTAATAATATTGATTGAAAAATTTTTAATCAAGAAAGCTGTGAATAATTCTTGCAAAGCTAACCGTAATATTACTGGATATGACTGTAATTTTTACCAAAAAAGAGTAAGGAAAAGATTCATTTAAAATTACAGGTTAATTTCTAATACTCAAATAAGTATTAATCAAAACCTCCTGTGCTTGTTTTGTGACCATAAAAGCTGATTTTGACTTTTCATAATACTTTCTTGCTTTGTTCAAATTGAGTTGTAGTTTTTGAAATGACTCAAATATTGTTGTATCAAAATTATGAATACGAAATGTTCTTTTGAAAGAGACAATCATCTATAGAGGGAATTTTTTTAATCTGTATAAATAAAAACAGTAATCTGTTTGGCCACTGAGCACCTGTCCGGTACTGTATTTAGATGGCTGTGAGGAATGGAATAAAATGCTTTTCAAGATTAGCTTAAAACATAGGCTCTCCTCATTGCTAAATTTTAATTTCACCGTTTCTAATAGAAATAAACCGTTTTGTTTGAATCTGTTTAAATTTAAGCGATGTGACGTTCCTTTTCGGAATTCTTTTCGGTGCAAGAACGAAGGCGAGAGGTTTACCCCGTTTTAAAACCCCTATCTATGCATAACCATTTGAAGTACAGAAAAAATATATACGGCATCGCATTTCAACCTTCTTTCTTACTTTATTCCTCAGGTATTTTTATTTCTAAAAAAAAAACTTAATTTTTTTGATATTGTAAAAAGAATTGTGTTTGTTTACTGCAGTGTATGTATCTACGGTTTTTCCAGTATGCCTATAGTAGGAAAAACATTTAAATGTGGATGAAAAGAGTCACGGTTTCTAATATTTAATAACTTGGTAGCTAAAGAAAATAACCAAGTGTCCCAATGCCTCATCCGATTTGTTTTTTGCTGATCAGCACTTAAGACTTCATTTCGTACATTCATACAAAATTTCTAACAAAGCTAAATAAATAGTTTAAATATTGTTAAAAAAAACTGTATAAATAAATATTGCTATTTTTATACGTATCAATTTTCACCAAATGCTTACACTTTCTTCATTCGAAGCTGAGGACTCCTAGTTTTTCGTTAAATAAAACTTAAACAATCATATATCAAAACAACTCTACACCATTAAAATAATATCCACTTTATCTAAAAATGAGCAATAAAAAGCACGTAAATAAAAAATGTTCATATTAAGTTTTTTTTCCTTGTGACTTTGAACTTGGAAATATTTAAAGTGACAAAATGATTTATTTCAGCCAAATTATTTTATTTATATATTGAAAAAAAAGATTTGATAAAAAGAGACAAAAAAAAAAAAAAGAATAAATGTTTTTATGGAGAAAAATTACCAAATGTTAACATGTACATAAATAGAATTTCGTCATAAAGAAACTAGGAAA